>JAHRHZ010000283.1:48654521-48690038 GCA_024137785.1 Ginglymostoma cirratum
CTGGACTGACCTATCTCCTCCCTACCTCCCCACCTACACTCACCTTTACAGGCTCCATCCCCGCCTCTTTGACTTGTCTGTCTCCTCTCCACCTATCTTCTCCTCTATCCGTCTTCTATCAGCCTCCCCCTCTTTCCCTATTTATTTCAGAACCTTCTTCCCCTCCTCCATTTCTGATGAAGGGTCTAGGCCCGAAACGTCAAGCTTTCCTGCTCCTATGATGCTGCTTGGTCTGCTGTGTTCATCCAGCTCTACACCTTGTTATCTATGAAATTTTGTATTTGGTTTGGCAAATGTCCAAAAAGGAAGGATATATTTAATAGTTTGTATCAATTCTAAATGGATAAGTTGTAGTTTTCTTGATTAATAATGAATACATGTCTATGTGACCTGATGACCCTTGACCTGGAGGCTGTGCCAGTGGGAAGTAAGTTAACATATGAAAGCTCCATGGTCAGACACAAAAGATAGCTGCAAATAACAAGAGATGCAGCAGAGGGAGAACCAGGAAGGTACGTTCACAAGAAACTGTAGATATGTAAGATAGTTGAACAGAACTCAAAATTGAATGGTTTGGAGCAGGAATTACGTATTGGACAATTGTACTACTGCTGCTTTAGTTTTTCCAAACCCAATCAGACCACTTAACAAGGTTTATTAAAAGGGTCAGATATAGGTATCTCAGGGGAATCTATGCCATCAAGATTGTCATTGGTCCAGTTAAGGACATGCTGTAGGAGTCTGTTGTCAGGCTGTTGTTTCAGGTGACATTTGCTGAAATGTAACTGGTGGTGAACATGACCCAAGGGCCAGATTGACTGGGTGGGGAAAGCAACAGGTCCCCTGCATGAGCAACTAAAGTCGAGAGCTAGAAACTGCACATGGTGCCACACATCTACATGGATGATGCAAGTGCTTATGGTTGTGAAAGACACATTTTTCTTATATCACCTATTTAAAATGAAATTTATCATTTTAATTGAAGAATCATTTGCCCTTTAAAATATATTCAAATTGTGTATGTTCTGATCTATGTGGTATGACGTACAATCCTGTTAATAATTTTGGCACTTGCAGAGTAGCTTTGGTATATCTGGTAACTTTGATCTATGTTTCCTCCAATAACATTGCAACATGAGTCACGTAAGGTGACCATCCTACCTGGTCACAACTTAATTACTTGGTGGCAAGTAGTTCATTTCTTTACATTCCAAAGCATCTCAATCAACAAGAGGCATATGCTGGGATGTAATGGAATACTTTTCACTTATTTAAATGTATGTAGCTGGAACAACATGCATGATGCTTGTGCTGTTCAGGAAAGCATGGTTCATTTAAGTGGCCCTTTATCTCCTGGCAGGAAGTTCTAGAACACGGGGTCACAGTCTCAGAATACTGGACTCTCCATTTCAAACTAAGTAGAGGAGAAATCTCTTTACTCAAAGAGTGGTGAATCTTTGGAATCCTATACCCTAGAAAGGCCATGATTCAAGACCGATGTCAATAGATCACCAGAGCCCGATGAAGTTAAATGGGACTAAAGGATTTACATGGAATGCAAAAATACTGGGTTAAATTATAAGAAAAGCCATGATTCTATTAAATGGTGCAAGGGGCCTGTTGGCCTTTCTCGGTTCCTATTTCTAATGTTCTTATGCAATAGTGAAAACATCCATTATTGCTGTGTGCGTTAATTACATGATACACTTGGAAATTGATGCAATGTATCTGCAATTTTTCCCAATCCTGTAGCTTCCATCAACCAGAAGGACAAAGGCAGCAGTTTTCTGGGAGCATTGTAACCTATACACCAGACACAAAGCTGTCTCTTCACTGTTGTTTAATCAAAAACTTGGAACTCTGTGTCTACCAGCTTTGTGGAAGCTGTATTGAAGGAGCTATGAAAGATATGGTGCCACCTCTTGAGAGCAACTTGAGATTGGCAATGGATTCTGGCCTTGCTTCACAATCAGTGGAGTAAAAAAAAGCCGTACTGATTTACGGTGCATTCATTCAGTCACTAGAGGGAGAACCAGTTGTTTTCGTTGAAACAAAAGCCCTGCTACAATTATAACAGTTATTATAATTGAGGACCTCCTGCAAGTAAATAATTATTGTTTATAAAGACAAAGACAATAACTGTTTTAAACTCAAAGTTTTTATTAAGATCCAGGGACATAATGGAACGTGAATTACCTAACATTTTAATTAATTGTCATTGTTCAAAATTTTGATGAAAATCTAAGTGGGCAGTATGAAGTACATTTTTCCCGTACACCAAGTTATTCATATGATCACAAAGCTCCAATAGCTTACTTAAATAGAACAAAAGGAAAAATTCTGCGATGCTGGAAATTCTAATTAATTGGGGTACTCTTTTCTTGAATCTATTGTAGGTCTTAACAGGTTATAATTTTACAAGTATTCACTTACCAGGTCTCTCAGGATCATTTCAATTAAATATATTATCTTTCTCCAAACAGAAATGATTGATTATACAAAATTTTGACCCTGGTTAAACAAAATATCCTGGTTAAAAAAAGTCAGCATTGATTTGCTTCTAGGTCTGAAAAAAATATATAAATTTCAATAGGGAAGGACGCCATTTGCCCTTAACTGCCTCTTAAACTATGGCTGCACATGGAACCTGTTTCCTAGATCTCTCTCAGGAGTAGGTTTTCATTTTAATACAACATAATGCCCATAAATATCTGTCTTCTGCAGCATCTGTGAAATCGTTAAAGCAAATATTTGGATAATCTATTGTGTAGTCTGCCGCAGCTACCATTTTAAATTTTGTGTCTTATAAAAAGAATGATAAACATGGAAGAATTCATTAAAGATGTTTCAGTGAATGAACAGCTGTCACAGTAATGAAACTTGCTGGAATCATCACATGGTTCAGCCTTACAAGCTGATCAAAATGTGCAGCATTCTGGCATGAAGGCTGCAGGCATGTTCTTTCTGCTTTACTGAAAGGCGTCGTATTGATTTTTAAAGTACTTTTTTATTCATATTTATGGCACAGTCACTTCTAGAAATTGCAGAGATGTACTCACGCTGATTTGCTTATTTTTTTTTGATTCTTCAAAAGGCTTTATCCTTTATATTAGGCCATGTATGTAACTGAAGAATTCAGGTAGGAAACCTACCGTGTCAATGCTTTATTTTTTATTGAACGGCTGAGTGCTATGTCTGTAATATTTTATAACAAGCAAGTGGAATGTCAGATCTTTCTCATTTATATTTAAAGATGATGAGCGGGATTGAAACCTCATGCAATGGATTAAAATTGATTCCATTTTGAATGTCTGATTCACTGCTGCAAGTAGATTTATGAATTTTATTTTAAAGCTAAAATATTTTTTATTTATCTTTAGTGTGTTTCTTATTAAGCTTGCTTACATGTAGCTTCACTAAAAATTGGATGAGCTAATTAATTAGAAATTGTCAGATAAAGATGGTTTTCTACTGAAAGAGAGTGGTCAGTGATGAACAGACTCTGGCGTCAACCCTGCGACATATTGTGTATTTGAATTCAATCTTAATAGTGATGAGTATAGTTATGTAGAGTTGTCAAGAACAGGATTGTTATGTTGACATCACGATAACTCCCGTGTCATCAAGTTACTGCAATTTGATATAATTATAAAAAGGCAGATTCAGAAAAACACTGTGACCAATTCAAGAATAATGTCAGGTCTCTGTATCTGATTTGCAATAAATCATTGAAAGGTCATGTTTATCTTCTAGACAAATAGTCTTTAGCATCTATTTAAACATTCTCTCCCACCTTCCTGCAAAAATGCCATTCCCTATTCCCAATTCCTTCGCCTCCACGCATCTGCTCCTGAAATGAGGCATTCCACTCCAGGACATCCCAGATGCCCTCGTTTCAAATGCCCTCGTTTTTCAAGGACTGCAACTTCCCCCCCCACAGTGGTCGAAAACGCCCTCAACCGTGTCTCCCGCATTTCCCGCAACTCATCCTGCACACCTCCTCGCTGCAATAACAACCAAAACAGAATCCCCCTTGTCCTCACGTACCACCCCACCAACATCCGGATCCAACGCATCATCCTCCGACACTTCCGCCATCTGCAATCTGACCCCACTACTAAAGACATTTTTCCCTCCCCACCCTTATCTGCTTTCCGGAGGGACCACTCTCCCCGTGACTCCCTTGTCCGTTCCATACTCCCCACCGGCCCCACCACCCCCAGCACTTTTCCCTGCAACCGCAGGAAGTGCTACACCTGCCCCACACTTCCGCCCTCACCCCCATCCCAGGCCCCAAGAAATCCTTCCACATCAAGCAGATGTTCACCTGCACATCTGCTAATGTGGTATACTGTATCTGCTGTTCCCGTTGTGGCCTCCTCTACATTGGGAAAACCAAGCGGAGCCTGGTGGACTGCTTTGCTGAACACCTACGCTCGGTTCGCACTAAACAACTCCACCTCCCAGTCGCGAACCATTTTGACTCCCCCTCCCACTCCTTGGACGACATGTCCATCGTGGGCCCCCTGCAGTGCTACAGCGATGCCACCTGAAGACTGCAGGAACAGCACCTCATATTTCACTTGGGAACCCTGCAGCCCAATGGTATCAATGTGGACTTCACAAGCTTCAAAATCTCCCCTCCCCCGACCGCATCCCAAAACCAGCCCAGCTTGTCCCTGCCTCCCTAACCTGTCCTTCCTCCCACCTATCCCCTCCTCCCACCTCAAATCCCACCCCCATCTCTACCTACCAGCCTCATACAGCCCCCTTGACCTGTCTGTCCTCCCTGGACTGACCTATCCCCTCCCTAACTCCCCACCTACACTCACCTTTACTGGCTCCATCCCCGCTTCTTTGACCTGTCCGTCTCCTCTCCACCTATCTTCTCATTTATCCATCTTCTATCCGCCTCCCCCTCTCTCCCTATTTATTTCAGAATCCCCTTCCCCTCCCCCATTTCTGAAGAAGGGTCTAGACCCAAAACATCAGCCTTCCTGCTCCTCTGATGCTGCTTGGCCTGCTGTGTTCATCCAGCTCTACACCTTGTTATCTCAGATTCTCCAGCATCGGCAGTTCTTACTATCTCTGCCACATTTATTAGTACTTCTTAAATATAATTTTCTGTTTTATTGTCATTATCCATAGAAAAGATCTAAGACCTTATTGCAGGGTGAATTGTATATTTATATAAATATTCCTCCGCTATTTATATATCTAATTTAAATTGAATATTTAATGAGCAAACTTATTGGCCACATATTTGATGCAAACTTTAGGTACTAAATCTTCATTAGCAATGTTCAAAATAGAATACTTTTTATAATGCTATAATATTAAATGACATAGCAGAGTTTAAATAAATCTTCAAGGTCAGAATTTCTTGCCCATCCCTAATTGTTCTTTGGCTGAGTGGCGAGCTAGGGCCATTTCATTGGGTTTTAAGAGTCAATCACGTTGCTGAAGACCTGGAGTCAAATATAGGCTAGAATAGGTAAGGATGACAGATCTGTTTCCCTCAAGAACATTAGTGAACTAGGTAGATTCTTACAACAATCTGTGATAGTTTTCATGATTACCATCACTGACACTAGCTTTCAATTCCATATTTATTAATTCCGTTAATACAACCAGCTACCATTGTGGGATTTAATCCTGTGTACCCGCAGCATTAACTGGGGTCACATTCTAATGACATTACCACCACACCACCATTTCCTTCTAAAAACATGTTACATATATGACAAATTGAGTAGTTACATTTTAATCTCCTAAAATTTCTAATTATGCAAGATTAGAAATGTGACTTTTCCTTGAGTTAGTTGTTTTTAGTCATGCATCAGTGCATGTGTAATGTGAAAGTGAACCATTATTACAATAGAATGGTTCTGTACCAACAGAATATCTGTAGGGTTTGTGCTGCAACCTGTGAAAATGATCATGAATGGTAATGGTGAATTTATGGGAGTGTTGCTTCAAATTTGATTACGAAGGCGAATTCCAATATTATCTTACATATTCCCTCTTTCCTTTAAACTGTACTGTTTGTAGAAAAACTTTCAGGTAGTTTAATTTTCTTTTGAGCAAGAGTTATTTTGGATTCAACACATGAACTCAGTTTCTCTCTCCATAGATCCAGAGTTTCTCCTGCATTTTACATTCCCTGCGTCCACACAGTTTTGGTTTTGGAAACTTAAAAGGTTGGGAACATTTTAAAATTCAGCAATGGAGGACCAAGAAACCAGTTTGAAAAGGGAGACTAGATTATAAACATAAACTAGCAAGGAACATAAAATGAACTGTAAAAGCTTGTATAAGTATGTAAAAAGAGAAAAAATTAACAAAGGCAAATATGGATGTATTGTAGGCAGAGACAGGAAAGTTTATGACAGGAACAAGGGAATGGCAGAAAACTAAACAATTATTTTTTGTCTGCCTTAATGGAGGATAATGCAAGATAACTCCAAAAAATAATTGTGACCCGAGGGAGTTGTGAGAATGAGCAGCTGAAACAAACCAGAACAGTGTAAAAAGCAGTATGAGGGAAATTAATGGGACTGACAGTTGACAAATCCCTAGGACTTGATGATCTATATTCAAGACTGTTAAAAGAGATGGCTTTAGCAATCATGGATGCACCAGTGATCATGCTTCAAAATCCTGTAAGTTCTAGAATGTTGCCGACAGATTGAAGGTTGCAAATGTGACTCCACTAATTAAAGAAGGAGAAAAAGAGAGAGAAATTAGGGAACTACACATCTGTTAGCCTGATGTCAGTGGCAGCAAAATGACTGAAATCTATTTTAAAGGATATGATAACAGAACAGTTAGTACGCAATTATCTGATTGGGCAGTGTCAACATAGATTTATGAGCTTTTGAGATGGATTTATTGGAGGATGTTATGAGCAAAGTAGGGAAGGTGGATTGAGTTGATGTCATGTATTTTGATTTTCAGAAAGTTTTTGCATTACCAGTCGTGTAGTAAACAAAATTAGAGCATGGGATAGGTATAAAAAGTGGTCACGGATTGAGGATTGGCTAACAGAAAGAAAACATGGCGTAGGAATAAATGGATCATTCTCAGATTGTCAGTACGTGACTAGTGGGGTACCGTAAGAATCAGGTATGGATACTAAATAAATACTTCCTAATTTGCAGGTGGCACAAAATAAGGTAGGAATTGTGTGGCAGATGTCAAGAGGTTTCAAGGGGATTTGGGCAAGCTCAGTGAAAGGGCAAATGTATGAGGAATGGAATTCCAGAATATCACTTACATAGAGTCAGGAAATGTTGTTACCAAAGGGACCTGGGTGTCTTTGTTCATAAGTAACATGCAATAAGCAATTTGGAAGGCAAATGGTATGTTGACCTTTATCATCTGAGGATTTGGGTACAGAAGTAGTCTTACTACAGTTGTATAGAACCTTGGAGAACTTGTACCCGAAACATTGTGTGTGGTTTTGGTCCCCTTACATAAGAAATAATATACTTTGTAGAGAAGGAAGGCAGTGAGGTTCGCCAGATTAATTTGTAGAATGGCTGGACTAATCTTTGAGGAGAGATTGAGACTGGGTTTGGACTGGATTTAGTTTAGAAGGTTGAGCGTTGATCTGGTTTAAACTTACAAAATTCTTAAAGGGCCACAGACAGTGGAGATGGGAAGGATATTTCTCTTGGTGTGGGGCAGTGAGAGTGGTGGCAGTGTGGGGTGGTCACAGAAGCAGAGGACACACTTTCAGAATAAAAGCTGGTCATTTAGGACTGACATGAGAGGACTTCCTTCACTCAGAGGAATCTTTGAATTGAATCTTTGGAATTCTCTGCATCAGAGGGTGTGAAAGTTCAGTCATTGACCAAGATTGATAGATTTATAGATATTAATAACAATAGGAGTTTGGGGATAGTGCAGGAAATTGGCTTTGAGCTGGATGATCATCCATGATCTAGAATTGTGGAGCAGGCAAAAGAGGCAGAATGGCTGCTTCTGTCAGCATATTGCTGTTAATTACAAATAATAACATAAATATTGGTCCAGTTTATAATTGTCTCAGTATCTTCCATGTCAAGCCTGTGTTTCTTTAAACTAAATTGAAAGTGAAAATCTTTAAAGCGATGAATTCTCAGTAAGCCTCAAGGCTTCTTGTCAAATTTGCAGGAGGTTGGTTCTCATTCGAATCACAATGGGAACAAGTTTGAGGAGTCTGGGCATTGCTGTTTATTAAAAGCAAAAGATTACAGATACATTTCAATATGCCATTTTCCTCCCATGCTGATACTTTCATCCTAAGCCTGCTGCGGTGCCCCAGTGAAGCCTAATGCAAACAGAGAAACAGCGCACCACTTTCAGCTTGGGCATTTTACAGCCTTCAGGACTCAACATTGAGTTCAGCAGCTTCAAAGCATGAACTCTGGTCCATGTTGATTGCAGCCCTTTTGTCCATTCCCTTCACAGTATCTTGCATGGATATGCCGTCAGCAGAACTGGCGTATTTTCTGCTACTCACACCTATCATTAACATCCACCTTTGCATCAACATCTCTTTTGGACAATCGCTAGCACTCCCTTTGTCTGTTGCTCTAGGAACTCTCACCATCTATTCTACTTGCTCCTCCTCCCCTTTTGACAACAGCATAGAAACCCATAATTTTCCAGCACCCTGCAGTTCTGAGGAAGTATCAGTGGATACTTCTTGCTCCACAGACCCTGTCAGACTTGCTGGGTTTTCCAATACTTTCTACTTTTAGTGCTATTTGTTACCTTGACTAATTGGATGACTTGCTGCCAGTTCAATGGCCTTTATGAAACTCTGCTTAGAAACAATTTCCAGCTCATTTAAAAGCAGACAAAAAGACTTCAGAATGTAACTTCCCCAAGTTCAAAGTAATTTTTCCAATCAAAAGGTGATATTTGATTTGATTTGATTTATTTATTGTCACATGGATCTTGTTACAAAAATATAGTGAAAAGTGTTATATGGTGTTGCCAGTCTCTGGCACCATCTTAAACAACAGAAAAATAAGTCAAAATAAAGAAGATACAAGAATTAAGAAATAAAGAAAAAGTGTCCAACTTTATACCCCTTCTTGTTAATCAGTCCATCATGGGCCGTGGGCCTGGTGGCTAGGCATGAGTCTCCTTCACTGCGCAGCCACCGCTAGAACAGAAGTCACTAATCTTCGGCACCATCTCGCCTCCACCGATGCCCTCGCCACTATGAGTCCTCACTGGACCTTGGCAATGCAGACACCACTAATGCTGCCCAGGACTTCACCAGCCCAAACTCAACTCTACTGGTGCCAGAAGTCAGCTTTGGGCCCAACTTGTGGATGCAGCTGCCGCTGATGCCACTGCCATGACCAAGCTCTTCACCAAGGAGTAAGTAAAATAAAATAAGAGAAAACAAACAAGACAAAAGAGAAAGTAAAAGAAATGAAATGAAAAGTGGACTGAGCAGATGAGTCTTGGGTTCAGAAGCCCTACTCCTCCACCATCTTGCCGAAAATGTTGGTTCTAATCATTCCATGTTATTGTTTGACACTTAGCGAGTTTGGAGCAGTCTTTCTATTTTGGATGAGGGACTAACATGATACAATTATACAATACCAATACTCACATTCTTCATGTACTCATCGAGTTTTGATCTCTTTTGTCCAGTGTGTAAAGAGGGAACCAAGCCTTAGGAAATTCTTTAGTATTTTTTGTGTCAATCCATCCGTAAACAAAGGCATGTGTGAATTCTCCAGATGGTTTTATGTGTACATATTTAATTAGGTATCTGTTTGAGACTTAGGACTGCCTGAAGCTCAAAATGCCAAAAGTCGAATGTGAAGCATGATTTTTTAATGGTTTGCTTCTTACAGTTATAAAAGCATTGACCAAAAGGTTATAATATATTGAAACATGATAGTTGGCTTTCTTTGATGAGCGGAGAGAAGAGGGGCTGTGCCAGAAGCAGCTATACAGATGATGTCATTCTTTGCAGCAAATGTTATTTAATGCAAGTCAATAAATCTAGGAAAGGGAAATATTGGTGGGATCATAAACGAGACAGAAGTTTATACATCACAACACAGGAGTGAGATCTGGTGCATGACTTGGTGAACCCAAGAGCATAGTGTATCTGTAGGAAAGGTAACTGGCTCTTCATTTGTAATTAAGGGATAGTGTACAAATCCCCAGGCTGATGATAAGGCACTTGTACATTCATGTCTGGAATACTGTATTCTATTTTGGTCACCAAGCCTACAAAAGGCATTGGAAGTAGGTCAGAAACAGACAAACTAACTGGACACATGCTTAAGCTGTCTAAAGTGTGATGAGTATTAAAATGCTTTGGATTGTTTGATCTGGGAGGCATTCAGACATTGAAAACTGAGCTTACCCCAGTGGAAACAAAAACATCAGACCACAGTACTGGCTTATTTTAAGATATCCTGGAGTGTGATTCCTTTCCATGCATCTAACCCTTGTAACTTCATTGAGTAGTCCATGCATTTCAACAATCAAATATGAATGATCATCAATCAGTCTGGTCATTTTGAAGATAATCCAAACTTGACACGGTTTATACGAAGATAACAAGGTGTAGAGTTGGATGAACACAACAGGCCAAGCAGCATCAGAGGAGCAGGAAGGCTGACGTTTTGGGCCTAGACCCTTCTTCAGAAATGGGGGAGAGGAAGAGGGTTCTGAAATAAATAGGTAGACGGGGGAGGCGGATAGAAGTTGGATAGAGGAGAAGATAGGTGGCGAGGAGACAGACAGGTCAAAGACGTTGGGATGGAGCTAGTAAAGGTGAGTGTAGGTGGGGAGTTAGGGAGGGGATAGGTCAGTCCAGGGAGGATGGACAGGTCAAGGGGGCGGGATGAGGTTAGTTGATAGGAGATGGGGGTGGGGCTTGAGGTGGGAGGAGGGGATAGGTGGGAGGAAGGACAGGTTAGGGAGGCGGGGACAAGCTGGGCTAGTTTTGGGACGCGGTCAGGGGAGGGGAGATTTTGAAGCTTGTGAAGTCCACATTGATACCATTGGGCTGCAGGGTTCCCAAGCGGAATATGAGTTGCGGTTCCTACAACCTTGGGGTGGCATCGCTGTAGCACTGCAGGGGGCCAACGATGGACATGTCGTCCAAGGAATGGGAGGGGGAGTCGAAATGGTTCGCGACTGGGAGGTGCAGTTGTTTAGTGCGAACCGAGCGTAGGTGTACAGCAAAGCAGTCCACAAGCCTCCGCTTGGTTTTCCCAATGTAGAGGAGGCCACAACGGGAACAGCAGATACAGTATACCACATTAGCAGATGTGCAGGTGAACATCAGCTTGATGTGGAAAGTCTCCTTGGGGCCTGGGATGAGGGTGAAGGGGGAGGTGTGGGGGCTGGTGAAGCAAGTCCTGCGGTTGCAGGGAAAAATGCCAGGTGTGGTGGTGTGGACAAGGGAGTCCCAGAGAGAGTGGTTCCTCCGGAAAGCAGATAAGGGTGGGGAGGGAAAAATGTCTTTGGTAGTGGGGTCGGATTGCAGATGGCGGAAGTGTCGGAGGATGATGCGTTGGATCCGGTGGTTGGTGGGGTGGTACGTGAGGACGAGGGCAATTCTGTTTTGGTTGTTATTGTGGGGAGGGGGTGTGAGGGATGACTTGTGGGAAATGCAGGAGACACGGTCTAGGGTATTCTTGACCACTGAGGGGGGCGATGTCGTGGTCCTTGAAAAACGAGGACATCTGAGAATTACGGGAGTGGAATGCCTCATCCTGGGAGCAGATGCAGCGGAGGCAAAGGAATTGGGAATAGGGGATGGCATTTTTGCAGGAAGGTGGGTGGGAGGAGGTGTATTCTAGGTAGCTGTGGGAGTTGGTAGGCTTGAAATGGATATCGGTTTCCATGTGGCTGCCAGAGCTGGAAACAGAGAGGGCGAGGAAGGAGGGAGAGGTATCAGAGACAGTCCAGGTGAACATAAGGTAGAGGTGGAAGGTGTTGGTGAAGTGGATGAAGTGTTCAAGCGCCTCGTGGGAGCATGAGGTGGCGCTGATACAGTCATCAATGTAATGGAGGAAGAGGTGGGGATTAGGGTCAGTGTAGCTACGGAAGAGGGATTGTTCCATGAAACCTACAAAGAGGCAGGCATAGCTTGGGCCCATGTGGGTACCTATGGCCACCCCCTTTGTCTATCTGAAGTGGGAGGAATTGAAAGAGAAGTTGTTGAGAGTAAGGACGAGTTCGGCTAAGCGGATGAGGGTGTCAGTGGAGGGGGACTGTTCGGGCCTGCAGGACAGGAAGAAGCGGAGGGCCTTTAGGCTATCTGCATGGGGAATGCAGGTGTATAGGGACTGGATGTCCATGGTAAAGATGAGGTGTTGGGGACTGGGGAATTGGAGGTTTTGGAGGAGGTGGAGGGCGTGGGTGGTGTCATGGACGTAGGTAGGGAGTTCCTGGACCAAGTGGGAGAAAATGGAGTCGAGATAGGTGGAGACAAGTTCGGTGGGGCAGGAGCAGGCGGAGACAATGGGTCGACCAGGGCAGTCAGGTTTGTGGATTTTGGGAAGGAGATAGAAGCGGGCGGTGCGGGGTTGGGGAACGATGAGGTTGGAGGCTGTGGGTGGGAGGTCACCTGAGGTGATGAGGTTGTGGATGGTTTGGGAGATGATGTTTTGGTGGTCGGGGGTGGGATCATGATCACTGGGGCGGTAGAAGGAGGTGTCGGAGAGCTGGCCCCTGTCCTCGGCAATGTAGAGGTCAGTGCGCCATACTACAACGGCGCCTCCCTAGTCCGCGGGTTTTATGGTGAGGTTGGGATTGGAACAGAGGGAGCGGAGGGCTACATGTTCTGCAGGGGAGAGGTTGGAGTGGGTGAGAGGGGTGGAGAGGTTGAGGCAATTGATGTCACGACGGCAGTTGGAGATGAAGGAGCCGAGGGAAGGTAGGAGGCCTTGGGGTGGTGTCCAGGAGGAGGGGGTGTGTTGGAAGTGGGAGAAGGGGTCAGTAGAGGGAGGGTTAGGCTCACGGTTAAAGAAGTAAGCGCGGAGGCAGAGGCGGTGGAAAAACTGTTCAACGTCCAAGCATGAGCGGTATTTGTTGATGTGTGGGTGGAGGGGGACAAAGGTGAGCCCTTTACTGAGGACTGACTGTCCGTCCTCAGTAAGGGGTGGGCTGGGGGGATGGTGAAGACTCGGCAGGGCTGGGTGCTACAGTTTCCTCTGGAGCTGCTGGCTGTGGAGGCGATGGGTGGAGCAACGTTGGTGGTGGGCAGAGTGACGTTGGTGTTAGCGGTGGGGGGTGTTGCGTTGGTGTCAGCGGTGGGCGGAGCGATGTCAGAGTCAGCAGTGGGCGGAGCAGGGTAGGTGGCGGTAGCAGCAGTGTCGGCAGATGCGTCCTCAATGTCTGTGGTGTTGGCCTCAGAAATGGAGGCAGTGGCATCAGCAGCGGTGTCGATGGCGTTTGCTGTCCTGGAAGTGGTGTACCCAGCAGCGGCGGATGTGACGTCATCCTTGGGTGCTCTGAAAGTGGCCACATGGCCGATGGCAGCGGGCACATTGTGGGGAAGGTCCTGGGTAGGGTTGGGGATTTGAGGCGTGGAGAAAGCCCGTTTTGGGTGGCAGGCACCAGTAAGTTTACTGTACTTATGGTTTTTAGTGTCCAATAAAGCTGAGTAAAATTGTGAGTTCGGGTTGTGGATCCTACGAAGAATAAAAAACAGAAGAGGTCCTTTGTAGGTCTGGGAGAAGGAGGCTCTGAGCTGGGGTAGGCTTGATTGTAGTGCCAGAAGATGCCAGCACATCGCTGCGAGTGTGTGTTTCAGGAGTCGCAGGGAGAAACGTTTTTGAAGGATCTCAATGTTCTGAATGTAGACATTGTCACGGTTGGGGCCAAATTGGGAAGGCCTGAATGTGGACTGTAGTCAATTGGGGATGATCTGGTTCCGTAGGCAGGTACTAAGAATGGTGATGTGGCTGTAGTAGCTGGTTTGCTTCAGGACGTGGTCGAGCAGTTTCAAGGCCGAAAAGATTACAAGAGACTTGCAGTGGGAGACAGATCCACTGACGTTTTTCTGGAGGGAGTAGGGTAACTTCTTCAAGGTAGGGATCCTTAGAAGAGGCTTCGCAGCGGGGTTAAAATTGTTGCAGAGATAGTAGGAACTGCAGATGCTGGAGAATCTGAGATAACAAGGTGTAGAGCTGGATGAACACAGCAGGCCAAGCAGCATCAGGGGAGCAGGAAGGCTGACGTTTCAGGCCGAGACCCTTCTTCAGAAATGGGTGAGGGAAAGGGGGCTCTGAAATAAATAGGGAGAGAGGGGGAGGCGGATAGAAGATGGAGAGAGGAGAAGATAGGTGGAGAGGAGACAGACAGGTCAAAGAGGTGGGGATGGAGCTAGTAAAGGTGAGTGTAGGTGGGGAGTTAGGGAGGAGATAGGTCAGTCCAGGGAGGACGGACAGGTCAAGGGGGCTACATGAGGCTAGTAGGCAGGAGATGAGGGTGGGGCTTGAGGTGGGAGGAGGGGATAGGTGGGAGGAAGGACAGGTTAGGGAGGCAGGGACAAGCTGGGCTGGTTTTGGGATGCGGTTGAGGTAGGGGAGATTTTGAAGCTTGTGAAGTCCACATTGATACCATTGGGCTGCAGGGTTCCCAAGTGAAATATGAGGTGCTGTTCCTGCAACCTTCGGGTGGCATCGTTGTGGCAAAGCAGGAGGCCCAGGATGGACATATCGTCTGAGGAATGGGAGGGGGAGTTGAAATGGTTAGCGACTGGGAGGCGCAGTTGTTTAGTGCGAACCCAGCGTAGGTGTTCTGCAAAGCGGTCCCCAAGCCTCCGCTTGGCCAGGCGCCAACTTTCCGACACCTCCGCCTACCGCCCCCCACCACCTTGGTCATGACCCCACCCCCAACCACGAAACCATCATCTCCCAAACCATCCACAACCTCATCACCTCAGGTGACCTCCCACCCACAGCCTCCAACCTCATCGTTCCCCAACCACGCACCGCCCGCTTCTATCTCCTTCCCAAAATCCACAAACCTGACTGCCCTGGTCGACCCATTGTCTGCGCCTGCTCCTGCCCCACCAAACTTGTCTCCACCTATCTCGACTCCATTTTCTCCCGCTTGGTCCAGGAACTCCTTACCTACGTCCATGACACCACCCACGCCCTCCACCTCCTCCAAAACCTCCAATTCCCCAGTCCCCAACACCTCATCTTTACCATGGACATCCAGTCCCTATACACCTGCATTCCCCATGCAGATGGCCTAAAGGCCCTCCGCTTTTTCCTGTGCCGCAGGCCTGAACAGTCCCCCTCCACTGACACCCTCATCCGCTTAGCCAAACTCGTCCTCACCCCCAACAACTTCTCTTCCAATTCCTCCCACTTCCGACAAAGGTCGCCATGGATACCCGCATGGGCCCAAGCTATGCCTACCTCTTTGTAGGTTACGTGGAATAATCCCTCTTCCATAGCTGTACTGACCCTAATCCCCACCTCTTCCTCCATTATATTGATGATTGTATCGGCGCCGAGTCATGCTCCCATGAGGAGCTTGAAAAGTTCATCCACTTCACCAACAACTTCCACCCCAACCTGAAGTTCACCTGGACCGTCTCTGATACCTCTCTCTCCTTCCTGGGCCTCTCTATTTCCATCTCTGGCAACCACCTGGAAACCGATATCCATTTCAAGCCCACCGAATCGCACAGCTACCTAGAATACACCACCTCCCACCTACCTTCCTGCAAAAATGCCATCCCCTATTCCCAATTCCTTCGCCTCTGCCGCATCTGCTCCCAGGATGAGGCATCCCACTCCCAGGATGAGACATCACACTCCTGTACATCTCAGATGTCCTCATTTTTCAAGGACCGCAACTTCCCCCTGTCAGTGGTCGAGAATGTCCTCAACCGTGTCTCTCGTATTTCCCGCAACTCATCCCTCACACCCCCTCCCCGCAATAACAACCAAAACAGAATTGCCCTTGTCCTCACATACCACCCCACCAACATCCGGATCCAACGCATCATCCTCCGACATTTCTGTCATCTGCAATCTGACACCACCACCAAAGCCATTTTTCCCTCTCCACCCTTATCTGCTTTCCAGAGGGACCACTCTCTCTGGGACTCCCTTGTCCGCTCCACAGTCCCCTCCAGCCCCACCACACCCGGCACTTTTCCCTGCAACCGCAGGAAGTGCTACACCTGCCCCTACACCTCCCCCCTCACCCCCATCCCAGGCCCCAAGAAGACTTTCCACATCAAGCAGATGTTCACCTGCACATCGGCTAATGTGTTATACTGTATCCGCTGTTCCCGTTGTGGCCTCCTCTACATTGGGAAAACCAAGCGGAGGCTTGGGGACCGCTTTGCAGAACACCGACGCTTGGTTCGCACTAAACAACTGCACCTCCCAGTCGCTAACCATTTCAACTCCCCCTCCCATTCCTCAGATGACATGTCCATCGTGGGCCTCCTGCAGTGCCACAACGATGCCACCCGAAGGTTACAGGAACAGCACCTCATATTCCGCTTGGGAACCCTGCAGCCCAATGGTATCAATGTGGACTTCACAAGCTTCAAAATCTCTCCTCCCCGACCGCATCCCAAAACCAGCCCAGCTTGTCCCTGCCTCCCTAACCTGTCCTTCCTCTCACCTATCCCCTCCTCCCACCTCAAGCCCCACCCCCATCTCCTGCCTACCAGCCTCATCCCGCCCCCTTGACCTGTCCATCCTCCCTGGACTGACCTATCTCCTCCCTAACTCCCCACCTACACTCACCATTACTGGCTCCATCCCCACTTCTTTGACCTGTCTGTCTCTTCTCCACCTATCTTCTCCTCTCTCCATCATCTATCCGCCTCCCCCATCTCCCTATTTATTTCAGAATCCCCTTCCCCTCCCCCATTTCTGAAGAAGGGTCTAGGCCCGAAACGTCAGCCTTCCTGCTCCTCTGATGCTGCTTGGCCTGCTGTGTTCATCCAGCTCTACATCTTGTTATCTCAGATTCGCCAGCATCTGCAGTTTCTACTATCTCTGAAACAGTTCTATTTAGGCCTCCCAACAGCCAGCGGAAGATAGAAGAACAGTTATGTAGGCAGATCTTGGCAAGATTTAAAAGTAACATTCGTACATACGGAGCAAGAGGCTAACTAGAGAAAGGGTTGTCCCAGTCAAGGACAAAGGAAGGAAGTTATGCGAGGAGTCAGAGAAAATGAGTCAGATTCTTAATGAGTACTTTGCGTCAGTATTCACCGAGGAGAGGTACATGATGGATGTTGAGGTTAGGGATAGATGTTTGATTACTCTAGGTCAAATCGGCATAAGGAAGAGGGAAGTGTTGGGTATTCTAAAAGGCATTAGGGTGGACACGTCCCCAGGTCCGGATGGGATCTATCCCAGGTTACTGCGGGAAGCGAGAGAGGAAATAGCTGGGGCCTTAACAGATATCTTTGCAGCATCCTTGAGCACAGGTGAGGTCCTAGAGTATTGGAGAATTGCTAATGTTGTCCCCTTGTTTAAGAAGGGTAGCAAGGATAATCCAGGTAATTATAGACCAGTGAGCCTGACGTCAGTGATGGGGAAGCTGCTGGAGAAGATACTGAGGGATAGGATCTGTTTACATTTGGAAGAAAATGGGCTTAATAGTGATAGGCAGCATGGTTTTGTGCAGGGAAGGTCATGTCTTACCAACTTGATAGAATTCTTTGAGGAAGTGACAAAGTCGATAGATGAGGGAAGGGCTGCAGATGTCATATACATGGACTTCAGTAAGGCATTTGATAATGTTCCCCATGGTAGGCTGATGGAGAAAGTGAAGTCTCATGGGGTCCAGGGTGTACTAGCTGGATGGATAGAGAACTGGCTGGGCAACAGGAGACAGAGGGTTGTAGTGGAAGGGAGTTTCTCAAAATGGAGAACTGTGACCAGTGGTGTTCCACAGGGATCCGTGTTGGGACCAATGTTGTTTGTGATATACATAAATGATTTGGAGGAAGGTATAGATGGTCTGATTAGCAAGTTTGCAGATGACACCAAGATTGGTGGAGTAGCAGATAGTGAAGGGGACTGTCAGAGAATGCATCAGAATATAGATAGATAGATTGGAGAGTTGGGCGGAGAAATGGCTGATGGAGTTCAATCCGGGCAAATGGAAAGTGATGCATTTTGGAAGATCCAATTCAAGACCGAACTATGTGGTAAATGGAAAAGCCCTGGGGAAAATTGATGCACCGAGAGATCTGGGTGTTCAGGTCCATTGTACCCTGAAGATGGCAACGCAGGTGGATAGAGTGGTCAAGAAGGCATACGGCATACTTTCATTCATCGGTCGGGGTACGGAATACAAGAGTTGGCAGGTCATGTTGCAGTTGTTTAGGACTTTGGTTAGACCACTTTTGGAATACTGCGTACAGTTCTGGTCGCCACATTACCAAAAGGATGTGGATGCTTTGGAGAGAGTATAGAGGAGGTTCACCAGGATGTTGCCTGGTATGGAGGGTGCTAGCTATGAAGAGAGGTTGAGTAGATTAGGATTATTTACACGAGAAAGACAGAGGTTGAGGGGGGACCTGATTGAGGTCTACAAAATCATGAGAGATATAGACAGGATGGAGAGCAAGAAGCTTTTTCCCAGAGTGGGGGACTCAATTACTAGGGGTCACGATTTCAAGGTGAGAGGGGAAAAGTTTAAGGGAGATATGCGTGGAACATTCTTTATGCAGACGGTGGTGGGTGCCTGGAACGCATTGCCAGCGGAGGTGGTAGAGGTGGGCACGATAGCGTCATTTAGATATATCTAGACTGGTACATGAATGGGCAGGGAGTAGAGGGATACAGATCCTTGGAAAACAGGCGACAGGTTTAGATATAGGATCTGGATCGGCGCAGGCTTGGAGGGCCGAAGGGCCTGTTCCTGTGCTGTAATTTTCTTTGTTCTTTGTTCTTTGTTGTTGTAGGTGATTTTAAGTTCCCGTATATTGACTGGGACCTACTTAGTGCTTGGGGCTCGGATGGGGCAGAGCTTGTAAGGAGCATCCAGGAGGGCTTCTTGAAATAGTATGTAGCTAGTCCAACTAGGAAAGGGGCCATACTGGACCTCGTATTGGGGAATGAGCCTGGCCAGGTGGTAGATGTCTCAGTAGAGGGAGCAGCTCGGGAACAGTGATCACAATTCAGTAAGCTTTAAGGTACTGATTGATAAAGATTGGTGCAGTTGTCAGGTGACAATGCTAAATTGGGGTAAGGCTAATAACAATATTAGGCAGGAACTGAAGAATGTAGATTGGAGGACGATGTTTGAGGGCGAATCAACATGTGGTATGTGGGAGGCTTTCAAGTGCAAGTTGCTCGAAACTCAGGACCGGCACATTCCTTTAAGGACAAAGGAAAGGTATGGCAAGTTTAGGGAACCTTGGATAATGAGAGATATTGTGAGCCTAATCAAAAAGAAAAAGGAAGCATTTATCAGGGCTAGGAGGCTGGGAACACATGAAACAAGAGTGGAATACAAGGAAAGTCAAAAGAAGTTTAAGCAAGGAGTCAGGAAGGCTAAAAGGAGTCATGAAAAGTCATTGGCCAACAGAATAAGGAAAACCCCAAGGCTTTTTATACATATATAAAGAGTAAGAGGGTAGCCAGGCAGAGGGTTGGCCCACTCAAGGACAGGGAAAGGAATTTATGTGTGGAGCCAAAGGAAATGGGTGAGGTATTAAATGAGTACTTTACATCAATATTCACCATAGAGAAGGACTTGGTGAAAGGTGAGTCTGGGGAAGGGTGTGTAGATAGTTTGGGTCATGTTGAGATCAAAAGGGAGGAGGTATGGGGGGTCTTGAAAAACATTAAGGGAGACGAGTCCCCAGGGCCTGATGGGATATACCCCAGAATACTGAGAGAGGCAAGGGACGAAATTGCTGGGGCCTTGAGGGAAATCTTTGTATCCTCACTTACTACAGGGGCGGTCCCACAGGATTGGAGAATAGCCAATGTTGTTCCTTTGTTTAAGAAGAGTGGCAAGGATAATCCAGCTAATTACAGGCCGGAGAGTCTTATGTCAGTGGTAGGGAAATTATTGGAGAGGATTCTTTGAGGCAGGATTTACTTCCACCTGGAAATCAATGGGCGTATTAGCGAGAGGCAACATGGTTTTGTGAAGGGGAAGTTGTGTTTCACTAATTTGGTTGACTTTTTTGAGGAAGTGACGAAGATGATCGATGAGGGTAGGGCAGTGGATGTTGTCGACATGGACTTCAGTAAGGCCTTTGACAGAGTCCCTCATAACAGGCTGATACAGAAGGTAAAGTCACATGGGGTCAGAGGTGAGCTTGCAAGATGGATAAAAAATACTGGCTCGGTCATAGAAGACAGAGGGTAGTAGTGGAATGGGTGCATTTCTGAATGGAGGGCTGTGACTAGAGGCGTTCCTCAGGGATCAGTTTTGGGACCTTTTGCTGTTTGTAAGATATATTAATAATTTGGAAGACAATGTAACTGGTCTGATTAGTAAGTTTGCCGATGACACAAAGGGTGGTGGAATTGCAGATAGCGATGAGGACCGTCAAAGGATACAGCAGGATATAGATCGGTTGGTGACTTGGGCAGAGAGATGGCAGATGGAGTTTAATCTGGAAAAGTGTGAGGTCATGCATTTTGGAAGGTCTAATCCAGATGGAAAATATACAGTAAATGGCAGAACCCTTAAGAGTACTGATAGGCAGAGGGATCTGGGTGTACAGGTACACAGGTCACTAAAAGTGGCAACGCAGGTGGAAAAGGTAGTCAACAAGGCATATGGCATGCTTGCCTTCATCGGCTGGGGCATTGAGTTTAAAAATTGGCAGGTAATGTTGCAGGTTTATAGAACCTTAGTGAGGCCGCATTTGGAATATTGTGTTCAATTCTGATCGCCACACTACCAGAAGGATGTGGTGGCTTTGGAGAGGGTACAGAAAAGATTTAGTAGGATGTTGCCTGGTATGGAGGGCATTAGCAATGAGGAGAGGTTGGAGAAACTTGGGTTGTTCTCACTGGAACGACGGAGGTTGAGGGGGGACCTGATAGATGTCTAAAGATGATGAAGGGCATGGACAGGGTGGACAGTCAGAAGCTTTTTCCCAGGGTGGAAGAGTCCGTTACTAGGGGCCATGGGTTTAAGGTGCGAGGGGCAATGTTTAAAGGTGATGTACAAGGCACGTTTTTTACACAGAGGGTAGTGGGTGCCTGGAACTCGCTGCCAGGTGAGGTAGTGGAAGCAGAAACTGTGGTGACTTTTAAATGGCATCTTGACAAATACACGACTAGGATGGGAATAGAGGGATACGGTCCCCGGAAGGGTAGGGAGTTTGAGTTGTGATGGGCAGCGTGTCGGTGCAAGCTGGGAGGGCCAAAGGGCCTGTTCCTTTGCTGTAATTTTCTTTGTTCTTTGTCCAACTTAAGATGATTGCAGAATCAGCAGCATAGCAAATGGTAACTAACTAACTCTAATGACAGATCATGGATATTAAGATAGTTATAGATTAATATACACAGTGTCTTAGAAAGATGTTTCAGCTTAGAATATTGTGTAAGGATTTGAATAATTCATATCTCACTGGAACTATAAAGGGCATATACATGGCATATGAAATTAAATGAGCTGAATATGAAGTGCTACATTGTTGGAAGACTTGGGTAGGTAATGCAAGGGTTACAATTCTGAAGGAGTTCAGTAACAGTGACGTGAGGTTTATATTTGTATAAATCATTCAGATCAGGTTGAGAAAGCAATTAATGAAGCACACAGGATCTTGGACTTTAAAAATCGTGGCATTCATAATGAAAGCAAGGAAGTTGTGATGAAGCTTTGATGACACTGCTTTGAGTATTAAGTGTGCTGGGCACCACACATTAAAAATGATGTGAAGCTTTAGAGCGTGCAAAATTATTTCTGAGATTGGCTCCGGGGATGTGGAAATTTGGTTGAGATGGGGTTTAGGGACGTAGGGCTTAGAAGCAGCAGTAAGCCATTCACCTGTTCAAGCCTGCCTTCTATTCAGTAAGGCTGGCTGATTTGATTATTGTCTTGACCCCTCCAATTTCCTGTTTGCACGCCATAACCCTAGATTTCCTTTTTGATCAAAACTCAGCCTCAACTGAATTCAATGACCAGCATCCACTGCTTTCTGAGGAAAAGTCTACTGATTAACAGCTCTTTGAGAGAAAAAAAAATTCATTTCTACCTGAAAGAGGACACCATTTATTCTTAAATTGTGTCTCCTAGTTCTAGTTTCCCCATTAAAAGAAATCATTGCCCTTGTATCCATGTTGTCACATCAGCTCAGGATCATGTATGTTTCAAGAAAATTACCTTTCATTGCTCTAAACTCCGAAGGATGTAGGCCCAGTCTGTTCAAGTTGTCATTGTAAGACAAGCCCTTCATCCCAGGAATAAGTTAGTGTGAATATCCTCTCAACTGCTTCTAGTGTAATTACATTCTTTTTTCAAATAAGGAGACCAAGACTGAACACAGCTGTTGATTCACCAAGGCCCTGTGTAGCTACAGTAAAACTTCCGTCCTTCAATATTCCAATTTGCTCACAATAAACACAAGTGTTGTTGACCTTAGAGAAGGGAAGGTTTAGAGGATATTTGATGAAAATGGTCAAAGTCACGAAGAGCAGAGAAAGAGTAGATCAGAAACTGTACCCTTTGATGGAAGGGTCAAGGACAAGACGACAGGGATTTAAGGAGATTAGCAATGAATTAAAGGTGACATGATGAATGAAATGCAGTGTGTGTAGTTATGATATGGAATCACTGCATTAGTGGAGGGTGCTGGGCCAGAATTCTGTTGTGGCTTTCTAAAGTGAATTGGATGAGCACCCGAAGATAAAAATATGCAGAGTGATGCAAAAAGGCATGGGAGTAGTACTAGTTTTGGAGGACCACTGCAGACTGTAATTCAACTATTCTGTAAATATATTGGTTAATCTGGCTGTACAATCTCTAGAAATGAAATATACATATACATACACGTGATCCTATTTTCACCCTTTCTGATTTACGTGGCATAAAACCCTTACATGATCTTATCATCATCACTGTAGTTTAGAGAAGTGCCTCTTTGTTCACAGTGTTATTTTTAGTTTCTCCTCTTCCCTTTTTAATGCTTTCCCCTCGCTACATTCCATTGTCTGGTTAAGAGAGGAGGTGGTAACTAGACATTGTCAATATTGGAAAAAAATGTTGTTTGCTTTTACAGAACTTGAGCATTGCTTAAAATAAAAACACATTTTGTCAAAGCTTTTCATCTTGCACACATCAGGTCGATTTGCAAGATTAACAGTCCAAGGGAGAACACCACAATTATACTGTATGGGAGGAGAGCGCAAATTGGTTGGCAATTATTTGGTTGGCATTGGTGTTCTTGTGAATTGGAAACATTGTAGATCTGAAGTACTGTATCATAAAACTGAAGTGTACACTTGTGTAAAAAGCATAAATATACCCAAAGTATGAAGCTGAGGGAATCACCTAAATTCCAGGAGAGTTAATACATTTTCATTCTCCATACTTTTGTTATACTTTCTGGTCAGAATTCGATTCGACCATAAGACCACAAGAAATAGAAGTAGAATTAAACAATTCAGCCCATTGAGTCTGTTCTGCTGTTCAATCACAGTTGATGTTTCCCAGCGTCATTCTCCTATGTTGTCCCCATAACCCTTGATTCCCTGACTTATCAAGAACCGACCTTATCTCTATCTTGAATACACTGACATGACTTGGCCTGCACAGCCTTCTGCGGCAATGAATTCCACAGATTAACCACCCCTCTGGCTGACGATTGTCCTCCTCATCTCAGTTCAAAAGAGCCATCCCTTCACTCTGAGGCTGTACTCTTGGGTCCTAGTCTGTCCTACTAGTGGAAACATCTTCATCACGTACACTGTACTCAGGCCTTTCAATATTCTGTAAGTTTCAATCGGATTTCCCTTAGCCTTCGAAACTCCAACAAAAGCAGGCACCTGCAGCAAGTCCTCAGAGCAGCGAGCCCTGGAGCAGCGCATGGGCCACGAGCCCTGGAACGCAGCATGCCCCAGAACACCATGAGCAGCAAGCCCCGCAGCAGCATGTGGGGAAGCAGTTGAGGAGAGCGGGGGCCTGCAGCGGGAGAGTGGGAAGATGAAACCCCGGGGCGGTGAGAGCGGGGGCCTGCAGCGGGAGAGTGGGAAGATGGAACCCCGGGGCGGTGAGAGCGGGGGCCTGCAGCAGGAGAGTGAGAACAGGGAGCCCCGGGACGGTGACAATGGGGGCCTGCAGCGGGAGAGTGGAAACAGGGAGCCCCGGGGCGGTGTGAGCGGGGGCCTGCAGCGGGAGAGTGAGAACAGGGAGCCCCGGGACGGTGAAAATGGAGGCCTGTAGTGGGAGAGTGAGAACAGGGAGCCCCGGGACGGTGAGAATGGGGGCCTGCAGCGGGAGAGTGGAAGCCGGGAGCCCCAAGGCGGTGAGAGTGGAAATGGGCAGCCCCGGGGCGGTGGTGAGTGTGAGCTCAAACCCTTGTGAGGCGTGTGAGCACAGCATGGCCAGGCACTTATGGACAGTGATGATGAACTATTAACTGTGTTTCTATGCTTTAGTGTTTCACTTCTTGTTTCCTTTATTTTTCTGCTTTGTACTAAGAGTCTGTGCCAGGTACATTTGTACCTAAGATGGCACCATAAGTGACAGCTTGTAAACTTTTCACTGTACGCGTGTGAGTGAGTACATGTGACAATAGAAGCTAATTCTAATTCTAAACAAAAAACAGACCCAGAGCCCTTAACTCTGCTCATATGAGAAGCCCTTTGTCCCTGGGATCACTCTCATTATCCTCCTTTGGAACACCTCCAAAGTATAGAGTTGGGATGTCATGTTGAGGTTGTACAGGGTGTTGGTGAGGTCCCTTCCAGCCTACTGTGTGCAGTTCTGTTTGCCCCGCTATAGGCAGGATATTATTAAATTGGAGAGGGTTCAGAAAAGATGTACCACGATGCTGCCAGGAATGGAGTGTTTGGATATAAACATAGTTGGATAGGCTGGGATTTTTTTTCACTGGAGAGTAGGAGGTTGAGGGGTGACTTTATAGAGGTTTATAAAATTGTGAGGGGTATAGATAAGGTGAATAACAAGGGTATTTTTCCTAGGATGGAGAAGTTCAAAACTAAGGGGCATATTTTTAAGGCGAGAGGAGAAAGATTTTAAAAAAGAACACGAGGAGTAACTTTTTTGCCTAGAGACTGGTTTGTATGTGGAAAAAACTGCCAGAGGAAGTGGTCAATGCAGGTACAGTTACAACATTTAAAAGACATTCAGATAAGTACATGAATAGGAAAGGTTTGGAAGGATATGGTACAATCCCCAGGGTAGGAGAGTCCAAAACTACAGGGCATGGGTTTAAGGTGAGAGGGCAAAGATTTTAAGGGACCTAAGGGGCAGCTTTTTCACGCAGAGGGCGTTGCATGTATCGAATAAACTGCCAGAGGAAGTGATGGAGGCTGGTACAATTGCAATAGTTAAAAGGCATCTGGATGGGTACTTGAATAGGAAGGGTTTGGAGGATATCGGCCAACTGCTGACAAATGGGAATAGATTTATTTAGGTTATCTGGTCGGCATGGACCAGTTGGGTCAAAGGGCTTGTTTCCTTTGCTCTATGGCTCTACAATTCCACAAAGCTGGCACGTGCTTCCTTAGATACAAGGCCCAAAACTGCCCTCAATATTCCAAATGTAGTCTGACCAGAGTCTTACACACCTGCACTTGTATTCAAGCCATCTTGAAATGAATATTGACATTGCATTTGCTTTCCTAACTGCTACTGAACCTGCATGTTAACCTCTAGGGAATCCTGAACTAGGAGTCCCAAGTTCCTTGTGCATTAGATTTCTGAAGCCTTTCCCCATTTAGAAAATAGTTAATGCCTCTTCTCTTCCCACCAAAGTCATAACCTCACACTTTGCCTCATTGCGTTCCATCTGCCACTTCTTTGCCCACTCTCCTAGCCTGTTCAAGTCCTTCAGCAGCTTTCCCGCTTCCTTAACACTACCAGTCCGTTCACCTACTTTTTGGCATCTGCAAACTTAACAACAGTACCCTCAGTTCCTTTGTCAGGGTCATTAATATTTTGCATGAGTAGTTATGTTCCCAACACGGACCCTTGCGGGACATCACTAGTCACCAGCTTCCATCCTGAAAAAGACCCCTTTATTGCTACTATCTGCCTCCTGCCTATCAGCCAAACCTCTATACATGCCAGTACCTTGCCACAAACATTGTAGGCTCTTGTCTTATTTAGCGGCCTGCTGTGTGGCACCTTATCAAAGGCCTTCTGTAAATCCAAATAGATTCATTCCACAGGGTCTCCTTTGTCTAACTTGCTCGTAACCTCCTCAAAGACTTCTAACAGATTTGTCAGACATGACCTCTCCTTGATGAAGCCATGCTGACTCTGTCGTATTTTACCATCTTCTTCCAAGTACTCAGCAGTCTCATCCTCAATAATGGACTCTAAAATCTTAACAACGACCAAGGTCAGGCTAATTGGCCTATAGTTTCCTGTCTTCTGCATCCCTCCTTTCTTAAACAAGGATGTTATGTTAGCCATTTTCCAGTCCTCTGGCATCCTCCCAGACTCCAGTGATTCCAGAAGAATCACCATCAGCGCCTCCACAATCTATTGAGCTATCCTTCAGAACACTGGGGTGTGGTCCATCTGATCCATGTGATTTATCCACCTTTAGATCTTTTAGCTTCCCCAGCAACTTATAATTTGTGATGGCCACTACAATGACTTCTGCCCCCTGACTCTCTTGAATTTCTGGCGTGTTGCTGGTATCTTCTACTGTGAAAACTGATACAAAATACTCATTCAGTTCCTCCACATATTCCTCCGCTATTTCTTTGTTCCCTTTTATGGTTTTTCAAACCTCATTTTCCAGTGGTTTGTTGCCATCCTTGCGTCTCTGTTACCTTTTAGATGTTGAAAAAACTCTTGCAGCCTTCTTTTATATTACAAGCGAGTGAACCCTTGTATTTCATCTTCCCCTAATTATTGCTTATTTTTTCAGTTATCCTCTGCTGGTTTTTAAAGGCTTCCTAATCCTCTGGATTCCCACTAATCTTTACTACATTGTATGCTTTTTCTTTTGCTTTTACACTGTCCCTAATTTCCCTTGTCAGCCATGGTTGTCTCATCCTCACTTAGTATATTTCTTCTTCCTTGGGATCAGTTTCTGCTCTGCCTCCCGAATTCCCCCAGAAACTCCTGCTACCGCTGCTCCATTGTCTTACCTGCTAGGCTCCTGTTCCAGTCAACTCTTGTTAGTTCCTCCCTTAAGTCTTTATAGTTACCTTTACTCAATTGTAATACAGTTGCATCTGATTCAATCTTTGCCTTCTCAAACTGCAGGAGGAACTCCATCGTGTTATGGTCACTGGTCCATTGGGGTTCCTTCACCTTCAGCTCTCTACTCAAGTTTTCCACAATACACATTACTAAACCCAGAAATGCCTGTTCCCTAATGGGCTCTACCACAAGCTGCTCCAAAAAAAATCTCGTAGACATTCCACAAATTACTTCTCTTGAGATCAACTAACAACCTTATTTTCTCAGTCCACTTGCACATTGATGTCCCCCATGATTATTGTAATACTGCCTTTGTTACATGCTATTTCTATCTCCTGATTTATTTTCTTACCCACTTTTCCTTTGCAGTTCTTCAACTCTACCCGCTCAGATTCAGTGCCTTGAACCCTATACTGTTTCTTGCTATCAATTTAATTTCATTTCTTACTAACAGGGCAACCACGCCCCCTCTGCCCATCTGCCCGTCCTTTCGATTGTGTGTGTTTTGTTGGATACTTAGTTCCCAGCCCTGGTCACCTTGCAGCCACATCTCTCTGATACCCACAACATGGTACCTGAAATTGTTGTGGAACTTTTCCATTGGAGACAAAATAAGTTTTGTCCATTGTCATCCAGACTGTAGCTGGACAATGACTGTGGATAGGTAGACTGCAGATAGATTGAATGGTCTGTCTTGCTTTATATTCTTTTGATTAAATCATTTATCCAATTTAATGTTTTACCACATTAAAAAAATTCAATTCTTCATTGTAGCTGTAACATTGTACTTCAAATATTGTCATTGATAGCTAGTGAATTTGTTTTAAGCATCTAGAAAGAAAAATAACAACTTCATATAAACAGGGCTTTGTGTCCTTGAGATATCTCAAGCGGTATTATAATCAGAATTTCGCTTTTGGAAAGCAGTTAAAGAGGGTGTGAAATTTGCTCTAGTTAGAAGTAGAATTGTGTGATTATTGTCAACTTGTGTAGAATCAAGATACAAGCAAAAGAAGACTGAGAAAAGGTGTAGCCATATTCAGCATCCTCTTGTTCTCAGCAATACTTTCCATTCAGAGAGCCAAAAGTAGAAAACAAAAGTTTGTGGTTTTTCAGGGAAAAGCTCTGGAAAATTCCTAATGTAATTGATGAGACTCCTGGTGATTGTAGTTGGCCTTCCAACGTTAAGAACCAAACAAACTAGCCATTTATTTCCTCTAACTGTTAATGCCCTCTTCCCACAAACACGTTAATTGCCATTTTAACTGTCTGCGTCAGTTCCAAATTCACCAGTTTTCATGGATTGATATTATCATGAGGTAAGTTCACAGCATGAAAATAATGGTGCAGATCTTCTGGTCAGCAGCAATTGTCACGACATTGCCAACGCTTGTGAAGCTTTTTGTGCCGTTTTCAGGGAATCCTTTCATGCATAAGATCGACAAGGGGAGGAGAGCCATGGGTAAGGAACAGACATACTCTCTTTTCATGACAGTAGCAGCTGTATTCACTTAAATTTATAAAGGTCTCAAGTGTTTTAATGAATAAGTGTGGGTTAGTGAATTGGTTACTGAATGGGTGAGTTAAATTGGATTAGAGGGCAGGGCGTTTTTGGGTTGGAGGGACCAGTTACATTTGCACAAACAATCGAAACAGGAGCAGGAATAGGCCAATCAGCCCTTTTAGGTCTGCTCCACCATTCAATGGGATCATGACTGAACTGATTGTAACCTCCAATCCTCGTTCCTGCCTACCGCTGGTAACTGTTCACCCTTTGATTAGCAAGAATTTATCTACCCGCCCTAATACTAGTCAAGAACTCTGCTGCCACCACCTTTACAGGAAGAGAATTCATAGACTCTTGGCACCTCATTGCTTTTTTTTAGATAGGCAACCCTGATTTTTAAACACTGACCTTTAATTGTAAATTCTCCCATAAGAGGAACCATTCTCTGCTACTACTCTATCAACACCCTTCAGTTTTTAGTTGTTTAATCAAGACACCTTTTATTCTTTTAAACTTGAACAGATAAAAGCCTAAACTGTTCAACTTTAGCTCATAAAACTGCTTGCTCATTCCAGGTATTAGCTTTTCCAACCTTTTTTTTGAACTGCCTCCAATGTGTTTATATTCTTCACCAAATAAGGGAGGTGGTGGCCTAGTTATTATCACTGGACTGTTAGTCCAGAGACCCAAGTAATGTTCTGGGGTCCCATGGCAGATGGTGGAACTTGAATTCAATGAAAATCAGGAATTAAGAATCTAATGATGATCGTGAATCATTGTCAATTGTTGGAAAAATCCATCTGGTATTAGGGAAGGAAACCGATTTGTGTGTCTGGACTAGACGTGACTCCAGATAAACAGAAATGTAGTTGACTCTTAACTGCCCTCTTGACAATTAGGGATGGGCAATAAATGCTGGCCGAGCATCCTGTGAATTAATATAAAAAATTACACCTAATAGAGCACACAGTAATCCAAATGTGATTAACCATTGCCTTGCATAACTGAAGCATAACCTCCCTTCTTTTGTGTTCAGTTTCCCCGGTGATAAATTTTAACATTCTATTAGCTTGTCTAATTATGTACTGATCCTAACCTTTTGTTATTTATGTAGGAGGACACCCAGATCCCTCTGAAGTCAGAACTCTGCAATCTCTCACCATTTAGATAAAATTTTTTTGAAATTCTTCCTGCCAAAATGGACAATTTTTCCACTTTATACTCCATTTGTCGTATCTTTACCCACTCACTTAACCTATCAATATCCTTTTGTAATCTCTTTGTGTTCTTTTCACCACTTAATTTCCTTACTATCTTTGTGTTACTAGCAAATTGGCAACCACACCTTCTGCCCCTTCATCTAAGTTGTTTACATACGTTGTAAACATTTGAGGACCCAGCACTGACCATTGTGGTACACCACTCATTGCATCTCACCAACTTGTAAAACCAAGTGCCTGCTTCCAGTTAGCCATCTAATCTTCTATCCATGCCAATATACTGCCCAATACACCCTGAGATTATACTTTTGTCATAACTTTTGATGACAAATTAACCTTATCAAATAACCTTTATCCATAAGAAGTGTTACACCCTCACAGAACTCCAATAAATAGATCAAATGTGACTTTCCTTTCACAAAACCATGTTGACTCTGCCTTTGTTGGGTGGTCAGAGTTGTAGTTGGCTGGTTAGAGGATGTGTAGGCCAGGTTGGGAGAAGGGAGGTATTGGGTGATGTTAGTTGGATGTTAGGGATGCAGTTGGATGGTTTGTCACAATGGTCCGGTTGGGTAGCCAGTTGGTCAATTTGTATTCAGTTGGTCAGGCAGTTAATTGGAACCATTGGATCTGCTGCTTAATTGAGTTATGCTGATTACTCACTGGGTTGAACGAGGTTTAATAATGTCCAGGCTGAGTAGGTAATTCTTGTTAATCTGGTCCAAGTTTCTGACGCTGAGCACAGTGTCAGTGATTTTCACAGATGTTCTTCAGAGGCAGAAATCAGTCCATCAGAGTTTAAACGTTCTAGGCGTTACCCACACATATGTGTGCCAGGACCCTTCTAGGGTCCAGTTGTCCGATCTCTGATTATCTGGAAACTGGAATATTTTCTCATATCTGCTTTAACTATTGTATATGGATTTTACAGGAATACCTGTTGTTTTGCCCCGGTTCAGTTTGACTAACGTCTCACGAGACTGTATCCAATGGATTCGTTATTTTAAAAATGTTGTCTAATATCCTGTATACTTGCTCTTCACTCCAAAATAAAAAAATTCTAATTCAGAGTTGTAAGGCCTGGTAACATCATCGTCACCTTCCTTTGTTCATCTGTTTGTATCCAGTTATCTGATCTTTCCTCTATCTGAATACAAAATACAGAGTAAAGGAGGTGACCGTGGTCCACCAGTATTAAACCAGTGGAAGAAGTTGTCTTATTAACATATAGTTATTATTTTCAACCAGTGTTATGGTTATTCGTCAAAACTCAATTAGTAGGGAGTCAGGACCTGTGCTTCTTAAATGATCATCTCTTGCATTAAATCCAAACACTTATCCTTGACAAAATTATTTTTAAAATTGCCAGGTTTGTTTCATTCCTTCCCTTTATAGGTTTCTATTTATACCCATTATGTAATTCACAGAAACAACCTGGTTACAATGAGTTATTTTATGTACAAACCATTGACTCACAGCATGACTGTCTGCCTGTTTCTTGAAGCAGTCTGGGATAAATGACATCAGTTCCTGCAGCAGTATTAGTTGTACAATCATCAGTCTTGGCTAACATTATTTTCATTTATGGTCATTTTTACTTAAGCAATTTTGAAATAAATGCCTACATTGTAATTCCGAGACTATGTATGTGCAGAAATGAAAGCAAACAAAATAAAATCTTTATTTAGCTCATCAGCCGTTTCCATATTGTCATATATAACATATCTTGGCAAGCCATTCAAGAAACCAATTAAATTGTTCTCTTCTCTGCCTGCTAAAATACTGAAAATGACGTTGCCATCACTACCACAAATGTTGTTTCATCTTCTGATATGCAATTTTAGCATGTCTAGTGTTGGTTTTAGTCCAGCTCAGCTATTTTTGTAGCTCATGAAGAAAAACATTTTCTCAGTTTATATTTTCTCAATGTTACCCATTTGAGGTTTTTGTTACCCCAAGGGACATATATCGTTTCTTTATCCTTCTTGGCATCTATTTTTGTTTCTTTCACTAAGACTGTATTATTGACTAATAGTGAAACGCAGTGCATCTATCCCAAACCCTCTCTCCTGCAATAAGGCATTAACACCAAACTAGGATCGCATCTATGAAGCTGACATCCAGCAATTGTAATCAGCTTACAGCTCCCCCCTTTTTAAAAATTAGATATGTAACAGGAAGGGTCTTGCGGCACAGTGATAGTGCCCCTACTTTTGGCTTCACATTCTACTTGTCCTGGAGGTGTGTCATAACATGTCTGAGTGAGTTGCTTACGACAGTTGCCCTTTGATCACTACTGAGTGCCAATTTTGAAGTTGTCATCTCTGTGCAGAAAGAATTCCTTCATTAACATAAAATGTGAACTGGGGATACCAATGCATTTTCGTCAGTTTTTAGTTAAAACTTGTTCTTTGGCGGGGAAGGGGGTGATCCATTACCTTTTAATTAAAATATAACAAATGTAAGCAAGCATGCATTGTATTTCTCTTTAAGGTGGTATCAAACTGTTAGGTTTTGTTGTTGCCTTAGATTTATCTCCTTTTCCTTTTGTCAGTTTAACATTTTAACTGTGAGACAATTGCGTTCCAGTGAGAACTAATTTTGACACATGGGTGTTTTTTGGAGAACATTCTAGCTAAACAATATTGAAGGAACTCAGCAGGTCCGGCAGCATCTGTGGAGAGAGAACAGAGTTAATACTTCAAGTCTGATATAACTCTTCTTCGGAACACATTTAAACTCAGACTTGCCATGTTTCTCCAGCATTCAGATTTGCAACGTTCACAGTATTTTGCTTTTATTCTATTATTTGTTAAGGGATCTGTCAATTTCTGTCCTTATCCTTTCATGTTGTTTTCAGCTGGCTTTAATCTAATAATTTATTTTTTGACACAACCTTTGTTTTTATTACTATGTCCATTACCACTCTCTTTGGCTGTCATATCATCAGGTCTTTTGTTATACAGCTTCTGCAGATTTCTCACTACCTGAGGTGGCGGGATTAATGGCGAGCATGATCAGTTTCTTGCTATCAAAAAAAAATTAAATCCTCTGACTTGAGATAACGAGATGACTTTTTCACCAGCAGTTGCCGAGAAGCCCATAAACATGTCTTTGCATGCAAACGTTAAGAAATTGGAGGAGCGGTAGACCATTCAGCCCCTCAATGTTTATAAGAATGAGAAGGGATCTGATTGAAATGTATTAAATTCTAACAGGGCTGAACAGAACAGATGCAGGGAGGATATTTCATTGACTGGAAAGTCTAGAACCCAGTAGTCATAACCACAGGATACATGGTAAACATTCACGATTGAAGTGAGGAAACATTTCCACTCCGAGGGTAGTCAACCTATAGGTTCTGCTTGGAGGCTGGGTCACTGAGTCAGTTTAAGAATGAGGTTACTGAAACTAACAAAACATTCCAGATTTCCGAGTTGAATTCAAATTCCATCAGCTGCCATGATGGGATCTGAACCTCCTTGGGCTTCTATGTAACTGCTGTGGTGACATTACCATGATGGCACCCTCTCCCCCTCTTGATATTCTCCTGCTCTGTCTCAGCAGGTTGAGCATGACAAATATGACAGTCTGTAGAGGCACATCTTCTGTAATAGGTGCCGGCTCTCCTACCATCCTGTGAGTGTCAGAGCCCTCTGGTATTCCTTTCTCCACCAGCTATGGATGTGTATCCGCAGTGTGCTCGCTAGATTATTTTCTCCAAATCTACCGTAAATAAGGAACTCACCAATGTGACAGTCTCTGTTTTGGTGGAGGGTGCAAGTGAACATCTATTGGCGCACCCCATGAGGGTTCACGGCTTTCTTCCTCAGAGGTAGTGGCTGGTGCAGAAGGATTCAGGCTGTAGCCCTTCCATCATGCATTCCATTATGGCCACTAGCGCTTAATCAGAAGAGAAAGAATTGTTTGCTGAGGATGCAAATTTGTTTAAACAGTGCAATGTTTTTGCTATTCTGCACATCCAAGAAGACTCAAGTGCAAAGTAGCTGACCTATTGGTGTCTAGTTGTCACCGCAGGAATAGTTCTGTTCTTCACCTCCCCCCCGCCCAGCAGCTCAACAGCCATTTGCTCAAAGTGGCAGAGGATCTTGATATCCCGCACTCCCTGCCAGGCTTGCCCCCCTCACCTCCCTCAGCCTGGTTATGGGCCACATTTGCCTGCAGGGAGAGAAAGAGAAGGATTGAATGCGATGGGTGCAACAGCAGTTTGTGAGCATGCAGAGCCATGTGAGGTGGTGAGGCATTCCCAGTGAATTGGTAGGAAGCACAGAGCCTAGGAAGGGTCTAGTAGTTTGAGAGGATGACAAGGGTGTGAGCTCTTGAGTGCATATTGAGCATGTGATCCTGTGGCTTGCAGAGAATTAGTCTTCGTGAGATGCCTATACAGGAGCAGAGATGGACTGGGTGGTGCCGCTGTGAGTGTGAGGTAGCAAAGAGAAAATTCTGCCACTTACTGTCACAGAGCAACTCATACGCCACTTCTCCTGTACAGATAGTGAAGCACAGATTGTGTGAGATAACCTGTCTGGCCGTTGATAGCTATGATGGCAACCAACATTACACTTTCATATATTTCAACTTCAATGTAGATTGTCAGGCATAATCTCCTGGGCCTTCACCCTGTCATAGACCTTCACTTTCATTCCGCTTGTGCTCCTACCCTCTTCCGTGCTTAAACATTTCTGTCCTTCTTCAGTTCTGATGAAATGCCATAAACCTGAAATTAATTGTTTCACTCCACAGATGTTTTCTGACCTGCTGAGTTTTTCCAGCATCTTTTGTTCTTCTTTCAAATTTCCAACCTTTGGTTAGCTTTGTCAATTCTAATTAATGATAGGAGCAAGAGACCCCGACCAATAAGCTTTAGTCAACAGAACCAAGCAAAGTTTTGTCTGTAGCCTATTAGCAAATTACAGGAAACTCTGAGAGAATAACCACAGAAACATATTCTTGGTTATTCTCAGAATAATAATGAGCCCAAGCTAACAGGGTATTTAAACATACAGCGCAGAAACAATGATAAACTTTCATTCGCAGGGTCCAAACAAAACCACTGAAAAACCCACAACCTGTGTTTGGCCTTAAGCTTAAATCATTATCTCTGTTACGGTCACTGCTGTAATTCTTGGACTAAAAGCTGTAGTTTACCCGTCAGCAGTGATCCTGGTTCTCATCTATGCTTTGGAGACTTGGGCCCCCTCATAGCAGTTACCTCAAAGCACTGGAGAACCGGCAGTGCCCTCACAAGATCCTCCAAATCCTGGAGCAAGAAATGCCATCCAAAAACAACCTCCTGTCCGAAGCCAGTCTAATATTGAGGTGGAGAGATAATAGGTACTGCAGATACTGGAGAATCTGAGATAACAAGGTGAGGAGCTGGATGAACACAGCAGGTCAAGCAGCATCATAGGAGCAGGAAAGCTTGAC
>JAHRHZ010000283.1:48705602-48743360 GCA_024137785.1 Ginglymostoma cirratum
CGGGCCTAAACCCTTCATTTAGGCCCGAAACGTCAAGTTTTCCTGCTCCTATGATGCTGCTTGACCTGCTGTGTTCATCCAGCCCCATGCTTGTTATCTCGGATTCTCCAGCATCTGCAGTACCTTTTATCTCTGATACAGCAGATGGTGGAATTTGAATTCGATTAAAAATCTGATGTTAAGAGTCTAATGATGACTATGAATCGATTGTCGGGGAAAGGCCTATCTGATTCACTAATGATCTTTAGGGAAGGAAACTGCCATCCTTACCTGGTCTGGCTTACATGTGGTTCTGGCAATGGGTGGACTCTGGGCAATTAGGAATGGGCAATAAATGCTGACCTAGCCAGTGATGCCCTCACCCCATGAATGAGTTTTTAAAAAAGTCAGCACTTCTGTTGCATTTTGACTTGAGGTCAATGTTCCTTTATGAAGTGGCTGCCTCTGACTTCCCACCTCTAACATACTAGTGGTTCCTAAATTGGAATGGCTGCCTCATGGCATTAAACACAGATTTGCCTAGTTACTGACTTGTATGGGGACATTATTTTCTGAGAAGCTAGATAAGAAAGATGGACAAGAGAAAAAGACAGAATGTCATCACTGTCTGCTGCTTCAGGCCTGAGCTGTTATCCCTGATCACTTTCAGCAGCCTTTCTATAAGGCATAAAGTATTTGTTCTAATACAAAGTTTAATAATAATAACAATAGAGATTAAATAAACTGAAATGTAACCATAATTGAGATTACTGCATGGTCTTAGATATGGAATTCCTGGTGATATTTAATTTCAAATTGGATATTTTCTTTGGCAGTCTTTTTTGTCCTAGTCTGTCAGAAATCTGTTTGGTACACATTATTGCCCTTAAGCTTCTACTTAATGTACTCTAATCACAATTAAAACCTTCAAAAAGCAATTACTCCATCCCTAAGAAAACAGTGATCTTTCCCCAGATACTCGACACCCAGAAAGAAATGTAAAAAAATGCTACATTTCATGATAACATTAAACAGAACAATACAGCATTTTTAAATGACTAATTCTAAAGTAAAATTCAAAATATAACAAATGTCAAGTGTTGCTTGTATGTTTGCCAAAAAGTATAAAGATGATTATTTGTGCAGAACCTTGGCTTTCTTTTCCTATTCACTGTTGCTGCATCAATAATAGCAATTATTGTCATTATCCGCTTTTAAGAGTTTTTCCTTCCGCTTGTATTATTCAGGTCTGCCAGTGTTAGATCCAATCAAAATTAAGTCTGCACTCAAAAATAAAGTTCAGTCCTGATTTTTATCCCAGCTGGCACAAAGAGTCTTGTAAATGGGGCTGTATTCCATACAGACAGCAGGAGTCTCACCCTCCAGCTAGACAACTGGCAACAGTCCCTCATCAGTTCCTTTGGGGAAGGCTTGTATAATAACATGGTGAGTGAGAGGCAGGCCTTCCCCACAATCAGGGACCCAAGAGGCTAAAATCCTGACCCACTCCCCAAGAGCTCCTGGTCAATTAGAACCTGACAACTGCGCATTGCAGATAATGCCACTATAACAACAGCAGTAGCTACCCGCAATGCATTCACCAGAGGCTGAAGATTGAGGGATTCCTGAGCCAAAGGTCACCGAGGGTGGGGTTATAAGGGAAGGGGTCAGCACGAGCAATGCTGGGACACTCAATTAGGTAATGAATGTCTTTGAAAGAAGAACCCATACCTCTAAACCAGGAACCTGAAATTTAGCTTTGCACTTCTGACCAGTACTGGCTAGTCCGCTGGGCCAATACTAGTTAAATTCAAGCAAAAGTGAAATGAGGGCCTAAAATGAAATTAATTGCCCACTTTAAGGGCTTCAGTTGATTGAGAGGCAGGAAGGCAGTGGGCTTCCCACCCAACAACCTCCTGTTCTATTAAACACCCCAAACTATTCTGGATGGAAAGGCATTGAATTCAACCCACTGAACCAGAAGTAGGCAGTAACTCAAATCCATAACACCAAATCAATAATTAACAACTTTAATGGGCAAACAAAATGGTCATCCAGTTCAGGGAAAACATTATCTTAGTACAACTGCAGATGCAATGGGCTGAGTGGATTCCTTCTGCACAATAACAATCTGTTGTTTTTGTGGTAGTATCTGGGCGTTTGATTATTTACAAAGCTTGTGTTTTCATTGCAAATTGTTGAATAAGGAATTCCTGACCGACTTGCCAACTTTGTAGCTAGCACTCAAACAATGGCTTATAACTTGTCCAGGGCTGAACAATTACAGGATCCCATGAAATCTCATGGCGTCAGGTCAGAAGTATGCAAAGAAGGCTCTGATGATTTATCACATACCACCTACCCCGCATGGCTAATGACTCTCCATGTTGAAAACCAGGAGGAAACACTGACAAAGCCACAGAGTCTTGGGTCTCAATGTCCATCACCAAGAGTAGCTCAGCAACACCATGACTGAGCAAGCAGATCCATTCTGAAGGAACATACCTGCTAGACAGGTCTATGGCAAGTGTCAAAGGAACCAACAATAGGGAAAGGCATACTTCACTTCATTCTCACCAATTTGCCTGCTGCAGGTACATTTGTCCATGAAGTATTGGTAAGCAACACAACTGCACAGATTTTGTGGATTCAGGGTCTATTCCATGCATCAAGGGTATATTCAGTTGTGACACTATCACTGTGCTAAATGGGATAGACTTCAAACAGAACTCATAATTTGGCATCTATGAAAAGCTGTTAGCCATTAACACTAGAAGAATAGAAATATAGAAGATTGGAGCAGGAGGAGGCCATTTGGCCTTTGTGCCTGCTCCGCCATTCGTCACAATACTGGCCGAACGTCCAACTCAATAGCCTAATCCTGCTTTCTCCCTGTAACCTTTGATCCCATTCCTCACCTCTTGAATACATTCAATGTTTTGGCATCAACTACTTCCTGTAATGAATTCCATAGGTTCACTACTCTTTGGGTGAAGAATTGTCTCCTCATCTCTGTCCTAAATCGTCTACCCCGAATCCTCAAACTGTGACCCCTGGTTCTGGATGTACCGACCATTGGGAACATCCTTCCTGCATCTACCCTGTCCAGTCCTGTTAGAATTTTATAAGTCTCTACGAGATTCCCCCTCATTCATCTGAACTCTAGCGAAAACAATCCTAACGTAGTCAATCTCTCCGCATACTTCAGACCCACCATCTCCGGAATCAGCCTGGTAAACTTTCACTGCACTCCCTCGAGACCAAGAGCATCCTTTCTCAGAAAAGGAGACCAAAGCTACACACAATATTCCAGCTGTGGTCTCACCAAGGTTCTGTATAACTGCAATAACACATCCCTGCTCCTGTATCAAAACTTCTCATGATGAAGGCCACCGTGCCATTTACCTTCTTTACTCCCTGCAGCACCTGCATGCTTACCTTCAGCGACTGGTGCACAAGGACACCCAGGTCCTGCTCCACACTTCCCTCTCCCAATTTATAGCCATTCAGGCATGAATCTGCCTTCTTGTTTTTGCTTTCAAAGTGAATAACCTCACATTTATCCAAATTATGTTGCATTTGCCAATGATTTGCCCATTGACCCAATCTGCCAAGATCATGCTGAAGGATCTCTGCATCCTCATCACAGTTTATCCTTCCACCCAACTTGGTATCATTGTAAACTTGGGGATGTTACATTTTGTTCCCTCATCCAAATCATTAATATTTATTGTGAATAGCTGGGTCCCAGCACTGATCCCTGTGGCACCCCACTAGTTTCTGTCTGCCTATTCGAAAAGGACTCATTAATTCCTATTCTTTGTTTCCTCTCTGCCAACCAGTTTCCTATTCATCTCAATACACTTCCCCCAATCCCATGCGCTTTAATCTTGCACATTAATCTTTTATGTGGGACTTTGTCAAACAAAGAATCACAGTCCAATACAATCTGCAACCTCATGGCCCGCTTATCCCTCACTCAACTAGTACCGTCAAGTCAGGTTATGGACCGTAGTTCAATGAAAAGTGCAGAAGGGCATGCCAGGTGCAGCACCAGGCATACCTAAAAATGAGGTATTAATCTGCTGAAGCTACAAAACAGGGCTGCTTTCATGCCAAACAGCATAAGCAACAAGGAGTAGATGTGGCTATGTGATTGCACAACCAACAGATCAGATCTCAGCTCCGTAGTCCTGCCACATCCAGTTGTTAATGGTAGTTGACAATTACTGGAAGAGAAAGCTCCACATCCATCCCCCACCCTCAAGGATGGGGTAACCGAGCATGTTGGTACAAAACAAAAGGCTGAAGCCTTAGTTCATTGATGCTTAATTTGAGTTTTGCCCAGGATACTAGATCCTGACCTCATTTCACCCTTAGTCCAACATGAATAAAAGAGCTAGATTCTAGAAGTGAGGTGAGAGTGACTGCCCTTGACATCAAGACCATATTTGACCAAGTGTGGCATCAAGAAACCCTAGTAAAGCAGAAGTCAATGGGAATCGGGGGGAAACTGTACAGTAGTTGGAGTCATACTTAGAAAAAAGAAAGGTGGTGTGGCTTTTGGAGGTTTGTCATTTCATCTCCAGAATATCTCTGCAGGAGTTCCATGGAGTAGATATTTAATCATCCCGTTCAGGGATGTTATTGCACATATCATGTATGGATAGACAATGAATGCTGGCTTAGCCAGCAATGCCCTCATCCCATGAATGAATAAAAAATAAAATCACATGAAGATCCATGTTTAGGATGGCACATTACCCTCCTAAAATTATTTAGTTTATGGTGACAATCTGGCAGCTACCACAGTTATCTTCTTGATATTAGGCTGTGTTAAGATTCATTGCATTAATTTCACAACTTATAGTTTCTGACTTGCAAGTCCAGTACCATGTAGCAATTGACTATAGTATTTATATCATATTACAAAGAAAACCAGGAATTTAATAATTGACCAAAGAAATAGTGACATGAGACAATAGAGAAAACACAAGAAACAAAATGAGAGTGAACAAAACCCAGCTGCCTGAGAAGTGGTTTACACCAAGGGTATAGCCTGTTCTCCCAGCAATGTCTCCTGAAGAAATGTTTGCGGCTGAAGTACCAGACCTTCCATTCCATCTGATAAACTCTCTTCCCCGATCCCCAGAAAATGCCACCATACATTCAGCCTGTCCTGCCAGAAGAGAATTGTAAGCTAAAGTTAAGCTCTGAAGTCATTCAAGACAATGTTAGGCCTAGAATATTCCCAGCACCTAATGGAAAGATAAGTCTTTACTTCTCAAACTTCCATTATGCTGAAATGGAATAAAAACAGAGAGGTCAGAATGGTGAAATCTTTACATATTTGTTCTGTCCATTGATGCTAACAGATCTGCTGAGTTTTTCCAGAACTTTCTGTTTCTTGTTTCAAATCCAAAGGTGGCTGAGATCACATTTTTTGTTGGCCTTTGCCAATAGTATAATCCCTTTGCTAACACTACAATTTGATCCTCAGCAAGAACCAGAACATTGCCTCAGAGAAATTAAATGCCCTGAAAGATCTCATACCTTAGATCTTGGCAGTGTTTTACCATCAACATTGTTGGAAAATTTGTCTATGCTACGTTTGGGTACTAACAAGTATTGGCACTCACACAGAGGAGGAACTGTACTTAAAATGCCAACCTAGTTGTTTTAAAGCCATTACTCTGCAGTTTTGTAATTGAATTTTGGCAACATTTCAGTCATTGCTTTCCACTGATTTTGCAATAGATATTTGAAAGCAACCCATTAGAATTATGGGAACTATTATGTGTTTCTATTTATTGTATTCCAACACAGGTTATACCACAGAGTGTTAGGTAAGCTTTAATGTTTTTGCTGTACCAAATGTTGCTTAGAGGAAGGGTGAAGGTATGAAGTCCGATTGGTCAAAAGTCTTGTCTTCAATGCTGATACAGCTGCTTCTGTTTGCTATGTCCTTAGATGTTATGAAGATGTGTAGAACTTAGCAGTCATAAATGTGTGTTAGATGTTGACCCTTATACATAATTGGCTAAAGTATCGTCTTTCATCCAAATGTTGACATAAAGAGACTTTGCATAAACAATTGCTCTGTTTGTCTTGGAGATTGTATTCACTCATGTAGACATATGCATCACTGGAAATCTTGCATTCTTTGCAAAATTACAGTGGAATATGTAAATATAGGTAATAATTATGCAAAAATGGAGCAATATATATTGCAGAATATTGCAGCTAATTTTCTCCTTCCAGTAGGTGTCAAGTGAGGTGGCAACAGGGGGAAATAATTGGGTGAGTTGGTACAGGAAATATACTCTCCCCCACTCGCCATCTGACCAATTCAATTCTAAGCAAAAGGGTCTATTGGGCACTTTCTCAATGTGCCACCAATTAAAGTTCCTTAATAGTCAATAATTGCTATTTAAGGGCCTCAACTTGCCGTCTTACCCCATTACCTACCTTCCCATCAGGTGAGAAAGTGGCTACCCAGAGGGAAAATCCAGTAAAACTGGTGAATGAGACATACTAGTGCAAGTTATCTTATATACATCAATGCAAGTCCAGTGCGACCATATGTTTATTTCAAAGTACTATCATTTGATACAGTGGTTTTCTGCTGAACAGTTTTGGCAGGAGGGGGTTGTGTGCGGGGCTCCATTTGCTAAAATCTAGGGGCCTCTGGAAGCAACCCCATTTCTCTTTCATCTGAGTGCACTAACCCCCTTCTCCCCACATGTTCCACCCCAGGATAAGAAGTTTTAAAAAAAAACCCACCGTTCCTCCACTGAATCAGCCAACTAATCGCCCTTGAGACGAAGTGGACCTGAACCTACTTATTGGCTAGTAGCTTCTGGCTGGCCAGGATGCCAGTAAGAAGCCTTATGATAGGCCAAGAAACTTGGCTATGCCCTGCCTGTCAGCTCCTAATGAACTGAATGGCATGCGATAGGGCAAATTATCTAGTTGGTGGGGATAGCGTGTTAATCACTTGTTGCCACACAGAAAAAAATTGGGAAAATTATGCCCCAGTATATTAGTAATTAATGAAAATTTCTTAATGGCATATTAAATAACTGCTTTCATAGCTTATGAATCACAGTTAGTGGTTGTGTGGTTAAATCCCATTTACTAAAGATTACTGTGGTTTGAATTATAAGTCCATATCATCAGATGCCCAGTTACTCAAACCAACGAAGGACTGAAGAGTTTCTCTTCCCTTTCTTTTACCTCAATGAGGTTTCTGCTTTTCAACTTCCTGTCTAACTTCCTGTTAACTTTTTGTTATACTTCCTATTTCCTGCTTGGTTGTTAGACTTTTCAAAGCTGAAAAATCATACCTCTTAACTGGAAATAAATAACTAGAATATTTTGTTGGACATTATTTCGATCCCACTGACAGTTGCTGCAATATTAAAAGAAAACCTGCCTGCACTGATTATGCCAGCTGGGTGAGTAAATTGTCACATGTTTATTACTTTTATTATGGCTATATTGATTTAATCTTTCAAAACACATATCCTATGTTGTGGTAGATTCAGCATAAATGAATAATTGCAGGTTATGAAAGGAAGTAATGTTTAATGGTGTTTATGTAAATGGTTAAAACATATAAGTGATGCATTTCTTCTACTAGCCAATGCCTGTGAGACTTTACTACCCTACAGTTGTGGAATTTACTTCAGAATTTGACATTTGGTGTTAGGAAACACGTCTCCACCATTATGAGGCTGCAGTAGTGGCTTTCTGGCTGACATTGCACAATTTTCAGGTAACTAAATGCCTGAGCAACTCTTTGCTGCATGCAGCAACATGCAAGGCACAAAAGTAGTTGATTAGTACCGCTTCCACGACTTTCAACACTCTCTCCCCTCATCTCTGATGCACTGTGGCAGCAGTGTGTACTATCTACAAGATGCACGGCAGTAAATTACTAAGTCTCCTTAGGCAGTACCTTCCAAATCCACAACATCTACCACCCAGAAGAACAAGGGGCACCTGCAAGTTCCCCTCCAAGCCACACACAATCCTGACTTGGATCTGTATTGCTGTGATACAGAGTCAAAATCCTGAGCCTCTCTCCCCAATTACATCATGGATGTACTTGCATCCCAAGGACTGCAGTCATACACAAAAGCAGCTCACCACCACCTTCTTGAGGGGTGTTAAGGATGGGTAATAAGTACTGGCTCAGCCAGCAACACCTACATCCCATGAGCAAGTAATAACAAAAAGGACAATGAATATGTAGTGTCTTTAATAAGACAAAATCTCTCAAGTTGTTTCATAAGAATGTTTTAAAGCAGAATTTGACAATGAGCCATATAAGGTAGTATTAGTGCAGGACCCTCAAAGTTTGTCATTAAGATAGATTTTAAATGCTGTCTTAAAGGAAGAAGGCAAGTTAGAAAAACAGAGGCGTGGGCAGAGAATTACAGAACGCAGGGCCTAGGTAATAGAAAGCTTGGCCATCACCAGTGGAGCAATTAAAATTAGGAGTAAACCAGAAGTCAGAAATCACTAAACATCAACTTTTAAAGAACAAAAACAGAAGTTGCTGGAAAAACTCAGCAGGTCTGACAGCACCTGTAAAGAAAAAATCAGAGTTAATGTTTCGGGTCAGAACAGTTCTGACGAAGGGTCACCGGATCTGAAACGTTAACTCTGATTTTTCTTCACAGATGTTGCCAGACCTGCTGAGCTTTTCCAGCAACTTCTGTTTTTGTTCCTGATTTACAGTATCTGCAGTTCTTTCAGTTTTTATCAGACTCTAAAAGGGCTGACTACTGTTCCCTCTCTATCTCCTCTCTGCTTCCCTGCTGTCCCAGCTCCCTGCTGCTCCTTGTTCCAAAAATCAGTTTATGAACCTTTGTTGCTCTCCCTCATTGATAACCATATCCTTCCTTAGATAAGGAAACCACAGTACTGCAGGTGTGGTCTCCTAGATCCTGAGTTACTGCACTAACTCTTCTACCCTAATCTCTAGTAAAAAAAGGCTAACGCACCATTCCTTTTCCCGATTGTTTGCCACTACTTACATGTTAATTAGTGTGATTCACATATAGGGACACTCAGATTCCTATGAAAATGGAAAATTCTCAGGCTTTCACTTTTATTTTTTAGAATAAAGTTGATAACTGTATATTTCTACATATTATCTTCCATCTCCCATTTTCTAGTCTACTCTATTTATTACTTCTTGCGGACTTCTTGCACTCTCCTCACAGTTCATTCCCCATTTAGCTTTGTATCATCTGCAACTTGTAAACATTGCAATCAGTCCCCTATATATTGTAAATGACTGAGGCCCAAACGCTGATCCTTATGGTATCCAACTAGTTATCCCTCCAAATAAACAACTAACTATTTTTTCTTTCTCTTTATTGTGTCCATTAACCAATTCTTAGTCTGTGTGAATGTATTTCTCAATGTATGAGTCTTAATCTTATATAAAAATGTCTATCAAATGCCTTTTGAAAACCCAAATAAACTACATCTACTGCTGCTCTCCCTTTTCTGTGCTGCCGATTACAGCCTCAAGAAACTAACCCAGATTTGTTAATAATAGATTGGAGCATTTTCATTGCTACTGGTGTTAGCTGAATTGGCTAATGGCCCGCCGTTTTTATTTTCCTTTCTTTCTTGAACAGCAGAGATACTTTTACAGTCTACACTGACCATTTTATAATCTAGGGATTTCTTGACTAATTTCCCGCTCATACCTACATAGTTGCTTTGTTCAGATTTAATACCTTAGCTTCTGAATTAACTAAATCATTTTCTAACACAATTTAACATTTCATTATATCATTATCACACTTCTCCAGAGGCTCCTTTACTACACAGTAATTAATTTCTCCTGTTCTCATTGCAGAATACTAGACTAAATTAACCTGTTCCCTTGTTAGTTCTTGATATTGATCTAAAAATTATCTTGAATACATTCTATGAACTTGTCTTCCACATTATTGCTGGATACTTGGTTTGTCTGGCATACATGATGATAATATAGACTCCTAGCCACTCTGCGGCTCCTTGCTGCACCCTTTTGTACCTTTATTTGCCGTAGTCAGTAATGCGACAGAACACCTACATGAGTCTGTTTCCAACAGCACTCGAAGCTTGACGTCATCCATGACAAGACAACCCACTTGATCAGTACCCCATCCACCAATGTAAGCATTGACTCTTATCACCACTGATGCACAGTGTCAGCACAATGTACCATCGACAATATATGCTGCAGCAACTTGCCAAGCTTCTTTCAACAGTGTCTTCAGAACTACAAGATCTGACACCTATAAGAGTAAGCACAATTGATGAATAGGAGTGCCACCACGTGTAACTTACCCTTCAAGCTATACACCAACCTGTTTTTGAATTATAATACAGTTCTTTCACTGTCAGTAAGTCCAAATGCTTGAACTCCTTCCCTAACACCGTTGTGGGTGTACCTGCATCAGATTAACTGCAGCAGTCTAAGAAGGTGGCTTACCATCACCTTCTTCAGGGCATTTAGAAATTGGCAACAAGAATGGGTCATGTCAGCGACTCCTACATCTTATGAAAGAAAGTCATATTATGTTAATTGTCAGAAAACATACTACTTAATCGAATTTGTCACTGTATAGAGACAGGTTTAGGCTTAGTCTGAATTTTACTCATCTTTCCTTTCCTTGTTCAAACTTGTACCTGCAACTGAGCTTTCTTGATAGAGTGTTAGACTATGTCAATCTATGCTTTACAAACCCAGATTAGGCAGGTTTCATTAGGACGCAGACTTTACCTAAAATATCAGCAAAAGTAGATTCAGATATGTAATGTAGCTGTTTATTTCCCTAATTCATGAGTCACAAAATAGTTTTATGCAAGCGTCCTAGAGTTGTTTCTTATTGTTGCATACGACAAGTATATGGGATAACGTAGTCATTGTTATCCACAGGATTTCATTTTCATTTACTAAAGGTGATAGTGAGCAATTTTGAATAATTTTTTTCCCTTTAATTGGCCAAGCGTTTTCTTAAAGTCTATTTTCTTTTGCCTATCGCAAGAGATAACATGGCAGCTGTGTGGAGCATTAAGGCTATCTTGTCCAGTTGCATTGGTTCTGAATAGGACAGAATCAAAGGATCAGTTTGTCTTCTCCAGTTCATCTTTTTCATTTATTGTCTATAGACAGTTGAATGTAAAAGAAAATTGGGATACAGAAACCTGAAGAGATTTAGCCAACATATCCAAGGATAGGTTAAGGTTTCTATGGAGACTGTTGCTCACAAATGAAAACCTTTCAGAAATATTCAGTGATCTTTTCATCTGATGATGTATTTGCTTTGATTTGGTTTGATTTATTGTAGTCATGTGTAACCAAGTACAGTAAAAAGCTTTGTGCATTCTCAGTTCTCTGAATGTTTACCATTTTCAGCATTTCCAATTTCTTTGTATTTCTGCTCTTTCTTTCAGAATATGCAAGGGCTCAAATTATTTGCTTATTGCTCATTGTTTTCCAAGTCTGTTTCTTCCATCCTAGTTCTGATGAGTACAAGATAAAAAGCCTCAAAATATTTTCTCTTTTTAACAATGTTTAATACTGCTCAATGTAAATCACAGAAAATTTGCACTTTAACTTATTGAATTAATGTGATTGTAAAAAAGCAAGCATTAGCTTGACTATTCGTTCTGTGAAAAATCTTTTCCCATGAAAATTAAGGCTGTAACATCAAATACATTGACCTAAAGTAGCATCAATGAAGAACTGTACACAAAGCTCTGTGACTAATACGGTATCAATATCGAGAAAAGGGTTACTTTGTTGCTTAAGATGAATATAAATATTGATTAGGTAACATCTTCATATGTTTGGTTGTTGGTCACTGTATGTTATCTAGCTCTCATCAGCATGTCATTGACTTGACTAACTTGCTAAAAAAGTGGCAAGAAGGTAAGGTCAATGAAAGGTGATGACTAAGACTTACAATTCCAATTTTTAAAATGGAATTTGTTGGTATCTTTCAGACTAATACTTTCTAAAAAAAGTGCTGAACTGACTCATTTTTAGTAAGAAATTTTCTGTAGGAATTATCAGGAAAGTAGCAATGCACAGCCTGTTTTGCAGAACGAATAACCACCAGTAATTGGTTGGTAGACTAGAATTTAAACGTCTCCAAAAAGAGGCATGAAGTTGAAGCTGTACTCCCTTGAAGTCATCAGGTCTCGGATGCAAGAAACCAAATTTTAAAGGGACACACCAATTACACACCAAGTGACTAGGTTATTGATAGATTGGCATGGAGATGCAGCAAGATCTGTTAGTTCTTAATCTTATTTAATGTATTTCAACGATAGACCAGGTAGGTAGACTCTAATTAGTCAAGGTGTTGCCATGGGGAATGCAGTAAGAAGTGACAGTCTCTATAAACCTTTCTCAACAAAAAAGGTACAATATATGCACAAGCTCCCATCGCTTACTTAGAATAGAATCCTGTGTTTTGACTTGATTTATTACTATCACGTGTACCGAAATACAGTGAAAAGTGTTGTCTTACGTGCCTCACAGGAAGATCGTACTATACAAGTGTATCAGGGTAACAGAACAGAATGCAACATTTATGAGGTCCATTTAAAAGTCTGTTAACAGCAGGGAAGAAGCTGTTCCGGAATCTGTTCATATGTGCATTCAAACTCTTATATCTTCTGCCAGAAGGAAAAGGGTGGAAGAGATTATAACAGCGTGGCAAGGGCCTTTTGATTATGTTGCAGACCATCATGCAAAACCAGCCTTCCATCCATTAACTCCACCTATACTTCCCGCTGCATCAGGAAAGAAACCAACATAATCAAAGACTCCTTCCACCCCGGTTATATTCTCTCACATGCCCAAAGTAGGGTGAATAGCCAAGGGTAGGGGAGTCCAAAGCTTGAGGGCATAAGTTTAAGGTGGAAGGGGAAAAGTCTAAAAAGGGCCTATGGGGCTACTTTTTCACGCAGAGTGTGGTGCATGTATGGAATAAGCTGCCAGAGAAGTTGGTGGAGACTGGATGGGTACATGAATAAGAAGAGTTTAGCAGAATATGGGCCAAATGCTGGCAAATGGGACTAGATTAATTTCGGATATCTGGGTGACGTAGACAAGTTAGACCAAAGGGTCTCTATAACTCTCAATAACTCTAACTGTAAAGTGGTTAACTTTCACACTGAGCAATTTATATTTGACAGTCACATTTGTTACCAGCATGTTGGTCTGAGGTTCACACATGTTAAGTGAGCAGCTTAGAAAGATTAGTTACTCATTGTTTAAAAATTGCCAATAGCAAACTGACATTCTCAGTGAACTCTTCAATTTTATCAAAGAGTTGATAAGCCCATATCAGGTAGCAGAGATTTTAATAATAATTCTTAACAGAAAATCTGACACTTTATTGCTACGAGAATTGAGAAAAACATGACTCTAAATTTACACTTTAAATATCCTCCGTCTGATGAAGTGTTGTGCCTCTCTCCCTCAAGCCTGTTCCATGTCAACACGGTACAACAGTATAATTATGAGCCCATTAACAGTTATATCCACCAATGGCCATATATTCACTGCAGGAAAATCCAAAACTACAATTTCACTTCTTTTAATAAAGAAACCAAATCAGAATAAGTGAGAAATTATTGCTTTTCGTTCCACTTCTCTTCTCTCCTATTCTCTCCCTCTTTATATGCGTCTCCATTATGTCTGTGTTATGACAGAGACTGGAAGAGTGCACTGTCACTCGGATCCTCCATGGGGCCAATGTGAAATATAAATAGTTTTCCCTGATTCCAATATGGCCATTTAAGCACCTTATTCACATCAGGTTTTGAATAAAGAGGTCTACCAACCAAATTTCTTAATAAACACTATTATTTGTCATTTTATTATCAATTTTATTCAAAAATGCAATTAGTTAAGCTAAACAGTTGATAATATAGAACTATAAATGCTTATTCGTCTAAGTACCTCCAACATGCCCACAAATACACATACTCTTCAGGAAAAGAGAAGATAAGTATTTTTCTCTACAAAGATTGGGTTTCAGGGAATAAAAAGCAAAAGAGTAAAGATTGTTCTGATGCCTGTGGCTATGAAGTTCTGACATGGTTTGTCAAATCACTGATCATGCACAGTAGTATCCGGGACCTTCACAGGCACAGCTTGCTCAAGAAATTAAGATGTTCCTTCAATCACCCATTCACAAGTTTCACCCGGAACTCAACAACAGGGGTCTTTCAGAAATAGGAGAGACCAGCTGGGCAGGACTTCCTCACAGAGATAATAGGCACTGCAGATGCTGGAGAATCCGAGATAACAAGGTGTGGAGCTGGATGAACACAGCAGGCCAAGCAGCATCTTAGACTTCCTCACAGGCTTCTTGTCATCAATTAAAGACAGGATGTAGCGGAGGAAGAGGTGGGGGATAGTGCCAGTGTATCTGCGGAAGATAGACTGTTCCATGTAAGCCCAGTCCAGCCTTTGTTCCACAAAGCCCAGTCACTGTTCAAAAACCCCAGCCAGCAATTATCATTGGTCATTTGATTTCTAGGAAATCTTGTAGATAAAATATCTAGTGTCCACAGTGACCTTTTAATGACCTTTTTTAAAAGAAATCACTCCAAGTGTTTCCACAATACTTCAAGTCAGCCAATTTTTTTTTTCCAAACCTCCAAGGCCTCCTACCCTCCCTCAACCTCTAAATTTTCAACAGACATCGATCGCCTCAACCTGTCCACCCCTCTCACTCACTCCAACATCCCACCTCCCCCCCCCCACCCCGCGCCATGGAACGTGCAGCCTCCACTCCAAACTTAACCTCACCATCAAATCGGCAGATAAGGCAGGCGCAGTTGTGGTGTGGTGCACTGACCTTTACGTAGCTGAGGCCAGGCACCAGCTCTCTGACACCTCCTCCTACCGCTCCCACGATCATGACCCCACCCTTGACCACCAAAACATCATCTCCCAGACCATCCATAACCTTATCACCTCAGGTGACCTCCCACCCACAGCCTCCAACCTCATCGTTCCCCAACCCCGCACCACCCATTTCTATCTCCTTCCCAAAATCCACAAACCTGACTGCCCCAGCTGACCCATTGTCTCTGCCTGCTCCTGCCCCACTGAACTTATCTCCGCTTACCTTGACTCTGTTTTCTCCCCAGCTATGTCTAGGAAACCACCCATACCCTCCACCTCCTCCAAGACTTCCAATTCCCTGACCCCCAACACCTCATCTTCACTATGGACGTCCAATCCCTGTACACTTGCAGTCCCCACGCAGAGTGGCCTAAAAGCCCTAAGTTTCTTCCTCTCCAATGGGCCCAATCAGTCCCCCTCCACTGACACACCCATCTGCTTAACCGTACTCGTCCTTACCCAAAACAACTTCTCCTTCAACTCCTGTCACTCCCTACAGACTAAGGGGGTGGCCATGGGAACCCGCATGGGCCCAAGCTATGCCTGCCTCTTCGTAGGGAACATGGAACAGTCTATCTTCTGCAGATACACTGGCACTATCCCCCACCTCTTCCTCCGCTACATCGATGACTGTATCAACGCTGACTCGTGCTCCCATGAGGAGCTTGAACAGCTCATCAACTTTACTAACACCTTTCACCCCAACCTCAAGTTCACCTGGACCATCTCTGATACCTCCCTCTCCTTCCTGGACCTCTCCATCTCCATCTCTGGTGACAGCCTTGAAACCGACATGTATTTCAAGCCCACTGACTCCTACAGCTACCTCCTCTCATCCACCTTCCTGCAAGAATGCGATCCCCTACTCCCAATTCTTCTGCCATCACCGTGTCTGCTCCCAAGATGGGGCGTTCCACTCTCGAACATCCCAGATGTCCTCGTATTTAAAGGACCGCAACCTCCCCCCACTTCAGTGGTCGAAAATGCTCTCAACTGCATCTCTTGCATTTCCTGCACCTCAGCCCTCACATCCCATCCCCGCACAAAAACAAAGACAGAATCCCCCTTGTCCCCACGTATTGCCACACTAAACTCCGGATTCAACGTATCATTCTCCACCACTTCCTCCACCTGCAATCTGACCTCACAACCAAAGATATATTTCCCTCCCTACCCCTACCTGCTCTCCATATGGACCGCTCCCTCCGCAACTCCCTCGTCTGCTCCACACTCCCCACTAACTCCACCACCCCCGGCACTTTTCCCTGCAACCGCAGGAAGTGCTACACCTGACCCTACACCTCCACCCTCACCTCCATTCAAGGAACCAAACAAACCTTTCACATCAGACAGAGGGTCACCTGCACATCTGTCAATGTGGTCTATTGCATCCGCTGCTCCCGATGTGGCCTCCTGTACATTGGTGAGACCAAGCGGAGGCTCGGAGACTGCTTTGTAGAGCACCTACGCTTGGTTCGCGACAAACGACAACACCTTCAGTTGTGAACCACTTCAAAACCCCCTCCTACTCCCTGGGCAACATGTCCATTCTGGGCCTCCTCCAGTGTCACAACGACACCACCCAGAAACTGGAGGAGCGGCATCTCATATTCCATCTCAGGAGCCTACAACCCAATGGTCTCAATGTGGGCTTTACCAGTTTCAAAATCTCCCACCTATCTGCTCCTCCCACTTCACTGACCAATTCCCACCACTCCCTACCTGCACCCACTTATCACCATCCTACCCACCTTCCCCAGCCCCACCCCTTCTCTCCCGATTTATTTCAGAGCTTCCTTCCTCCCCCTCCCCCATTTCTGAAGAAGGATACTGACCCGAAATGCAAGTTTTCCTGCTCTTCTGATGCTGCCTGGCCTGCTGTGTTCCTCCAGCTCCACACTGTGTTATCATTGATCAGGCACTATGTGCATATCAGTGAGGAACCCCACCCTCAGGGCCATCTGCAGAACTTCCTTTTCATAGCCTTAATTGGGTTAGAACGTGGTAGGGTCCCCACTTATCACCCTTCCACGTGATTAAATGCTTCACCGCCGCCGCCACCACCACCACCACCACCGAACTCATCGCTAGGGATGGAGGGCATTTAATTTTCCTGATTGTGTGTATACAATATTGTGTGTATACTCTGTTTTTCCTCTAAATATGTAATGTTTGCCAAATACTCTATATTGAGATATTTCAATATTATGCTTCCTTTTCCAAATGGTTTGCTCCTCTGTCACACATTTTATTTAGGTAGCTCCATTCTCTTTGATTTTAAGTGGTGTTTCAGTAAAATTTTCCTGTTGCGCAACAATTCACATTTCAATATTTCAATCTAGGTCCATTGGAAATTAAGCTCATATACCATTCACCATTGCATCTATTGCGATGCAAGTAATATTTCCATGTTGTCTTTCTGCAGATCTCAAAAGTGTTGCATTAGTTGTACTTTAGACAAGTTGCTTTGCACGGAACCCAACCACAATGATGTGGTTTCCTTTGGGCTTGATTAATATGACACTGTTGCCAGAGAGCATGAACCTTTGTGCGGTTGTTGAATTCAGCTATTTGCACCTGCTAATATTGTGTTTCATAAAATGCTAGTTAAGTTGTTGGCTTGATAAAATCGAAGACAAGATGTAATACAGTCGTGTGATTTAATATTAACTGATACTGTTATTAATTAACTTGATAATAGTCTACATAATATGTTAGTAAAGGGCAGTGTTCTAGTTAAATCAAGTCTGAAAAATGCAAATGTAATGTCTTCATTCTCCCTACAAAATCTTTTGTGAAATGAACATGGGCTCATGACATAAATGAAAATATATTTTCTTTTGAACACAAAAACACAAAAAAACACAAAGATCTTTCAAATGGAAGTGTCTTTAATGTTAGAAATGCAGGCAGATTGATCTATCCTGGTTTGGTTCCGATTTGTGTCCTTCTCTTCCATGATATGCTGTTCAGTTTTGTGACCAGTTATACTAAGAGAATATTTAAAGTGCTCAGTGGCAAAGGCAACATTTGAGGAAAGGGATAATGTTCTGGATTTTCAAAGAATCAGAGGTATTCCAAAATTTCTGCCCCATCCATAGCACCTCGAATTTTCAATGGTGTAGGACAAGGGTAGACGGAGCAGTGCTGAATGCTGCACTCTTAACTTTGATAGCTCCACTGTGGGGTATCAAGAAAGCCTGTGAAAGCCCAGACTCTCATAAAAGGGTAAACTTTGTCAAGATAGACATAAAAATGTGAAAACTTTGCTTGATTGACAACAGTATGGTGTTATAAAAGGCTATTTTGTTTCAGTGATCACTTTACCAATTGTGCGATCTTTATTTGCTCAAGATAAAGAAGTGTCAAGTGCTTACCGCTTCTGTTCTATCCATGTCATTGTTACTGTAGTGCCCATTGGTTCTGTACAGAGTGTATACTGGGTGAATGGGCATGGGGAGTATGATAAGTCATTTGGGATGGCTCGGAGGACATGAGTTGTCATTGAGGGTTTGGGGGGGACCATGGAGCTGGATGGTGGGGGGGGGCACGTAATTGCAATAGAGGCTAAGTGGGGCTATGGACAGGATAAGTATGGAGGGGGTAGTGTGGTGTAAGGGGTGAAGACTAGACGGCCTAAAATGAAAACAAATGACTGGAAAAAAGAAAGACTCTGGAAAACAAGGCTGGCCTTTTACCCAGTGCATCCCAGCACTTGGTCACACTTTGAAAAAGTTTTCAACTGTGGGTAGATATAAGGGACTAATTCTTTCAAAGAATCGGGATAGGAAAGATAATAGTAATAGAGTAATACAGCATGGAAACAGACCCTTCGGCCCAAACTGGTCCATGCTGACCATGGTGGCCACTCAGCTAGTTCCAATTGGCTGGATGAGGTCCATATCGCTCTAAATACTTCCCATCCATGTACCTATCCAAATGTCTTTTTAGATGTTGCTATTATATCTGCCTCAACCACTCTCTCTGGCATCCCATTCCATATACACACCACTCTGCGTGAAGTTATCCCTTGGATCATTCTTAAATCTATGCCCTCTAGTTTTCAATTTCTCATCCCTGGGAAAATAAAAAGGAAAACTTTGTTGAGATAGGCATGATATATGTATTCATGCTACATAAAATCATGCCCCTCATGATTTTATACACCTCAAGAAGATCACCACTCATTCTCCTATGTTTCAAGGAATAAAGTCCTATCCTGGCCAACCTCTCCCTATAACTCAGGCCTACTAGTCCTGACAACATCCTCGTAAATCTTTGCACACTTTCCAGTTTAACTATGTCTTTCCTATAACAGGGTGACCAAAACTGTACACAATACTCCACGTGCAGCTTCACCAATGACTTATACAACTGTAACATAATGTCCCAACTCCTATACTCGGAGCCTCGACCGATGAAGGCCAGCATGCTAAATACCTTCTTCACCCACCCTGTCCACCTGTGATGCAGCTTTCATCGAATTACGTACTTGTACTCCTAGGTCCCTCTGTTCCACAACACTCCTAAGGACCATTTCATTTACTGTATAAAGTCGTACCTTGGTTTGACTTTACAAAGTGCAACACCTCACACTTAGCTGTATTGAACTGCATGATGAGCTGGGTTACATCTTCCCTTCTGCTGTATCATTCAATGATTTTGTGCAACAGTGATAGGGGCTTGAGATTCATTCTACAATGTGTATAATGAAAATATGGCCTTAGATCCTCAAAGACACCAGCTGAATTCTAGGTTCAATTTTCAAAGGACTTCAGATGCTTTCAACTCATTTTTCTTTAAATGGATTTCATCAAGTTTTACGAGCTTGAAATATTTTTGTACCAGGTTATGCTAGTTTAATGTTGTGAAATGAGTGTTAAGAAGGCAGCATTTCGGAGGCACATAATGAGGAATTGGAAAAATAAATCTTTCAAGACTGTTTGAATCCCAGAACCTCTAGTCTGTGGTACTTTACTTTCCAATAGATATCAAAATACTCTTCCTTAGAGAAAAAATCGCTGCAATTATTCAAGACCTGAATCCTCATTCCACACCCTGCTGAGATGCCACAGTGTATAGCTTTTATGTTGCTGAGTCACTTGTCTGTGCTACTTGTTAGTCTGTCATGGTAGTAATTATGTTGTGTTGGAACAACCCGAAAAGTTGTGCTGCATTCATGACACAATTATGTCATTAGATTATTATTTTGCACATGTTAGAGGAAATTGTGGCATGGGTATCTTTTGCAATTGTTTTTGCAACATCATAATTTTGGTTCTCATTAAAATCATCACTGCTATCAAGTTAACATCATTATGATCACCTCAGGCATCTGAAACATTACAAAATGGTTGTAAAGAAGTTGGAGTCAGTAAAAATTTCCATTGAATAAATAGTTGCTTTTATCAAAGATAATTATTGAATTCATCATCATCTTAACTAGATGTAGACAAAACCTATTTCTGTCACTTTCACTACAAACTAAGGAAGGTCTTTAGTGCCTAATAAAGTTATGAGACAGGATTTAAGCAAATTCAAGGCCTCTATTTATTGAACTTGTTGATATTGTGGTCAGTAATTAAATATGGTTAGGAGTCACACAGAGTTTTAGGGGCAGTTATTAAAAAAATTACAGCTGACGTTTAAAATTAAAAACACTTAAAGATAATGGATCACAACCAATGAAATGTTAATTAATTGTTCTTTTCTGTCTCTGGCCTTGGCAACTTTGATGTACTTTGATGTACTTAGTGCCTTTTCTGAGTTGTTGCTCAGCTCACTGTGCTGTACTCTCATCAATTTAACAGAAAATCTTGGGTGAAATTCACTGCTGGAAGATCAGAACACTTGGACTGAATTTTCAGCTCACAACATTGAGTAATCCCGTGTCAGGACAACTGAAAGGAAGGCAAATGGAGCTGCACTTTCATACTTATCCTCTGATCCCCAAAGCTTGACATTTACCCTGAGTCAGGAAACATGATTGGTTGCAAGCCAGTGCTCATATATATTAACATCAGGTTCATTAATTTTCTTCTAGGTTGCCATTTTTGGATCCGTCAGTTACATGCATTGGGCAAAGATAAATGAGCTCAATCTCTCATTTCTCTTCAAAAGAGAAAACTGAGATTGAGATCATTGAGGTTTTTCGATCATGAAAGAGTTTGATAGAGTAGACACAGTCGCCTTGTGGGGAATAGCAAAGCTAGAAGTTATCTGTCTAAGATTGACAGTAAGAAATCAAATAGCAACTTAAGAAGGAAGTTCTTTAACCAGAGGGTGATGTGAATCTAGAACTCACCACCAATGGGAGGAATTGAGCTGAATAGATTAGATGCATCTAAGGGGGAGTTGATAAACAAATGAGGGTGAAAGGGGTAGTGATTTATGCTGATAGAGTAAAATGAAGAAGGATGACAAGAACCTCTAGTGAAATATAATGTAAGGACTGTTTGAGGTGAATTTGCTGTTTTTAATGCTGTAAATTCTGAGTATCGTAAAATGCTTGCCACCCTTATTACCATTCTAGAAATTTCTTGGGCATTACGAGTGATTAATCTTTAATGTTGTGAGTATTCGACATGCATTCAAATATTAAGAATCTGCATTCAAAGTGATCTCAAATAGCATGGGTTTGAATCCCATTGTGATAGATTATAGAATCACAGAATAATAGAATCAGAAGCATGCGATTCGGCCCATCGAGTCCACACTGCCCCTTCGAAGGGCATTCCACCTAGACATTCCCCAATCCTATCCTTGTAACCCTGCATTTCCCATGCTTAATTCACCTAGCCTGCACTTCCATGGACACTATGGGCAATTTAGAATGGCCAATCCACCTAACCTGCACATCTTTGGTGAAATGTGAATTCAATTTTTAAAATAAAAACTGGAATAAAAGGTTGGACAAATGACAACCATGTAACCACTTTCAATTGTGGTTTCAGAGACGCACTTGTATCTATGTTGGATGCCTTTTATGCATCTTAGTTTGCTTTCTTTTCAAGTCAGCTCATGTCTTTGGGTACAGAAAGCATTATGTTGGCAGGCCAATTGCCTTTTATCAGAACCAGAACAGGTCAGAAAAGTTAACAAGCAAAGAGTGACAGGAGGTAAGTGGGAGTCCAAGGCCCATAGGAAGGACTGTGATAGAATGGAGATCAGTAGTGATTAAATTAGAAAAGGGATTACAGTGTAAGACAAAAGGCATTGGTAGTGGGCAAGTTTAGAACCAAAAGATGGGTCTAAGAGGTGTAAAAGGTAACAGTAGAACTTTTCAATTAACATCTGCTTTTGGGGAAATGGTAAAATGATTATAATCTAACATTGACTCCAGAAGGCTGTAAATTGACTACTGGAGAGACAAAATGTGTTCCATGAGCTTGAGCTGAGCTTCATTGGAAGAGCATTAGAGGCTGAGATCAGACGTCAAAGTGGGAATGGAAGGGAGGATTAAATTGGTAACTGACTGGCTGAGGTATCATGTTTGTGAGATGAACACTGGTTCTTATAAAAGTCAATCCATCCGTGTTTGGTCTCCCCAGTGCAGAGGGAGCCACATTGTTAGTAGCAGTTACAGTATATTGAATTCAAAAAAGCACAAGTAAATCACTGTTTCACCCTGAAAGTGTGGTTCAGACCTTGTACTGTAGAAAGAAAACAGATAAAAGGACAAGGAATGAGTTGGGGCTGATGCAAGAGTGGACCAGGGCGTCCATTCAGAATTCCGGAAAGGGCTGACTAGTTGTATTTGGAGGCTTTGTGCTGATGGGGCCAGAAATGATAAATGTGTTGAATGTGGAGTCTAGTGAAATGAAAGTTGAAGACAGTTTGAACCCAATCGTGGTCCTGAGAGGGAAAGAAAGGTATGAGAGCAGAACTACAGGAAATAGGGTCACGTATCTGAAGCCCTTGTCAATCACAGTGGGGTTGAATACTCAGTTGAAGAGAAAAGAGAACACATTGGAATTTCTGATTTGAATGGTAGCATTGCTGGAGTGGATCTGACTGGAAGCAGTGAAACTCTAAGAATGAAAATGCTTTGAATAAGATAAAACGTCTATGCAAATGCTAGAAATACATAGCAGGTCAATTATGTTATTGCAGGTTATGTACCCTATACTGGAGCTAGCCAAATTCTGGCCTTCTTTCAGTATTTATTAACTTGAGATTACTGTATTGCTTTGGAGTGTTAACAGTCATTGATGCAGCTAATCACTATTTTAAAGCAAAAACAAATTTTGCTGGAAGCTGTATATGTTCCAAGCAACAGTTTACAATTTGTGAAAACATTTCCTGGAATCTGATTTCAAGTCCTTCCCAGAGTGATGGAATGGAAGTGTCAGCTTTCTGATAGTAGTAAGTGTTAAACCTGAAATTACTTTGGGTGGTCTTTATCCACATTCTGATAGACATAAGTCTTAGTTCTGTGTGTGTCTGATTTAGAACTAGTTGGCAATCTCATTCAGTAAGGCCAAAAGACGACTGGTTTGGGAAGTGAAAAATGTTGCACCTGTTTCAAACACACCTACCTTTTTTAAAGTAAGAGAACATTTTGTGGGTACAGATTAGGAGGGAGAGTGTTGATCTGTACCTGGTCTTGCAGTCTTTGATTATGACTTGAGTGCCTAAAATGGGGAAAATGCCTCTTTAAAGCAGCAATTGTCTTAATTTTATGACCAGAAACTTTATTACTTAGTACCAACATCATTCAACATGACAGTGTGAATTTAGTTCCCCACCCACAAAACTTATAAGGGAGCACTGTGACATCTGTCACATTTGACTTGAAATTTCCTGGTAGCTTTTGGTTTTCTAAGTAAGCCACTGTATTTTTAACATTGCTAATCATCCATTTCCTTTCTGATTTCTTGTGATTTGTTTTTCAACTTACCTTAACATACACTTTCATTTCTTTCCTTAAACTCCTGAAATATTTGCAAAATGCTAAAAACATTTACAGTCAGAGGGTCCCTAAGAGCAGTGAGCATGACCCTAGACCAAATGGATTGTTGTGGTTCGGGAAGGCAGCTCATCACTACCTTATCAAGGACAATTGGGGATGGGCAATAAATGCTGGCCCAGCCAGAGATGCCCACATCCCAAGAATGAATAAAAAAAAGTTCAAAAATTACGGGTCTTCACCGTAACAAAATTCTGATTCTCAGAAATGATATATGAGCCAAACATTAGAAAATACTGGCATTTGTTCAAATTCCATGTGCCCATTTATCATGCCTGGAATCACTTTGTGATAAAATTACCTGCTAACCTGTTATGTACATTTAAAACTGGGACATAGAGCAGCAAGCATTGACAGCAACAGAATGGTGGAATGGGTACACATTATTCAACAAATATCACTGCTTGGCTAAAATGTGGCAGAAGCGAAACTGTTTCAGTCAAATGTACTGATATTAGTAGAAAACATCTTAGACACAAAATAAGATTGTGTGTCCTTCACATCAATACTGACTTACCAAATATCTACCACAGATTATTGAGATAAATTGATGTCTTTCTCTTTCACCAAACTTTAGAATTCTGGAAAGAGTTTAGCAAAAATGTTATGTCTTGATGCAGCAGCCAGGAGTATTTTTTTTTTGTCCAGTAGCCACAAACAGTACTGGAACCTCATCAGAATGATAGCTGAGACTGTTGACTGACAGAAATAGATGCTTCTTTTTGTCTTATCATTTTCACATTCCTACACCATACAAATGCTAGGATTGAGGTCACATGCCTAAAGAACAGTATTTATTTACTAATGAAAAATTCAGTTATCCATCTTTGGACTCCCACTTCCCACAAGTGGCTTGTTGCCAATGTACTGGCTGTGGGAACAGGAACAAGCCATTAAGCCCTCAATCTATTTACATGATGCAGTGAAATCTGGGTCAATTGGTACACTAATTCCAACCAAATCTAATAATCACCTTGGCCAATAAAACTCTATTAATGCTAACTTTAATAACATTACTTCTAGCTACTGTTGTTTGCTGTGAGAGGTCTACATTTCTACTACCCATACATGAAGTTATATTCCCTGCTTTAAACTTCCTTGCCAGTAAAAGAAGTTTCTCTATTCAATTCCTTTTAAACTCTTAAACACTTCAATCAAGTCACATTGTTCCTTTCTATAGTTCCATTGTAAGGAATACAAGTCTAGTATAATTAATCTGTCCACATAATTTAACCTTTGGATCCCTTGATGCCCTGGCAAATCTGCATTGCTGCTTTTCTAAGGCTAACATGCCCTTTATTAGGAGTAGTACATAGAACTGTGCACAGTGGTCTGGATGTGGTCTAAATTAGGGCTTAATTGCAACAAATGTTCTTCCTCTTTAAATCCTAGATCTTTGATTTAAATGCTAACATTCCACAAGCCTTCTTGATTTGTTTGGCCTGACCACTACATTTTTGATATCTGGATAAATGAACCACTTTTCTAAATTGTAATTTTCAGAAATTAAGAAATACTTGGATCTATTTTGAGGTCTAAAATGTGTAAACACAGAAGTGCCTGTGTTGAAGCCCATTTGCTACAGTTTTGCCCACTCAATTAATGCATTAATGTCTCTTTTTGCATTTTTGTTCTTGCCTACTTGACATGCTATTCCATCAATCATTACACTATCTTGGAGATACATAGATTTTTCATAAATACAGTGAATAGCTGAGGACCGAGCTCAGATCCTAGTGGGACATCATATGAACATACGAAGTAGGAGCAGAAATATACCATTTGGCCCTATGAGCATGATTCATCATTCATTAAGGTAGTGGCTGATCTGTTTGTCTTTTGAATTCAATCTGCCTCTACAAGTCTCATATCTTGAACCAGAAGTTCATTTAGCCTTTTTTGTCAAACATTAACTGAATATGTTCCACATCTGGCTATTATCCAACAGATTTCAGTTTCAGTTTCATGGCTATAATTAATATCAACAAGGCACACTTTTATGAACCCTCTCTCTCTCACGCCACAGCATTCCTGACTGTGAGGCTTTCCACAGTTTCTTTTCAACTGACCAATCAATAATATACCAGTTTGTGGTCTTAGCATCTTCAAGACACTTACATAGCTTTTCAGATATAATGTAACTTTAGCCAGTTTGCATAGTACTTCTTAGGGCCCCTTTTTTCCTTTTCTGCCAAATAGAAAATTCACTTAGTTGTTTTTTGAAGGTGATTTGTTTCTTCTTCTCACAAGAATTATGTGTTCTTTTGTCTGTCCCTGCATCCTTCCTTTTTACATTTGCATCAGTGTGCTGGCCACCTTCACTGTTCAGTGCCCCTGTTTGTGGCTGTCCTTTGTTTCTGCTAGCTACACAGCTTCTTTCTTAACATGATTTGATTCTGTAGTGTTTCCAAGTCAAGTGTTGCCAGGTCTCATGGACTAGTATTATCCAAGAAAGGTACATTTAATCCCTTTAGACAAACTTTCAGAGTTCCTTCAAATTTCTTAAATAGAAATGCAGATTCCACACAGACATTTTTAAGAAAATACAAGTTTTCTTTACTGTACTGCTTCTGAAATGAAAGTAACAGTACTCTCCACTGCCCAGTCACCAAGCTATCGCTTTTACTGGGTAACCTATATACCTCCTGTGGAGCTCAATACCATGGGAAATATCTCAGCTGTAGTGGAATGTGGCTGTTAAGTGGTCAGGAGTCAATAGACCACCATCACGACCCATGGCATCCACTTTTGCACCGTCACACTGTGTGGGCTATAAGACTGAGCCCTTTTTTGAAAATTTTCCTTTGTTCTCTATATTTCTGCAATTCCTCTGAATCTATATAATTCCGTGCACTCAAAAATTATTTTCTTGGGTTTATGCTATCTCTCACTTCACACATGGCTGTTTTACTTCATCGGAATAGTTCTTTCTTTTTATGGGTACATGTTGACCTTGTGTTAAGCTAGTTATTGTGTTGAACATGTTCATCTGTCCTTGTATGTGGTAACATTTTGACAGTTTTGCTGTTGTCAGTCTCTGTCTTGACCCATTAAAATTAGCCTCATGAAGGGGCTAACATTAATTCTATTTAATAATATACTGAATCACTGTTAAATGAATGTTTCCCTACTGATAGCTCATCCATTCAATATGGCTTACAACTCATTAGTAAACTAAAGGCAGTACTAAGGTAGAGCAGAAATTGCTGGAAGCACCTGACAGGTCTAGCAGCACCTATAGAGAGAGGAACAATGTTAATGCTGACCAGCTGAGCATTTCCAATATTTTCTGTTTATAGTTCTAATTTGCAGCTTCTGTCATATTTTGCTTTTCTTTGCCTCTGTTAGTTTGAGATTAAGCCACTTAAGATGTCAGTCTTGATTGTGAGAAGGGCTTCTGATCTTGTAATCATGCCTATTGTGACTTCTACGATGTTACCTGAATTCACTGTCCTCCCCTCAGTTTGCCTGCTGCTGAAACTCTCATTCATATCTTTGTTATATACTCCGTATTGTTACACTCAAATATTCTAGCACATTCTTGAATTTATAAAATCACACAATACAGAAGCGGCCGTTCAGTCCATCAGGTCTGTACTGTCAAAAATATTCTACTACATACTCTAGTCCCACTTTCCCGAACTAGGCCGATAGCCTTCTTCTAAAATCTTGCTGCCCATCACTTAACCCCCTGTAGTCTATTTCTTCTATTATCTCTATGCTTCAGTCAAGCAGCACCTTAACTTTGTTTTCATGCTTATTTTCAAATAAGTAAATGGCCTTGCTTCTCTCTGTTTCTGTAATCTCCTCCACCTCGCTAGATGCCTTATAGAGAGTGCTGCGCCTGATCACATGCCCAATATGAGCAAATTCCTGTTCAAAATCCCCAAAAGGTCTTGGGCAGCTGTCATTATAGTCAATGGCAAGCAGTATTCCTTAGGCCCTGATTTTGTAGCTAGCAACAATGTAAATATTATCTACTGATGTTTCTGATGAGAGCCTTGTGTTGTTGATAGAGTAGTTAATCTGTAACATTGATACTTGAAGTAAAAAGTGATTTGGTTACAAATGTTCAATGAATATTTGACTAATCTTCCTAATTTTCATGGAGATAAGTATCTTTAACAGAAGTAACAATATCAACTCAGCTTGAAGGTTACAGAGATAGTAGGAACTGCCGATGCTGGAGAATCTGAGATAACAAGGTGTAGAGCTGGATGAACACAGCAGGCCAAGCAGCATCAGAGGAGCAGGAAAGCTGACGTTTTGGGTTTGGACCCTTCTAGACTGCTTATGTGGATAAGAAGGTGGCATATGGAATATAATGTAAAATTTTTCCCTTATTTAAGGAGGATGGAAAGTGGAATATTGTTTTAAATTGAGAGAGACTAATAAATGTAGAGTTTCACAAATGTTGAGTTGTGTCCTTGTACACAAATGTAGAAAAACACTTTGGAAGACAAGTGGTATATTAATCTTTGTTGCAAGGGAGTTGCAATATAACAGTAACAGTCTTGTTGCAAATATGCGGGACTTTGATGAAGCCTCACTTGAAGTGCACCAACCAACACCCCCTCCCTCTCCCACTCCCTGGGTAACATGTCCACCCTGGGCCTCCTCCAGTGCCACAATGATGCCGTATGCAAACTGGAGGAGCAACATCTCATTTTCCATCTCGGGAGCCTACAGCCCAATGGCCTAACGTAGAATTCACCAGTTTTAAAATCTCTCCACCCCTGGATTCATCCCATGTCCAACCTTCCCTCTCAGCCCCACCTCCTTGACTTGACACAACCTGTCCATCTTCTTCCCCAACTTTCCGTCCTACCCTTCCTGCCAAGCAATCTCACTAACCCCTACCTGCATCCAACCTATCACCACCCCACCTAGCTTTCCACAGCCCCACCCATCCTCCCTCTCACTTTCTTGAGCTGACACAACCTGTCCATCTTCTCGCCCACATATCCGCTCCACCCATCACATTGACCAATCCCCACCACTCCCTACCTGCACTCACCTATCACCATCCCACCTACCTTCCCCAGCCCCAACCCTCCTCCCTCTATTTATTTCCAGCTCCCTTCCCTCTCCCCATTTTTGAAGAAGGGTCCCGACCCAAAATGTCAACTTTCCTGCTCCCCTGATGCTACCTGGCCTGCTGTGTTCCTCCAGCTCGACACTGTGTTTTCTCTATACTTGAAGTGTCTTTGTATGTGTGATTGTTTTGAGGAACGATGAAGCCTGTTCCTGGCAAGAATCTATGTGTGGAGTCTTTTAATGTGGGGACACTGTTGTGCTGCAGTTACCACATGGTCCTGGCTGACCAAGAAACTCTTCTGTTCTTATCATTCACTGTGATGTATCAAAAGGATTTACAGATTGATAATCGACTGATAATTGATAACTTGTGTTATGACATACCTTCCATGGCCACCATGTCCTCAGGTGGAACTTGAACCCAGAGCTTCTAGTCGAGAGGTAGAGACATGACCATTGTGCCATAGACCTCCTAAATCTACCGTAAAGTGCAACATTAGGTCTCCATACCTAATAGAGGAGATGCAGCAAAGAATGAGGCCTATATTCTAATAGTGCTTAGAAGACTAAAATGTGATCAACAGAAAAGTATAAAATTCGGAAATGTCTTCACTGGCCAGTTGCTGAGGGAACGTTTTCCCTGATTGGAGAATCTAGAATTTCCTCAGGATAAAGGATCAGATTAGATGAGATGCCTTCATTCAGAGGGCTGAGAGTCTTTGAATTCCTTTGCAACAGAAGGGTATGGATGAGTTCAACAAAGATATTGAGTGTGGGAGCAAACTTGAGAAGTGGCCTATTTCTTATATTCTTACGCAGGTTGGTAGTTTTGTAAAGTAGACTTGGTTTAAAGCTTGTTTGAAGGGGGACTCATTGCTTAGCGAAAGAATTTAATTGTACAGTTTTACAAAAGTGGCTCCTCATTGTCTTGTTGCTAATCCATTGTGACATTGCACATGTATTGCAGAGATTTGAATTATTGCCATTACATCTTTGGTTTAACAAACATAAGCTGGAAAGTGTTTTTGTACTAAGGCTAAAGAGCTGACACTCCATCATCATCTGGGACTCAGTACTTCCCTGCAGCAGCATAGCTGAGACAGGGGACGCAGCACTGTGAGAGCTCCCATTTGTACCTAGTGCTAGTGTTCTGATACGCTGTATCACCTTTCTGATGGATGGATTTTCAAGCTTGCTTTTAAAAAACAGTAGAATTATCAAATTTCTTTTCACTTGGAAGCTATGTTTTATACAAGCTGCTGTTGTTTCTACCTGTATATTGACATTTCTAGCACTGTCCTCTAAGTGACGGTAGAGATTTGTGCCGCTTGAATAAGTTAGTACTGTTTATGCCAGTGTGAATGTTAGAAATTTCAGTCAGTCAGCAAGAATTATGAATATTTATTTTGTTGTTCCATGCAGGAAATATTTATATAGGAATGCAGGAACAGAAAAGGTGACTTCAGTCCATCTGATTATGGCCCAAATGTTCGATTGGATGTACTAGAGTTTGTTGTCACAGATTGGATTGCCTTTCAATGCATTTGAAATGTGATGTCAATATTAAAGCCGTCAATGACTTGTTAACAACTCATTTTGATCTTTTCTAATGAATGGTAATTTGATTTAATGAACTCAGATGAGGTCAACTTTTCTCTCTGAATGCCATGGTCTCCAAACAGCTTTGCCATGGAGCCAAGAAATTAATGCTACAGCATAAACACATTGCCAATACTATAACTATCAAGAAGTTTGGTCATTGATTAAAATAAATTAGTTTGTTATACAACTGTTGTTTAGAACATACCAGTAAATTTGAATATTAGTATTTTTCTGCATTTCTCTAAAAAATGAATCCTGAACTCAAAAAAACTATGTCAGGATGACTTCATAGCCCTTTTGAAAAATGATAGGTAGTCTCAAATCAGGATTGCCAATCCTATTCCTGGCATTCCTGAATTTCAGAAGTGTCTTTTAATGGTGCAGGCTGGTTCAGATAATCCACACCCTGTTGTATTATGTCTCACAGCTAATATGCAATAAATTCTGAAGAGACATGCTTCTGATATTGTCATCATATCGTAGTGTGTGACCTGATAGTATAAATGTATCAGTCTTCACCTTACTGGGGTCACTTGCTACATGACATGTTGAGTGAAGTGTGCAGCAGTTTGCAACTGAATTGATTGAAATAATTGCAGATACACATCTGTGTATGAGAATTACATAAATATTGCTTACAAATAACCTATTGAGGGTTAAAAAAACCTATCACTATATCTGTGGCAGATCATGAGGACAGCTCAGATCAACCCAGGTTCCATAGCAGAGATAAACATGTCCTACCCCTCTTCATTTTCCAAAGGAATTGGACCAGCTTTTTAAACACTCCTGGTCCACAGCATGAGTTGTGATCCATAGTCAGTAAGAGCAAATCCTTTGAAGGATAAATTCCATAGGGCCTCTTTATGACCCCTTTGCCAAACCATGCCCCTGGACATCCCCATGACTTCTCATTCCTCTTTTATGCCAAGTTACAGCGCTTAGTGACCCACTAAGTGTTATGAGGCACCATGGCGGTAGGAAGGCCTACCGTTTGGTATAGAGTGCATGAGATGGAATGAATGGGCCATAGGGAGTGTACTGGGGGTGAGGAGCTGAGGGCTTCATAGTTGTTTTTGATTCTGATTTTTATTAATCAATTGAAACAAAGTCCCACAGCATCAGGGCAGGCAGGCCGTTTAAACAATCTGTCTCAGCCACCGCTGTGGTAACCTCAAACTGTTTTTCCCATATTGGCTGGTCCAGCTGCAGCCTGCAATCATCCTACAGCATCAAAATCCTGCCCTTTATGGACACTTACTACCGAGGTGGCTGCACAAAGCCAGGAACCTTACAAACTCTAACTCCCTGCCGCAGTGATGTAAATCTAGGTCCTGGTGTTGTGTCTTTTCTTCGGTGTGCGTGTGTGAGAGATACATATTTGAATCTTATCTCAGGACAGGCAAACCACACTAGCTCAGAAGTTACAGCTTGTGCAATTTCCTCACTGACCCAGAAATGAAGTGAGTGCCACAAGTGACCTACTTGTAAACCCATGAAGACAAAACATAAATCAAAACTGTCACCACTGGGTAGCAGCATCCATAGTTCCCAGCACAATATTTCCAAAGTGTATTGCTGCAGCTATATTAATGCTGTGAGCAGATGGAGTTTGGTTTTTGGAGCACTCTCAAAATTGGGGAAAATATAGCACAGGAAAAGCAATTTTAATTCATCCTATCTATCTCAACAATACCTAATTTAATCACACTTCTTTGTACTTTGTACTCTCACCCTTTAATGGTCCTCCTTGGATATTTATTTTCCTCTGAAGGTAGTAATTGAGTTGACTTCAGCCTCATGCAGGAACATATTCCATATTTAAATAAATGTGTGAAAAGAATTCTCCCATTTGTGCTATTCAGCTCTTGTTCTTCCAAAGATTTTGTCCTCACAATGAGTAAACCCAGCTTTATAAATATTTTCTGTCAAGATCATAACAGCATGAGAGATGGGAGCAAGAGTAGGCCATTCAGTACCACAAACCAGCCCCGCTTTATACAAGGTCATTGCTGATCTGCCCAAGTCAGAATGTACTGAAGAGCAATCACTGGACCCAAAATGTTGACTCTGTATTCTTTCCACAGATGCCACCAGGCCTGCTAAGTTTCTCCAGCAATTTCAGTTCTGGTGTCATTTGCCATCTTCATTGCTTTCTGCACTTGCATGCAAGAACTCAGAATAGGAGCAGGCCAGTCAGGCCTGCTCCACCATTCAGTAAGACCGTAGTTGATCTGGATGTGACCTCAACTCCATTTTCTGCCTGCCCCCATAACCCTCGACTCCCTTGAAGATCAAAATTCTGACTACATCAGCCTTGAATATATTCAATGACTCAGCTTCCATGGCTCCTCCAGGTTAGAGAATTCCAAAGATAAATTTCTCCTCATCTCTAGCTTAAATGGGAGAACCCTTATCCTGAAACATGCCCCGTAAGTGGAAACATCCTGCCAGTGTCTACCCTGCCAAGCCCCCTCAGACTGTTACATTTCAGTAAATTCACCTCTCATTCTTCTGAACTGTTTATTGATGATTCAAATCCATTGGATACTTCATTCATTGTTCATGTTTAAATCAGTTAAAACCCACTTCAAGCTTGTTACTAGTTGATAAAATAGGTCTTGTAGATCAACTGATAGTTTGTTGAGAACCAGAGCGAAGGAGTTATTTTGTCTTTGAGCAATGGCGTGAACCTGGTAATTTCAGATATACTGCCCATTATACATCTTTCCCAACTTTGATTACCACTGAAGGAAATGAATTTTTCCTTTTGCAATGGAGATTGAAGGAACAGTACCTTTCTTCAGAAGGATGTACTAATAAGACATGTATTCAGTTCTTTGAACAACTAGTTAACAATCCCTAAAGTGCAGTTGCTGTGCTGAGTACTTGGAAAATTCACACCATGACAGATGTGACATTAAAACCATTACACACTGTGTTTTTCTAGGACCATTTTTAGCCAACTTTTAAATTACAGACACTGTGATCGGATGGTTTACTAATTCTTGACAAAATGATTTCCCTATAATTTTACAAGCTCATTCTTGGTACCAGTTTGTTACAGACAGTTAAAATATGTGTTGATTGTCTCTTCCATGCTATGTGACAACGCTTCTTTCACATTCGTGTTCTATCACAAGGATCCTTTCTTTTCAATTAACTCTGAATCTACATTTGTTTTGATACATATGTGATCAATGTATAATTATGCTTGGATTGTTAAACATGTTAATAGCATGATAATTGTATCTTTAATTGAGTCCAGCTATTTAGTTCCAATGTGTTGCTACAGCCGGGGACAAATAGCTGAAAGAAACCTCGGTGTCAAGGTTCTCCAGCTTCATGGTGCCATTTTTCTGTGTTTCATGACAATGTTGAAAAATGCCCAGGTATGCCCTGGTCACAAATGCAAGAAAATTAATCTGGTAAATTACTGGTCTTCCAGCTCTTTCACAGTGATAGAGGCTATAAAGCAGGGGCTGTAATGGTGCAGTACTGGCATCCCTACCTCTGAACTAAGAGGCCTGGGTTCAAGTCCCACCTACTCCAGAGGCGTGTAATAATAACATCTCTAAACAGGGTGATTAGTGGAAAATACATAGAAGCTATTGAGCAACAATAACCTGCTAACCAATGCTCAGCTGGTTTCTCCCAGCATCAAGCAAACTGAGTAACACTGAAATCAGTGGGGAGAAGAGGGAATGCTCACCACTGTCTGGAATCATACATAGCAATAAAGGAGATGGTTATGATTATTAGAAGCCAATTATTTCAGGTAATGTACCATAACTTGCTCTGGTTATTGATCTAGACCTAACAATCTTCATTCATTTCCATCCCTCCATCATAAAGAAGTAAGGACACTCACTAATGCTTGGTTCGCTCTTCTCTTGAAATTCTTAAAATTCTGTAGACCAAATAGCATAAAGTCCAAGGATAGCAAAACTGGACACTGTTTCCCTTTCCATCTTCTTTCAGGACCACTGTAACCTGCCATTTGCTTGCTCAAATCCCGAGCAATGACTTTCATGCTGTTCCCAGCCAGCAAGACCTAGCCGATGAGGAAAGTGAACACTTTCGGAATATTCTGGAGGTGGATGGTCACAGTGTGGTTCTGACAGTGGAGATAACAGTGCCTACAGAGACCCCACAGTGAGGATGGACCTGATTGCTGTCTCTTCAGATATCTTCAGGGATTTTGTGCGTTCTGTAACACTTTTCAATATTTTACCCAGTACCCATCAGGGAGGAAATCTTGCAGGAAGAAGTTTCCATAACTTCAGATCTTTTGAAAATGACTCATTTAATAAAAGGAAGTCTTCTGGTCCATGGATACAGCTCCTTCACAGCTTTCCAATTCCATCCTAATTGAACATTATACGCTACTTGGTTTGAGATTGGTGTTCTCGTATTACTTTAAGTCTTCACAGGACAGTCATGAAGGTGCGAGCTAGCACATAAACAAGAATAACAGGGGAGCTCTAACACTAACAGGATAAGAGACTGAAGCTAGTGCTGAGGGACCCAAGAATGAAGAAAAACACATCACATCACACTCAGAAAATCATCCTAGTACTTACTGAACTGATATCAGTACAATTTGCAGCTTGGAGACGGAGAATTCACCTCACTATAAGAACGTGGCAAAGAAACAATAAACTTATCTTTGCCTGTTGGAAGGAAACATCATTTAAACATTGTAGCTTGTTAAGAAGGTGTTTTTGTTCCTTATTCTCAGTTGTCTTTAGAGTTATTTGTTTCTCTCTACTCTTTCAGCCTTTATTCTTCATTTTTGAGGCCGTTTATTTTAGTCTCCAGAGGTAATTTATTTCTTTTGCTTTTGCTTTTCCGTCTGGTTGACCTCAAGGTATTCGTGTTGATGGAGTTGAGGGATAGGAGTTGTTGGGGTTTTAGGGAAAGACACTTTGTAGATTATGACTTTTTCAAGTTGTCTTACTTCAGAACTTGTGAATAATCATGCTCTTGAGCTTCAACACCCCCAACTCTCCCCTCAATCCACTGCTCAATATACACAGCAATTTCTTGAACTGCCTCCCTACTGTTGCCTCAATGGAGTGGAATTGATTGGTTCATACCAATGTGTGCTTTCAATGTTCACAATCTTCCACGCTGTGATACTAATTGCACTCATGTTCATTGCTGATCTTGATAAATAATTCACACCTCTAAAAGGACTGCATGACTCACTTCAACATTTAGTACAAAAATCTCCAGAGACCAAATATGATCAGTTAGTCTCTGCTTTAGAAAATGTATTTCATGACATTTTGGGAAGCTATTTATTTTGTTCTCTTGTGGTATCCTGATTTGTGCATAGCTTTTAACAACAGGAACGTGGAGAAAGCAATTCATTTAGCTCCCAAGAACAGAGGTCATTCAAGATTCACACAAACACCCTTTTTTAAAAAATTTATTCATTATATTCATTCATAGAATGTGGCATCAGTAGTTCAGCCAGCATTTATTGACCATCCCGATTCAAAGTCAACCACATTACTGTGGATCTGGAGTCACATGTAGGCCAGACTAGGTAAGGACAGCAGATTTCCTCCCCTAAAGGACATAAACGAGCCAGATGGATTTTTACAACAATGGTCATCAATTATACTGTAAATTCCAGGGTTTTTTTAATTGAATTCAAATTCCGCCACAGCAGTACTTGAAACTGGGTCCCCAGAACATTCCCTGGGTTTCTGGATTAATAGTCTAATGATCATGCCATGAGGCCATTGCCTCTCTTATTCATGAAAAAAAAGACTTGCACATAGGTAGTGACACGTATCTCTCAGTATTAGTCAACACGGTAAATGAATACTTCAGTTGCTTTATACATAAATTCTACCGTTAGGTAGGAAATGAGTATTTCCTACCTCACTTTGAGAATTGTGATACAGATCACTCGGGGATTCACAGATGTTGTGGCAACATGCACTTTCACTGGACCTATGGAACGTAATAGTAAATGCTCCAACTTCCCTTGCATACCTCCTACTCTTACTGCCTACCATTGGTGTGTCAGAAAGATTTGCAGATTGATAACATTGCATTTGACCACATTAGGAAAGCACCTTTCATGGCCACTAAATCCTGGATTGTACTGTAAACTTCTGGCTCAGAGACTGGTGGCTAGAAGTTGAGAGTGGATGGGAGGGCAGGGCAGGGTTAAATCTCCTCCCAGTGAAAAGTCAGCGGCAAGCCAATGAATCAGAAAGAACCTGGCCAGCAAGCACAGTGCACCACAAGCCAGTTACACTGTCTGTTTGTAGGACTTCTGCTCTTCACTACAGAGAAAGTCCCAGCCTTGGGAGCCAGCAGGACAAGCAGTGCCACAAGCTCAATAGTGATCACTGTCAGCTTTTATTAGATGATGTGTGAAAAGGAAGGTGGGACACTATCATCAGAAGTACCTCAATTGGCCTTTAATTATTTATTTACTTATAGTGGGCAGCTGCTGCTTACAGTGCCCATCTATCCTCCATGTTATGGGCAGTGAGCTCAGGGGTTGATGGGAAGATGGTGGGCTAGCAACCTGGCCTATATTATGTGACCACCTTCTGAAAACACATTTGGCAGGGTCATGTGGTATCCAACCCAGGAATATTACTCACTGCACCCCAAGATCTCCTTGGAGAACACACTGTTCCTCGCTAAACGACCAAAACATAGATATGGAAACTAGGAGTATGAGGAGGCCATTCAGCCCTTCAAGCCTGCTTTGCCATTCAATATGATCACAGTTGATCCTCTATCGCAATGCCATGTTTCTGCTTTCTCCTCATACCCCTTGATGCCTCTGATGTCTAAATATTTATCAATCTCTTTCTTGAATATGTTCAATGAACAAGTCGTCATAGCCTTCTGTACTAATGAATTCCACAGACTGACCACCCTCTGAGTGAAGAAATGTCTCCTCATTTAAGCCATAAATGGCCTACCCCATATTTTGAGACGGTGATCACTGGTTCTAGACTCCCTGACTGAGGAAACCTTCTCCTTGTATCTCGAATGTCCAGCCCTTTGTTAGAGCATTATACTTTTCAAATCGATCTCCTCCTCTTCTAAACTCCAGTCAAAAGAATCTCTCCTGATAAGGCTGTATCAGAGATAAAAGGTACTGCAGATGCTGGAGAATCCCAGATAACAAGCATGGGGCTGGATGAACACAGCAGGTCAAGCAGCATCATAGGAGCAGGAAAACTTGACGTTT
>JAHRHZ010000283.1:48743760-48754053 GCA_024137785.1 Ginglymostoma cirratum
AAACGTCAAGTTTTCCTGCTCCTATGATGCTGCTTGACCTGCTGTGTTCATCCAGCCCCATGCTTGTTATCTTGTCTCCTGATAAGGCATTCCTTGGGATTCAGTATTTAGTTAAAGCACCAGTGCAGACAGTCAGGGCCGACAGGATCCTTGTCAATTCAGAACTTATTGAATATTATACAGAGTGTAGCCTGAACATTTATACTCAAAGCCTAGAATAGGGCCTGAGCAAGCACCTTCTGACTACAAGACAAAACCAATGAATAGTACAGTATTTTCTCTGACTTTGTTCCATTATTATTCCCATGCCTCAAGAATGATGTCGTATGCTGAATTTTGGACTGAAGAATTTCTACTGGCAGGATTAATAAAAGGAAAGCAGCGTATTGTTCCGTTGCAACAAGTCTACTTTTTAGATTGGTCATGCAGCTGTCATGGTCATTGGTTGACTGTTCTAATCAATTAGTGAAATTGTAACTATAATGAGGGCCAGTCCGCTGGACATTTTGCCACCTCATGTGAAGGGAAGGTATGAGACAGTTAGACCTGATACAGTGTCAATCATGTAATTTGGCCAGGAAGCAAAGGATACGACAGGATGCCAGATGAAAAAAATTGGAGAATGCAATGACATTAAATCAAACTGATGGAAAGAAAGAAGCATATGATTTAACAAAGGAAATAATCCTTAAAAATTGACAGTGGAAAAGTATCAAATCAGATTGTGAAGATTGATGAGCCCATTCATTTCCAGATCAGAAGAGTTACAATACGTTTAGCTTTGAATACTAAGTTGAAAGGAATTTCAAACCTAATGCTGAAATTTAAACTGCTTTTGCTATCTATTTATGTATTTCCATTTTTTTCAAGTGTTGTGATCTCAGTCAAATCCATAAATTTTATTTTTTAAGAGGTAGAAATCTAAAGTCCCAGTTATTTACTGGAAGAATAACACCACATGATTACACAAATTGAAACAAGTGTTTTTTTCTTGAGAAGAGTCAAACAAAACAAGCACTAAATATTATTAACTACCAATTCTTTATTGCCCAGAATCAGCATAAATTAAGCATGTACTAACATGCACAAAGGGCACCGTTATAATTAATAATTCTCCACAAAGTGCTGATATAACTAAAACAAATCTTGCAGATAGATCCAGCAGTCTAGTCAGAATGTATATAATCAATCTCAGTCACAAAGTCCTTCACAGAAAATTGCAGCTACTCCTCTTCTAAGATTTCCAGCTGACGGCAGCATGTGACTGATTCCAGTTTCATTGGATCGGTCTTTAACAAACATGACCTTCTCACTTACATCAATGTGGATGATTGGATTTACAAATGTTACTTGTAAGTAGTAGAGCCTGCTGCAGCAAATGTATATTTGCTTATTCCCAGCTTCTTGATTTAGCATCCATCTCCTTCAGGGTGCCTTTGGATCTATCGCAAAGAAAATGCAAGCTTTGGAATTATGGATTCCATCACACAAGTCTGAAACCATTGCCTGCTGTCATGATGCCTGTGGACAATCTGCACACTGTTCTGTTTTTGGTACTCTGTTAACAGCTGTTGGTAGACCCCTAAAAATTACTTGTGGTTAGTCTTGTATCCAACTTTATCTTCTACCCTATGGAAATAGATTCTGACTACACTTTACTTCCCCAGAACAGTGCAATGAAAAGCTCAAAGCTCACTGTGTGGCATATCTAAACAGTAAACTAAGCCCTGCAGTTCTATGCTTCAGTGTGAATGTTCTAATCTGGCAACAACAAAGTAGAATTTTTAGATCTAAAAAAAAATTTCATAATGCCTACATTTCTATCAGCACTCCTGCCGTTTGCCGCACAGTAAAAGCTATAATTGTGACGCTGTATCATTTCTGCCTATTTCATAGATATGATGCAAAACCTACATTGAAACCATTTCAGCAAATATCTTTTGTTTTGCCCAAACTGTTTAAAACATAATCTAGAAAAACGGGCCTGATTGAATCAGTCTTGTGGTGCTTATTCTGACTTCTTTGCCAAGATGAAACCTTTCTATAAGATGTAGAATAGTGAGCAACTTTTTTTTACTAATGTAACTCTGCTGTCTTGGCTTTTAAACAGCCCATTTTGAAAATTACCTGTTTTTTACATTCAGCTAATTCCCTAATGTAACCAGCCTCTGAAGGTATACAGAGAGAAGTCAAGATTATTTCAGTATATACTCCTTCCCTTTCTCCCTGTGGCAGCACGGTGGCCCATTGGTTAACACTGCTGCCTCACAGTGCCAGCAACACGTGTTCGATTCCACCCTCAGATTACTGTCTGTGTGAAATTTGCACATTCTCCCTGTGTTTGCATGGGTTCCTGTTGGGTGCTCCAGTTTCCTCCCAAAGTCCAAAGATATGTAGGCTAAGTAGATTAGCCATGGAAAATGTGGGGATAGGGTGGGGTGTGGGTCTGGGTAGGATGCTCTTGGAAGGGTTGGTGCAGATTTGGTGGGCTGAATGGCCTCTTTCTGCACTGTAGGAATTGTATAACTTTGTAAATACGTCAGTTTAGTAAAGTTTGTTCAGTTTCATTCTGCAGTGTATTTTGAAATTTCCTTGTCCCTTGCTCTAAAAATACTCACTATGTCTTTCTCATGGTCATCTCAAGGTCGAAGTCACCTGTTATAACTTAAGCATCTTCATACCATTCTGTATTCTCAGGAAATTGACAGTTTCTGTAACCAAACTGAGGGTGCAATTTTCTCTTCCCTGGAGGAGGTGAGAATGACAGTGACAAGTGCAAATAATTGGGTGGATTGGGAGCTTCACTTGGTCTAATTAGGGACTAGTTGGGGAGGGATGGTGGGGGCAGGGGCGGGGGTTGGGGGCAGGTGGGTCACATCGTATCTGCTGAAGGTCAATCCATTCCTTTGCCTCCCACCTTTTAACTCACCTCTCCCCATAACAATCCCCCACACCCCCTCCAATCCCCAGCAGCTGATCCTGTAAGCAAGAGACTAAGCTTCTCACTACTGGATCTCCTGAAGACTAGATCTCCAACAATCATCTCTAAGACTAAGACGTTGCCAGCCTCTGAATGATCAGCAGCTCCTAATGAGAAAGAGGTTCAGCATCAAGGCCTGCAATTTTCAAAGAAGCTTTTTTGACTGCACCTTCGAAAACTTAACCTTGGGATGAACAAGGAAAACAGGCATAGAGATAATAGGTACTGCAGATGCTGGAGAATCCGAGATAACAAGGTGTGGAGCTGGATGAATACAGCAGGCCAAGCAGCATCATAGGAGCAGGAAAGCTTGACGTTTCGGGCCTAGACCCTTCATCAGAAATGGGGGAGGGGAAGAGGGTTCTGAAATAAATAGGACGAGAGGGGGAGGCGGATAGAAGATGGATAGAGGAGAGGATAGGTGGAGAGGAGACATACAAGTCAAAGAGGCGGGGATGGAGCCAGTAAAGGTGAGTGTAGGTGGGGAGGTAGGGAGGAGATAGGTCAGTTCAGGGAGGACGGATAGGTCAAGGGGGCGGGATGAGGTTAGTAGATAACACATGGCAACAGCACCACCTGCATGTTACCCTCCAAACTGCACAGCAACCTGACTTGGAGCTGTATCACTAATTCGATCAGTATTGCCGGATCAAAATCCTGAATCTCCTTTCCTAACAGCATGATAGATGTGCCTGCATCAGATTGCTATAGAGGCTCGAGGGGTGCTTCACTACCACTTTGTCAACGGCAATTTGGCACAAATATTGGCTTTGCCAGTGATGCACATATCTCATGGAAGATTAAAAAGGAATTATCATGAAGATACCATTCAGCTTTAGTCAGTGTTTTAAAAAATTCAGAACTTGCCAAAAGTAAGTTTGCCGGTTTTTGATAACCAGGAGTATTAAAAACAAAGTTTCATGTATTGTGAATTCATGTATCATGAATTTTCTGAAGAAGGGTCTAGGCCCGAAACGTCAGCCTTCCTGCTCCTCTGATGCTGCTTGGCCTGCTGTGTTCATCCAGCTGTACACCTTGTTATTTCATCTATTGTGGTGAGGTTTTCTGATCACCAAGGTCTTAGTTAATAGAACAGTTTTTACAGTTTCAGCGGAGAGCAGTTCCAATTCAAATATAGCTTTAGTCAGAAGCAGAATAAAACTTCCTGTGCTCTGCCCCAACATTGTAGTTTGACACAGAGCTGACGATCTCTGGCTAGCATGAAATTTCCATTGTGGCATTATTGCATGAGGCGGTTTATTTAGTACAATTATATCTGTGAAAGTGCAGAATGGAGGACTCCATCCCTTCAGTATGAACTTGATCTAAACCAGTTGTCAGAGAACAAAGAATTTGCAATTTATATATATAGCAATATCCACAACCTTAGGATGTTCCAAAGAACGTTACAGGCAATAAAGTACTTTTGGAGCAGTCATTTTTAATATAGGAAACAATTCATGCACATCAAGTTCCTATAAAAACAGCAATGGCCAAGCTGTTTAACTTAGTCACATTGATGATTAGTAAATATTGGCCAGTGTACCAGGGAGAGCTCTTTTGCTTCTTTTCGAAATAGTACCATGAGATCTTTTAAGCCCACCTGAGAGAACAGCAAGGAGTTTAGGTTTAAGATCTCTTCTAAAAGACAGCACTAACAGCATTCCTGCACTCCCTCAGTTCTGCAATGGACTGTCAGGTTATATTTTTATGCCAAAATGGTATAGAGCCAATTATTAATTTTGTAATGATAAGGGGTGAAAACTGTGAATAACCAATTTCTCAACGTTGATTAATATTAACAAATAAAAATTTCTGTGCATTTAAATTGTAGATGAAAAGTTGAGTCAAAAGTTTGCTTTTATCCACATGTAGGCCAGACCAGGTAAGTATGGCAATTTCCTTCCTTAAAGAACATTCAGGAAGGACCAGAAGTCCAGTTGTTCTTTGGGAATTACTGACTTCACAACAGGTCTGTTTCTTCAGGCGATAATATGTTCCAGGATTTTACAAAACATGTACAAAAGTGATATTGGCTCGTAGTTTCAAGGTCACCATGCCTACATTGAGTATGGAAATACATCTGCTGCCATACTTTTGAGATGCATCCGAATTCTATGGTATTGAGGCACAGTTTTACCAGCCAATGGGATTTCGTTGCTGAAGAATTTCTAGAGTCATATCACATCTCTCAATCACCTTGTTGACATAACTTGATGTGGTAATACTCCCTTACATTATCCTTTTGAATAGTTAAGTGTCACAATCTCACCAGGTATATTTGCAAATAGGGATCAGCCAGCAGCAAAGATTTAATCTCAAACAGTTAAAAATTAGATCGTTACAAACTATTGCTCAAAAGTTTTAAGAAAGCAAGGTATAGGTATAGCCAAAATACAGATGTAAAAATTAAAAGTAAGTACAGATCAAATAAACTTATAGAAAAGAAAGCGAAATCATTCTGGTGTCATCGCAGCTCTGGCTTGCTTGAAACGGACTAGGACAAGGGCAGATAGCAGGTAGGGAGAAGGGGGCAATAAAATTGGGTGACATCACAGCAGTGCCATTCCCAGTGCCTATTGGCATCCACCCACCTCTGCTCCAATTTCACCAGCTGTTGAAGAGATATCTGGGGCAATTAATAGCCATTTAAGGACCTCCATCTGCAGCTGGCATTTCACCTGGTGAGCCATGCTGCTGGGTTAGGAGGGATGCCTGTCTGATGGACATCCTTTGAGGCATCCTGCAAGGTGCAACCACCCCACATTCTGAGCCACCTCTTGATGAGAAGCAGCGGTCATGCCTCAAGCCAGTTAAAGGGCCATGCAGAAGCAGGTATGCCCTGACCTTTATGCAAGGGTGTAGAACTAACACTCCTATCACAAAATTCAGTTCATTAGCTTTGTCTTTCTTTCTCCACAGAAGTTGCCAGAGAATTCCCAGTTTTTTTTTCTGTTTCTATTTCAGATTTCCTTTATTATTTTGTTTTTGTACTTTATAGATAATATTGAAATAGCTATGGTTGATGTCAAAAAAGATTTGGAAACCTTTTTAATCAACCTGTTTGGCCATGTTATAGTATACCTCTGGAACAGCTGAGCTGGACTTGAACCTGGCCCTTCTGGCTCAGAGACAAGGATACTACAACTGCACCATAAGAGCCCGTTAAGTCTTTGTCAATATTCATAATAAACCTGTTTAGATGTGTTATAAGACGCCTCTGGAGCAGGTGGGTCTTCAACCTGGATCTTTACAAGAGTCCCTAAATATATTTCTTGTCCTATTAGGACACATCATGACATGCCTCCAGGACCGGTCAGACTTGAACCTTTACCTTCTCCCCCAAACAATAGGGATACTACTACCAGTGCACCACAAGACCCTCTGAAAGTCTTTGTAGATATTTTCAATCAACCTGTTCAGATACATCATGGCACATATCAGGGAGCAGGTAGGACTTGAACTCCAATGTTTAGACGCAGAGATAGGGTTACTACCACTGCAAGAACCCTCTAGAAGTTTCTGTAGAATTGATAATCAATCAATGTAATCACTGCAGAGCAGTAATCGCTAAAGCCAAATGACTGTTTAATTACAAGTCAAATTACAAGTGTAGGAATTCACGATCAAACTGAACAATTGTATGGACAAACACACATCTTGAGTACAGTGACCAGTGCTATCACGACTTGAATACAGGTTTAATTTGTCAATGACTCTGGAACTGATCAGTATGTTCATATGGTGTTGATAAGGCAGCATTTCTTTGCACCACTATATAGTTTGCCATAATGCTTATTAGTAATTGATTTCAGAGAACGTGACTTTGAAGTCATAAGACATTCCAAGGTGCTTCATGGGAGCCTTAGCAAATAAAATTTGACATTCAGCCACTCAAGGTGATTATAGGGCACACGATGAAAATCTTGGTCAAATAGGCATGTTTTTAACCAGCATCGTTAATGAAAATCAGGAACCAAATGTTTTAATCTGTACTGTATAAATGGACCTAATAAGTCAATTTAGCAATATTTATGGCAGTAAGGTGAAAGGACTCAAAGTGCAGGGTAAGTGGCATTAATACAAGGTATTGTTATTTAAATATCACAACAAATTATTTCTCATTTTTAAATCTGAGAAGTAATATAAATTACTATAGATTCCTGACTCAACTGGAATCCACTGCATTAAAATTATCTTACCAGGAAAGAGCTGGCTAATTTAGTAGACTGCTTTATACAAGAATAACCCTCCCTCTTTCTTCTGGATGCCAAACTTGGCACCGAATGTATTTGAAAGTTAATGCTGGCCTGGGCTTGGTGCCAAAATAATTACATTGTGAGTGCCAGCGGAATGCTTCTCTTTTAATGAGCTGACAATCCACACATCTGCAAATATAGAACTTCTGCTCACACATTTGAATAAGTAACATTATTATGTTAGAAAAAAATTATTAATTTTGCAAAGGGTCTGTACAGGACATGCCTGGATTTGGCTGTGTTGTTGAGTCTGTTCTGATCTTTAATCAGCCTCAGCCTGTTACAGAACAACTGACCACATCATTAGTGCCATATCCTATTCAATTAGAGCTAGATGGTGCTGAACAAATGTACTGGAAAATTATTCCTAGTTACATCACTAACAATCTCCTAGACACTGGAGTTCAAACCTGTTTATTAAAGCAGTCCGAGTTGTGTCAACCGTGTTAATGATTGATTCTGTCACTGGATGAACAATAGAATTTTTTTTCACAAAACATAATCCCTTCGCTAATAATAGCAGAAAGTAAATAGACAAATAGGATGCGGATGAAAGTGCAGGTGATGTCAATTGTGCGTTGGTCCTATACAGCTATAGCTAACCATTGAACAGCTGCTACCTACTTTTTTCTTGCTTTGCAATGATGTTTGGATCTATTGTTTGAAGGTGTTAATGTATCATGATGTTTCAAATTGCAGCCAATCATTATTACCATTGACAGGTTGCAAATACTCAATGCATCCATCTTCACCTGGATGGTGCTGACTGGATGATCCATCTTGGGCTCCTCTAGCATCACAGTTGTCATTTTCACCCAAATTGACTCATTGCAAGTCATATCAGGAAACAACTGAAAGCACTAGATACTGTAAAGGTTATGGAACATGTTGGAGGTCATTTACTCATCTCCAGGACATCCCTGCAGGTGTTTTCAGGGGAGTGTCCTTGGCCCAACCATCTTCATTAATGATCTTTCCTCCATCATAAAATCTGAAGTGAGCATGGTGATGTGTGATAACTGCACTGTGTTCAGTACATTCATATCTCCTCACAATGTGAAGCAGCCTATTTCCATGTGCAACAAGACCTGGACAACATCCAGGTTTGGGCTGATAGTAGCAAGTAACGTGCATGCCTCAAAACTGCCAGGCAATAACTGTGTCCAACAAGTGGGAAGCTAACCCTTGCCTTTGATCTTCAATGATGTTACCACCACTGAAAGCCCCCATTATTAATATCCTGGGGGTTACCATTGACCAGAAACTGAATTGTGGCTACAAGAACAGGTCAGAGCCTGGGAATTCTGAGGTGAATAACTCACCTTCTCTCTCCCTAAAGCCTGTTCACAATCTCCAAGGCTCATGATGCATTACCTCCATGTGCTTAAATGAGTGCAGCTCCATCAATACTCAAGGAACTTGACACTAGCCATTAGAAAACAGTCCATTTGATTGATAGCCCACTTTCAACATTCACTCCCTTCACCACCAATGCGCCACGACACCATCTACAAGATGCACTGCAGTTTCTAACCAAGGTTGTTTCAACAGCACTTTCTAAACCTGTGACCTCTACCAGCCAAAATGACCAGGGCAGCAGATGCATGTGCAAGTGCCCCTCCAGGTCACACAGCAACCTGACTGGTGCTGGGTCAAAATCCTGAAACTGCTTCCCTAATGACACCATGACAATGATTTGTCCATTCACCCCAAAGACAACAGCAGTTCAAGAAGGCAACTCACTTGAGGGCAATTAGGGATGCGCAATAAATATTAGCCTAGCCAGGGAAGCCCACATCCCACATACGAATAAAAAAATTTAACATCCTCCATCTTGGATGATAATGGAATAGTGTAGGTTAGATGGGCTTCAGATTGGTTTCACAGGTCGGCGCAACATCGAGGGCTGAAGGGCCTGTACTGCGCTGTAATGTTCTATGTTCTATATTCTATGTTCTTAGTTTAAAGCTTGCCTTGAAAGAACAATTTACATAATTATTTAAAAGCTGTACATGAAACACTAATTTCCCTCATCCACTTCACCAACACCTTCCACCCCAACCTGAAGTTCACCTGGACCATCTCCAACACTTCTCTCTGCTTCCTGGACCTCTCTGTCTCCATCTCGGGCAACCACCTAGAAACCGATGTCCATTTCAAGCCCACTGACTCACACAGTTACCTGGAATACACCTCCTCCCACCCACCCTCCTGCAAAAATGCCATCCCCTATTCCCAATTCCTTCGCCTCCGCCGCATCTGCTCCCAGGATGAGACATTCCAATCCCGCACATCTCAAATGTCCTCATTCTTCAAGGACCGCAACTTCCCCCCCCACAGTGGTCGAGAACGCCCTCGACCGTGTCTCCCGCATTTCCCGGAACACATCCCTCACGCCCCGTCCCCACAATAATAACCAAAAAAAATCCCCCTCGTCCTCACATACCACCCCACCAACCTCCGGATCCAACGCATCATCCTCCGACACTTCCGCCATCTGCAATCAGACCCCACCACCAAAGACATTTTTCCCTCCCCACCCTTATACGCCTTCCGGAGGGACCACTCCCTCCACCACTCCCTTGTCCACTCCACACTTCCCTCCACCCCCACCACACCTGGCACTTTTCCCTGTAATCGCAGGAAGTGCTACACCTGCCCCCACACCTCCTCCCTCACCCCAATCCCAGGCCCCGAGAAGACTTTCCACATCAGGCAGATGTTCACCTGCACATCTGCCAATGTGGTATACTGCATCCGCTGTACCCGTTGTGGCTTCCTCTACATCGGGGAAACCAAGCGGAGGCTTGGGGACCGCTTTGCAGAACACCTGCGCTCAGTTCGCAACAAACAACTGCACCTTCCAGTCGCGAACCATTTCAACTCCCCATCCCATTCCTCAGATGACATGTCCATCCTGGGCCTCCTGCAATGCCACAGTGATGCCACCCGAAGGCTGCAGGAACAGCAAATCATATTCAGCCTGGGAACCCTGCAGCCCAATGGCATCAATGTGGATTTCACAAGCTTCAAAATCTCCCCTCCCCCAACTGC
>JAHRHZ010000283.1:48759053-48783097 GCA_024137785.1 Ginglymostoma cirratum
CATTTCTAAAGAAGGGTCTAGGCCCGAAACGTCAGCTTTCCTGCTCCTCTCATGCTGCTTGGCCTGCTGTGTTCATCCAGCTCTACACCTTGTTATCGCTTAACAATTCACATCTGACTTTGAAAACTACTGAAGTATATAGTGAATGCATGCATTCATTTCCCAACATGTCAACACACAAGCCTGTCCTATACAGTACTATCAAAATTATACTGAAATGAATTCAAACCTAATTGGGTTTACACTGTTGTGTTCCTGTAGTGAACAATAAAATAAATTCAATATTTATAGACATCTTTGAAATACTTTTATGTAGTTACATATTTTCTGTGCACACTCTTAGACTTGAATACAGTGTATGATCAAAATAATAAGTTTTTTCAGACTTAGATTTTATTATCACATGTACTCAAGTACAGGGTGCAGGAGTGCAGTGAAACGTGTACAAAGTCGCCACTCCTGGCACCATCTTAGGTACAAAGGTACCTTGGTACAAAATCTTAGGTCCAAAAGTAGAAAAACAAATAAGTTTAAAAGTGCATTGCTTTGTTTGTAAAATGAATTGTCAAGTTCTAGACCACTATTATGTGATTGACCACATGTTCATCTTAAAGTAATTATGGCATAAGTTAACTCAAAAATTGCAGTTCTTTGGTTTTGGGCTGCTTGGCGAGATGTACATGACAAATCATCAGCTAACTTAGGGTGGGAATTACTTTCTAAAAATAAAACACTCTCCAGAAGAAATTGCTCAAAAACACAACAATCTTAGGCAGCGTTTAAAAAATGCAGTTTGCATTTTAGATATGTTTTGGTCATCCATGTTGCAGAGATGCAAGAAACCTGAAATTCAGTCTGAAACAGAAAAAATTGAACTGCTCAATTTGCTGTGTAAATTACACAATCTTAATGAGCCAACAAGGTTGGTTTTGGAATGCATGTATGGGTGTGATTACAATATCAAGTCATTAATTATGGGGAAAACTGCAATTTTTCCCTTGTTTTGCTTAAAAGGAGGCATCACAACCTGATCAAATATAATGGCTAGAACTTTATTTGAACACAGATTGTGATAAGGTCTGGGAAACATACTAGTTGAACCGCTGACTTCTTTAACTCCACCTCATTGTCATTCTTTAAAACTTTGGCCAAGCTCTTGGTCATCTGACTGAATATCTCCTTACGTGGCTTCATGAATGCTCTTCTGAAGTAATATGGGATATTCTTTGATGTGAAGGCACTCTATAAATATAAGTTGCTGGCATTTGACCAGAGCTTTGTTTGTAAAATGAACTGTCAAGTTTGAGATCACATCTACCTGATTGACCACATGTTCATGTCAATTTCTTCATTCCTGTTTCACCGGTATAGGTATTTTAATTAACCTAATCAGGCATAGCGTGACAAATATCTGGTGCAGATTGGGCTTCCTGGCCCAGAGGTAGGGACATGAACACAGCATCACAAGGTCCTTGTTTCATTAGGATATGAGGATAAGTTTCCAACTTAGTTGTTAACTCGCTGATTTATAGATTATTAAGACATTTATGAGCAGCTAATTCTGCTGCCTTGTTCTTGACTGCAAGAGGCTGACATAACTTAGTCAGTCACTGCCTATTGCATTTCAGAAATGTGAATTGAAGTCACACGGCAGGTTTATATGAAAGGATTTTGCTCAGCATTTCAAACAGTCCATGAATCTTGATGAATATTGATTCTTCAGATTTTCCAATCTCTGTCTAGCGAGAGAGTGGATCTATGACCAGAGATATACATCAGGACCCCTTGGAAGACCCGCGCATTGACTGTGTGAGAATTACCTGGGATGTTGGAAGTTTCAAAAGGGAATTCCCCTGCTCCCCAGTCCCTCTGATGAAGTCTCCAGCTCTAAGATAGAGTTGGATTCTTTAGATAGTTCTGATGTATGTTTCTGGATATTTACCCAGGAAATCTTCAGTGGGAAAATCTGAGTTTACTGGATGACTTCCAACTGACCTTCTTAACATCACCTGAATCTTTCCCCAACTCTGCATCCTCCCAAATCACTGACCTCACACCAAACCACCGACATCCTCGAAATTCCTAACTCCCTTCCTGACTTCCCAACTCCTCCCATAATGCCTATGTCCCTCCAGTCTACAGCCCCACTACACTTAGTCACCCCTGAGCCTCCCATTCCCTCTGAAACCCCAATTCCAACCTGTCCCCTGACCCGCTCTAACAATCGTCTGCCTGTCCCTTAAATTCCTTCCCCACACAACCCAACTACTAATATACTGCTATAGTGTGAGGTGATGCGTTTTGGAAGATCAAATTCAGGTGTGGATTATACAATAGATGGCAGAACCCTTAGGAGCATTGACATATGGAGGGATCTGGGCATACAGGACCAAAGATCCCTGAAAGTAGCAATACAGGTGAATAAGGTAGTCAAAAATGCATATACCATGCTTGGCTTCATCACTTGGAGCATCAAATATAAAAGTTGGCAAGTTACATTACAACAGGAAAAAAACCTTAGTTAGGCTACATTTGGAATATTACCGTTCTGGTTGTCATACTACCAGAAGGACATGGATGCTTTGGAGAGGGTGCAGAGAAGGTTTACCAGGATGTTGCCTGGTCTGGAGAGTTTTAGGTATGAAGTGAGGTTGGATAAACTTAGATTGTTTTCACTGGAAAGACGGAGGATGAGGGGTGACCTGATAGATGTCCACAAAATCACGAGAGGCATAGAGAGAGTGGATAGTCAGAGACTTTTTCCAGGGTGGAAAGGTCAACTGCACGAGGGCAGAGGTTGAAGGTGAGGGGGTAAAGTTTAGGGGAGAAGGGAGAAGATATTTTTTCACACAGAGGGTGGTGGGTGCCTGGAACACATTGCTATTGGAGGTGGTGGAAACAGGCACATTAAAAACATTTAAGACATATCTGGATAGACACATGAATGTGAGGCAAACAGAGGGATTAGAAATTACATGGGCAATAAGCAATGGGTCTAAATAAGAACTAGGAATTGACACAGGCTTGGTGGGCCTTGTTGCTATGCTGTATTGTTTCTTTACTACTAATAACCCAGCTGCCACTTTGTCCATCTGCCATCCAACACGGCTGCATCCCACTATCCTACAACCCTATCTATCGCTCTAACCAGCCATTACCCTGTCCACCTGTTATGCTACCAACCTATCGACCAATTGCCCTACTAACCTACCCAGCCACCACCTTACCCACCTATACCCTAAACAGCTGCCACCCTAACTCGCTGTCATCCTACCCCTTTCTACCATTACAGACCCACACAGTCACTCTTCTCTCAGCCACATCAGGCAGAAAATTACCATTTTTTTTGGCTAAGTGCAAGTTGCATTGAGTTTGGTGAAGTGATTCTCTCCATGGGGCCAAACAGGTTTTCTCACCGTATCTCACCAAACTCACCCCTTGAATTGTAATTCGGGACCCTGCGTTGAGAGTCACACCCTATTTCCTAGCCATCTCGCCATGCACCATCTGGAGCAACTGACTGGAAACCCTGGAATTGACCAACATCCCTGGCACAATGTGCCATATTTAAAAGGGTATTGTGCACTGCCAGTCTGGAGCTGCCCTGTATGGTTCCTGATGGGCAGACATGGTGGGCAGGGGGAAATCCCTTGCCCCTATTTTTTGTGTAGGGTCCTGGAGATCCTGCCAGATGGGGTGTTGCACAACTGGAACTTGCAGTTTCCCCAAGACCAGCAGTAAAAGCCAGAACCCGATAACTGTTCTGACCCGAAATATTAACTCTGATTTTTTTCTTCACAGATGCTGCCAGACCTGCTGAGCTTTTCCAGCAACTTCTATTTTTGTTGTCAATGGCCTTCTATACTCCAGTAGCATAAGTGCTACCATTTCTCTCCAATACCTCACACACATTCTGTTAGTGCTAATGCACCTGCCTCTCACCAAAGTTTATGCTCCACCACTTGGACTATTGCCTGCAAAATCTTCCTTGTTCACTCTCACCTACCTCAACATGTGACACCACTAAGTCTGCATGTCTGAGTGTGCCTACTCACTCAGGAAACCTTTCCACCTGCCGCCAGCAGTCATAATTGTGCCTTCCATATTCACCTTCTGTAATACTTGCTTGTCCCTCATTCCAGGAGAATAAAAGCCCACAGTCTGGAAGAAAGAGTCAAGATGGATGGTGTGCTCATTATTGTTCAACACCTCACCCCTTATGACTGGTATCAGAGATTTTGCTTGACTAACTTTGCTGGGATCCCCTGACTGAAGGCAGTCCCCTTTTACTTGACTGAGGCTGCTGCAGCTGTGGCAAATCTTCCTGGCTTTGTTTCGGCACTAAATGGTGTATAAGACAGTAGTAATTTGAAGCAGGTATCTTTTGCTTAGAGGCCAGTGTGCAAAAAGACAGAGAAATACAAGGCAGGAATGTTGTGAGCATCCAGGTAGGCTCGGTGTGAGTGAGCACTATGCTGCAGCATTGCAGTGATATTTGCCAGTGCAGCCTGAAGTGAGGTACTGAAGTGCAGGATAACCTGTAAGTGGATTGGAGATGTGCCATGGTGATTTATAGAGATTGGCACATGTTGGATGCCACAGGCCTTAAACATGGAGTGCGTGAGGCTGGTGACCATGGAGTGTGCCTGAGGTGTTGGCACCCAGTATCCTTGGAGTTCTTTTGGGGCAAGTGGTGAGTTGAATCTGCCAAGAACGCAGTGTGGTTTCCATGTCAAGTTTTCCTGATGGCCGGTTTATATGACAAGTTTAGTAAGATCACAAGCCAGGGACAGTTGAACTGTTAACAAGCCATTTAAGAAGCAGTAAAAGGTGTCAATTGAGAAGTCGCTGTTCCCTGGTGAGAAACTGGCCAGACTGCTTGTGCAAAGTAGGGAAGTTGCAGCGAGACGATCTCGACATCCAGGTGCCCATCTCATCTGAATCTACCTCTCAAACCACCGTAGCCCACGTCCCTCAGAGCCAGGTAAAATCCTACCCACCCATTCAGTAACACACTGAAAAGCTGTTTAAATGTCCCAAGGCTGTCCAGTGTGTTTGTGAATGAACACTTACCAGAATACAGCAGCTAATGCAGTAAAAAAAAGTCACTTGTCCTGTTTTTCCCTGATGATCCAGAGGTACAAGGATGCTATTTGATGGAAGAGACTCCATATTTCCAAAGAGACCAGCAACTAAAGACCCAGTCAGAAATGCAGAGCACCAGGGGCATTCAAAAAGCTAGGAGCAGAACTGAAAACTGACAGTGACTGTTGCTGCTCAGAAGATTCTGGCCATCAACTTCAAACATGTAGCAGCAGTTATTGAGTTCATCCATATATTTCTCTTTCATAAATCCTGTTCAGTTCACTCTTTAATTAAGACATTTACAGGAATGATTTAAGAATGATTACTATTAAAAAGAAAAATAATGGAACTACTTTAGATTGATCTACCTTGCTGCAGCTTTCTCTGCCCTCAAATGCATCATCACAATCTTCTCCTTGCTTTTGATCTCCTTTACTAATTTCTGTGCAACCCCTGGTCCACTATTCACCTGTCTTCCTATAAAGCAGCTTGAGATATTGGTTATGTGAAAGGAGCAGTCATTGTAAGTTGCTAAATGGAATTTCTCCACCTTTGTGTGCAACTCACAGTTCTGTATTCGTTGTTGCTGTGCTGTCTTATGTAAATAACTGAGCAGTTTTATGCATCAGATGAGTAGTATAGCTTAGATCCTTGCATTTTAAAGATACTTTCAGTTCTTGAAATGCTCAACCACTCTGAGATAATAATAAATTGGTCACATAAATATAGTGCTGGGTAACTAACCTGAGCCATGTCAAAAGGTTGAAAGTGAAGGCAGCTGGTTTCCTATGATGTGAAAATAATTATTAAAAGTTGGGGTAAGGAGAAGAGAAACTAGAAGAAAAATTGCAATACATAATATATAATACTCTTAAAATTATGTAATTGAAATATTAAGATGATTCTGTCAAATGAACAGAACTGTGTGGTTTTTAGAAAGGCTACAGATGCTGGAAATCTGAAACATAAACTCTAAACCCTAATGATGCTCAGCAGGTCAGACATCATCTGTTGAGAGACTAGAACGTGATCTCTCTTTAGATTGACAGCTTTAAAAGCTCCTGAGAGGAATTTATTTTATTAAGTGGAGTTCGAATGCATGTTTCTTACTCTGACATTTTCATGAGCATCTCAAAGGTTCCCAGTGTAATTATAGGACTCATGTATTCTGTCTGTATTGGATATTTTGTGAGTAGGCATAGGAGATATAGGAAGGGATGAGCCATCTAGCAGGAAAATAGAGGTTTTGTCTAGCATGGGATTATGGAGAGGGTGAATATGGGACATTGGGGAAATGAGGCACAGGGAAGATATGGAAGAGACAGGAGGGAATTTTCAGTAATTGAAGAGCCATCTGTATCACTGAAATATTTACTTTGGAATCAGTTAGTAGCATGTGGAAAAGAATAATTTCCAGGCATCATAGACACAAAAAAAAGCTTTAATATATTGTGCTGGATATATAAAAATATATAATGATGTGAACATCCTGACCTCAACGTACAAATTTTCTGAAAATGTAGAGGAGCCATTTCTTGGAATTAACTTATGGGTTTGCATTGATTATTTAGATATATATAAAATCAGCCAAAAAAAATTTGAAGTCTGGCATTATCTTCTGCATCTTTGAACACTAACCATATACTAAGCATAAGCTATTGTTTTTCTTAATGCTTTCTTCAAGTTTTGATGTGAATGTTGTTTTCATTGTTAAATGTTTATGATTTAAATAGCTTTGTTTGATGGAAAGGTCAAGCTATTTTTGTTAATCGTGTTTATTCTGATTTCACAACTTTCTGATTCTGTTCTATTATCTCCTGACAATATCTTTTCATTTAAATTGACCGTTTGATAATTTTCAGCATTTGCAGGCAGAGCTTTGAAACTCATTCCCACGATTGTCTGGGGAAAGCTGTTCAGAAACAGCTGATCGAGCATGATATGGTGTTATCGTTGGTATCTGCACTACAGGCTATTTCAGCTGTTCACTTTTATCCCATTGAAACTCTATTCTCTAGTGAGTTGACAAAACTGATGCGCTAAGTGCAAATCCTACGCCTTCTGAATCCCGAAATAGAAAGTTGTGTGGTTCTGCAACTGTATTTGTTCCTAATTTTAAGATAATTAAAGCATTATTTTGTTTCTCTTTGGAGTTTGTCTGAGTTGGTGGCATTCTTATCTCTAAGCCAGAGAGTTGTGGATTCAAGCTGCTGTCTAGTTCTTAAGCATCCGATATTGGTTGAATATAAGATCATTTCCTGAATGAGTGCCACATTGTCAGCTGCTATGCTTTTAATGAGGCATTACGCAGAAACTTCGTGTTTTAGTTTTGGTGAATGTAAAACTTCATGATCCTGAGTAATAGTAAGGACTACTCATGATATCATGGCTAATATCTATCTGTCACATGTAACAGTGATCCTCAAAAGATACAAATTTTATCAAAAGTTCTTTGGACTATCCAAAGAAGGTTTATGAGGTGCAAAGTAAATTCTCTTTTTGTCTCACTAAATAACCCTTTCTCTGTTGCTGCTGCATCTTCCCACATCATTTACCATTTCTAATAGGGATTGGAGCCCTACCCATAACCTTATGTGTTTGAAGATCGAAAGCCAACCCTTCAAAAATTACCTTCAATGCACTCTGTTAAATATTTCCCCACTACTATCCAGTTATGGAGGGCAAACTCCTAGTTTGGAACTCACGAGCATGAATCCACATCTGATTATTCTGCAAATTTGTCACCAGTATACCAATACAATGATGTTGGTTTTATAACATTCATCACTGCAGTTCCAAATGCCAAGTTTTTAAGTCTATGTGTAGATTATGACATTTCCATAAGTGGTGAAATACTATTTTCTTGATGACATTTCAGGAATCTAAGTTCACTGATTGTCTAGGTTCATGCTCACTCTAATTCTAAATTCTGAAGGGGTTACGGTCAAATTAGAATGGAAGGAAAGATTTCACTTTCTACACAGAGGCTTACTTCCTGACCAGAAATCTTGAATTGAGCACAAAACCACCTGTCACAGCCAGATAAAGCCAGCTAGGTACACACGTGTAAATTTATGATGCTGTTCCCAGTGGGAAGCAGTGCTGAAGGGCAGTGCAATCAGACACAGGGCTACATACTTTCGGTGCAGATTTTCAGCCTCCACATCCCTTTTACGTACAGCTCTGCGTTGGGAGCATTGAACAGGTGAACAAAATAAAATGTCTATACTTTGACTGTAAAAATGGATAAATTGGCTTGTGGTGAAGTCATCAATAATAGAGACAGTGGGCTCAATCTTATGCTTTTTTGAGCTAAGTGTCAATTTTGTTGAGTTTCAAAGGAAGTTTTACGAAGGGTGCAAAAAAGCAAGTCAAAGCAGAGATGCAGTGAGTATCAAGGTAGGCTCATAGTGAATGAGTACTAATAGTGCAAATAAACAGCCCAGAGGTGCAGCCTGGTCAAGTCCATGAGCTCGGTGCATGCCCCTGAGCATGAAACATCCTTACTGCAGCATTACAGTGATAGTTACTGTTGCACCCAAAGTGGAGCATTGATGAATAGATGTACCGTGAGGGTTCTTAGAGGCTGGCACAATCAAATGCCAATGTCAGTGGATTTGGGTGCATGTGTCTGGTGCCCATGGACTGTGCTGTGAAATGTCAGTGCTTTGTGTCTAGCATGGAGGTTCTTCGGAGCAAATGGCAAACTAAAGTCACCAGGTAACCTTTCTGACTTCCATAGCAAAAATTCTTAACAGCCAGTTTTCTTGCAGAGCTTGCTTGAGACCTCTAGAAGACTCCACACTGTGAATTTCACGGTGTACATTGTTTCTGATTAAAGATATAGCAGCAACTGAATGCAGTTTAACCAAGAATCAATTTTAAATGCTATATGTTGTAAAAAAGAGTGAAAGGATGCAAACACAGTATTGATTTATGCTGATGCAAGCCAGGAAAGATGAGATTATCTTCATAAGCTATTGCTTGTTAATGTACATGCTTCATTTCATCCTGGTGTGGCAATAAGGCCATTGACTATTGGACTTGCAGAAACATAAAGCATTCTATTCTTGAAATACTTGTGTAAAAATCCTTTTTAAGGAACCCATTTCACAGGTGGAATGATCCTCTTAAAGTAGCGGGGAAGCATTCAGATATTTGACTGATATACTAGCCATTCTGAAATACTTTATGGTGAAATCCATTTGTTCTTTTGTCACAGCCAAACAGTGGTATTACGGTTGTCATCTTTTGCAGCTTATATTGAAATGTACTTCATCTCCATCCCTGGATTCATGCTGTTATGTGTTAATATTTGTATGAGTGATGCTTCCTCAATGGCTAATTGCTATCTTCTTTTTCAGTGAACAGAGCATCTGCCAAGCGCGGGCCTCAGTTATGGTCTATGATGATTCAAGCAAAAAGTGGATCCCAGCCAAACCTGGACAACAAGGGTTCAGTAGAGTCAACATCTATCACAACACCTCTAACAATACCTTCCGAGTAGTTGGAATGAAATTACAGGACCAACAAGTAAGTAGAAAGTCTGAACTAGCTTTGATAATCACCTTGTTGCTGTGGTGAGGGTTGAAGTTTGAATGAGTCACAATCAAACAATCCTGTTTCTGTTCTCAGAATATTTTGAACAAGGTAATGATCTTTGTTTCTAGTAGACCATTTACAACTGTAGTGTCATGGATTGCACCTAATTTATTCAGATTGCTGAATGGATCTGCCGACCACAAGTGAACTTTCTACGAACATAAAACTCTATATTGTGTGTCCCTTTTCAGTTATGGTAATTCTATGAAATCAATATAGGATTACATGGTTCATTATTCTGTCCATAAAATTGTATAAATTATTTAACCATCTCTATATATGGTTATCCTTCCAACCTTCAGAAACCTGAATTTTTACAACATAGAAAGAGATTATTTGGTCTATTCTATAGCACAGAGTTATTTTGATTATCCACAGTTTCCACTTAAATGAAGATACTTTAGAGGAGTAAATTACTTCAGATGCCGGAAACTGTACTGAAAACAAAAATGCTGGAAATCACAGCGGATCAGGCAGCATCCATGGAGAGAGAGCAAGCTAACATCCTGAGGTTAGATGACTCTTCGTCAGAGCCCAAGATGCTTTAGAGTCATTTCAACACCACTTGGTGTGATACTGTTCTGTTTTTCTCTTTCAGCAAATTTTAAATTTCCAGCGTGAACTCAGACATTTCTAGTCATTTATTCAGCAGTTGCAAGCAGTACTTTGAGTTTGTCAGAGTGATTGCTGGAGACATTGACACTCGCGAACAGATCTGTTCCTTTTACATCCAGAGTGTGATTGGATGCCGCTAGCTCTCCATAGTGTTATGCCCTGTTATTGTTGTTTATTATTAATTGGGTTTAGTTTCTTCTGCTGTCCTGGAACACAATGACAGTTCTTATCTCCACTCCACCTACTATTAGAAAAGATAATTGAGTGAGATGTGTGACAGGCTGCTGATCTCACTTGCTCAGACAAGTTGTCTTATGGGCCTGCTGAAGGTGAAAGTTCTAATGAATGCTGTTAGTGTTTCCATGGTGCTGACTTCCAGCTTATTCTTCCATGTTGCATATAATTTTGACAGTAACCAAGGAGGTAAAGCAAATACAACAAAGAGAATTCACACAGTATGATTTCATCATATAGTGTTAATATTAAATGCACAAGAAAATTAAAGTACATATGCCTACTGTGAGAATGCATATTAAGACCACATGTCTAATAACTGTATCTCCGACTTATTACTCACTGATTCAAAAATGTAGTTAGTCAAGTCTTGTCATCTTGTCATCTCTTGAACATGGCATATGGCTAATGTACTGGTTACTAAAACCATCCAAAACTAAAACTGCTGTTGTTTTGTCTTCCTATTTAGTTCCTTTCTATATTAAAACAGTACTCGTTATTTTGACTGGGATTTATGCCAATAGCCCACTATTTTATGAGGAGAAAGTTCTCCTTATGTCCTTTTCCAGTCTTCTTTCCTCTGCTGGAAAGGCATTCGATTCTGTGAACCTCATCTCATTGCTTCTTAAGTTTTGAATCTTGGAATTATCTGACATTTTAGAGCTGCATTCTTAATTTCCAAGCAAGGTATACAATGGTAGGGTAGTGAAATTTCTATGCTGTTGACTTAAGGATTTTCAGGGTAGTGATCTTCAGGCTCTGTGATTTCATAAATTATGCTTTATAAACACAGCATTAATACCAACAATTTTGGAGGCATTTTCTAGTAAAAAAAATTGTAGAAGAATGCCTGGCAATGATTCAACTGTAAACAGTGACTTGCTCTCTTTTGTCTCGTGGATATTACAAGGACAGCAACAAAATAAAGTGGAGCCTTCACATTCCTTTATAATGTTGTCATGATGTTGGCAGTAGCATACCCTTTTAAGTTCATGTGCCTGATAATTTGAGTTCATCTATAATTGTCAGTGTAAAAAGCTTAATCTAACATAGATTCTGGATCAAAATGAATTTCTTCACAGTGAAATTTAAATTTTTCTTCTGTTGTAACATTATTTAGATGTGGATTGGTAAACGTCATATTAACAAATTGCCCTCTATCTCTGTTTATAGATCTAAAAAGGTATTTGTTGAAAACTTGTGTTTTTATTGACTACCTCTCAAGTTGATTAGGCTATTTTAAAAGTTTTGATATACTGTTTAGAAATAAAGGAGGAGGCTCAAGGGCTCAAGTTAAGTTTTTGAAGTTCTTTCCGTGATTTTTCAAAACATGTTACTGTAGAAACTTTGAAGTACATTACACAGCGGAATCTTACTATTTCACATTTGTTATGGATCAGGCCAGACAACGCCCCCCAAAATATTTTAGGAAACATAGCCTAGACCCTAACTTTTTCTTATTTTTAAAGGCTATTGTAATGTGCTGTGTTCCGGATGCAATTTGATTGGTCAAACTGCTCAGTGTTGTGCAAAACACAATTTATTTAAACACTAAAATTATAATACAACCAAAGAAAGAAAATTAACTCTATTGGAAAACTTAACAGAATAATTACTAATTAACTGTTCCAATACGGTAACATCCATAAACACACTATTTGACAAAAAGGCAGATTCAGAAAAGTAGATTTGTCTCACAGGTAGACCAGCAGCAGGGAAAAACCTAGCTGTAACTGAGACAGGGAAAAGATAGCTTCTGCTTCAAGACCAAAACGGCAACTGCCTAAAGCTGAACCTAAAAACTGAAACAAAAACTAGAAATCCTGGTCTGTGAGAGCTGGTCATACCCATCCAGGCTGCTTCTATTGTTCCAACTTAAAAGAACCCAAGGCCTCACAAGTTAATTACTCCAGCGGTTTTGGTAGACTGCTCGGGATCTCTGCCTTACAACCACTCTTCAAAAAAAAAGTACAAAATAACCTCTTAAAACCACAGCATCGTCACACGTTGAATACCTGAATCATGTATCATTGAGGATCAGCAAATTATATTCCTGATTATTGTTCTGATTGCTTTTTGCTTCATTCCTCTGTAGCTGAACTCCTTTTTCTTCTGCTAGCACTGGAACAGCTAAACCTTTTGGGTGTGATCAAAGCTAATTCTGCCAATGTTAGAGGCAATATAAAAGAGTGTGGCAGTTTTGATATGCCAGGGAGTATCCTATACCAGTTCTTAGATTTATCATGCAGTCTACCTCTCAACATAGGAGCATAGGTGAATGCAGATATTTTTAATCAGCCTGTTCTGGCGTGTCATGTCTGGGGCTAGTGGGACTTGAACCTAGACCTTCAGGCACAGTCCTTCAAAACTCCATGCCCACTGTGCCACAAGAGCTCTGTAGGTGAAATGTATACCAATGTTAAAATGACACCAACTTCTCATGGGAGTGAGTGCATTGCAGGGTTATACACAAAAAGTAGGGGTGGGGTGAAATGGATTCAATTGTCCCCAAAACTCTCAGGAAAATTCAATATCCACCATTTTTTCTGGTTGACAGACTGTGCTAATAGGGAGAGCAAGGCAAGGCAAGGCAAGGACATGTGTGGATGCTGTGAGGTAAGCATTAAAAGAGCAAGTGCTGAGAGAGCAAGCAAGCAGCCTGGTCCAATTCATGAGCTGTGTGTCTGTCCCTGTAACTTTGTCAGAAATCCCACAACACCAGGATATAGCCCATCAGGTTTTTTTGAAAACACAAGCTTTCGGAGTGTAGTCCCAATATCAGCTGAAATGAGAAAGAAGCACAAAGAACACAGAATTTATAAGTAAAAGATCAAAAAGGTCACACAACTGATGAGGATGTATTAAACAAACTGAAGGTGCTGTTCAATCTTTAATCAGTTAGAAGGTTTTAATTGATTAAAATGTATATGTAAATCCCCAAATTTATTTCAAGTCACTGTCCTGTGAGAACTAAAGGTTTCATCAGTGTAAAGAAGAGGTGACATTTTAGGTCGGACAATGCATGTTAGGTTTTGGGGGTTTGTTTAGAATTTGTTTGTGTTTTGGTTTGTTCAAAAACCACACAATTTATAAATCGTCAGTCAATGCGGCGTTTTATAATTTCCTACCTTAGAAATAAAACCAGTCTGACTCCAAACCAATACACAAACTGATTTAAACAAGGCCTCACAGCTAAAATACATTGTCTGACCTAAAATGTCACCTTTTCTTTACACTGATGAAGCCTTTAGTTCTCACAGGACAGTGACTGCAAAGAAATTCAGGGATTTACATAAACATATTAATCAATTAAAACCTTCTAACTGATTAAAGAATTAACAGCATCTTCGGTTCGTTTAGTACATCCTCATCAGTTGTGTGACCATTTGATCTTTTACTAATAAATTCTGGGTTCTGTGTTCTTCTTTCTCACTTCAGCTGGTGAAGGGGCTGCACTCCAAAAGTTTGTGTTTTCAAGTAAACTTGTTGGACTATAACCTGGTGTTGTGTGATTTCTGACTTTGTGCACCCCAGACCAACATCGATACCTGCATCTTGTAACTTTGCAGCAGCCTTTCAGTACTCATTGTCAGGGCATCCTCAATGCAGCTGTGTGTTTCCTAAGTGTCCAGCACATCGATCGGGATTGTGCCATGAGGATCCCGAGGGGTTTGCAGTTATTGAATGCCACTGTACCTGGATGAGGAGTGCATGTGCTGTTGCCCAGGGGTCAAGCCCTGAGATGCTGTTGTGTGCTCAGTGATGAGCTGAAGTTGCCAGTCACACACTCTGACTTCCATGTCAAGAATTTGCATCATAACCCAGTGCTTCAGATTTTTTACTCTTACAAGATAAACGAATGGCAGTAATTATCCTGGAATTCTAGCTACACACTTCCTCCTACCTATGCTTTGATCCTATAAAGTGCCATTAGATACAGCTACAGTTATTTGCAATATAGGCTACTGATTTGTAATAATAATTTGCTTTTGATAAATGGTACCCTCATGAGAAATAACTCTACATCAATTCACAGCAAATAAATATATATGCAGATGTTTAAAGAGCCCAGCGCCACCCAGCCTACCCCAGTTGTGAAATTCTGTAAGTGATCTGTTCCTTCCTTACATTCTGCTAATTCCAAAATGCAACCAGCCTCTGAAGATATGTAGAGAGCAGTCAAGATTAATTCAGTATATACCCCTTCCCATTTTCCCTGTGACGGCACAGTTTCTCAATGGTTAGCACTGCTGTCTCACAGTGCCAGAGACTTGGGTTAAAATCCAGCCTTCGGCGACTGTGTGTGTGGAGTTTGCACATTCTCCACGTGTCTGCATGGGTTTCCTCCGAGTGCTCCGGTTTCCTCCCACAGTCCAAAAATGTGCAGGGCAGATGGATTGGCCATACTAAATTGTCCATAGTGTCCAAGGATATGCAGGCTCGGTGGATCAATTATGGGAAATGTCGGGTCACCAGGAAGGGGTGGGTTTGGGTGGGATGCTGTTTGGAAGGTCAGTGTGGACTCAATGGGCCGAATGGCCTGCTTCCACAGGGATTCTGTGATTCTGTGTGACAGGGCTAGAATTGGGAGGTTGCTGTGCACAGAACTGTGAATGGACTACCTTGCGCTACGGTGCGTTCATGTGCAAAAGACACTGGGTTGTAACTTCGGTAAGTACTGTAAAAACATCTTACAAGAAGCAGAATATGTTGACAATGGGTAATACTTAAATGCTAAGTAAGGTATTTGATGGCTGACATTGGGCAAGTTCTAAGATTAGCTGTGCTGTTGAAGCGTGGATGGTCTGTCAAGTTGTTAATACATTCAAAGCTTTTGCAATGTGAATGAGTCATTTGTCAATGATTAATGCAACAGACTATAAAACAAAAGGTCATATTAACTCATCCAAGTGCTGCATAGCTTTTGAAAAAATAATGCTCACTGTAAAAGCAAAACTATTTGTACTTAAAAGGAAGTTCAGACGTTAATGGAAAAAAGTGCCATATTTGCTACTAAATGAAACTCACTTGAACGAAGTTGAAGATCATGGCAAATGGAGCACGGTAGACCATACAGACCCTCTAGCCTTCTCCATTATTCTGTGTGATCATAGAGCCATACAACATGGAAACAGGCCCCTCGGTCTAACCAGTCCTTGCTGAACATAATCCCAAACTAAACTAGTCCCACCTGCCAGCTCCTGGCCCATACCCCTACAAATCTTTCCTGTTCATGTACTTATCCAAATGTCTCTTAAATGTTGTCATTGTACTCAAATCCATCACTTCCTCAGGAAGTTCATTCTGCACACAAAGCACCCTCTGTATAAAAATTTGGCCTTCATGTCTTTTTTTAAATCTCTCTCCTCTCGCCTTAAAAATCTACCCCTTAGTCTTGAAATCCCCCATCCTGGACAAAAGACAACTACCATTAACCCTATTTATACCGCTCATATTTTATAAACTTATATAAGGTCGCCTCTCAAAATCCTACACTTCAATTAACAAATTACCAGCCTATCCAGCCTTTCTTCATAACTCACACCTTGCATACCTGGCAACATCCTGGTAAGTCCCTTCTGAACCCTTTCCAGCTTGATAATATCCTTCCTTTAACTGGGCAGCCAGAACTGGACACAGTATTCCAGAAGAGGCCTCATCGATGTCCTGTACAACCTCAACATGACTTCCCAACTCCTATTTCTTGATTCATTGAAAGATCAAAAATTGTCTTTCTCAGCCTTAAATGTACTCAGTATTGGAAAGTTCCAAACATTTGACAACCCTTTGAAGAAATTTCTTTAACTTTCAGTCCTCAATGATTGACCCTTTATTCTGAGAGTGTGTTCCAGTGTTCTTGATTCTCTAGTCAGTGGGACCGTGGTGTGGATGGGGCCGATCAACTTTCAGGAGCTACTCTGTATGTTTCTATGTGATCACTTCTCATTCTTCTAAGTTCCAGTGAGTGTAGGCTCAATCTATTTAGCCTCTCACTATTGGACAGTTCTCACATCTCAGCACCACCTTCAGCGTAAGTATATGTTTTTTGGATAGACTCACAGAGATGCGTGGTCCAGAAACAGACTCTTTTGTCCAACTAGTCCATGCCAACCATAGATAGAGTCAGAGAGTCTTAACAGCATGGAGACGGGTCCTTTGGCCCAGACTGGCCCACGCCAACCAAAATGTCTATCCACGCTAACCCCATTTCCCTGAACTTGGCCCACATCCTTCTAAACCTTTCCTATCAATGTATTCATCCACATGCCTCTTAAATGTTGTTAATGTATCTGCCTCAATCATATCCACTGATAGCTCATTCCATATGTGTACCACCCTCTGTGTAAAAAAATTTGCCCCTTAGGCCCCCATGTATTCTTTCCCTTCTTACCTTAAACTGATGCCCTTTAGTCCTCGATTCCCCAACCCTGGGAAAAAGACTGAGTGCATTCATCCTATCCATGCCTCTCATGATCTTATACACTTCTATAAGATCTATCCTCAGTCTCCTACGTTCTAAAGAAAAAAGTCCTAGCTTGTCCAACCTCTCCCTATAACTCAGTTCCTTGAGTCCTGGCAACAGCCTTGTAAATTGTTTCTGCTCTCTTTCCATTTAATAACATCCTTCCTATAGCAAGGTGACCAAAACTGAACACAACACTCCCAGTACAGCCTCACCAATGTCCTGTACAACTGCAACATAACTTCCCAACTGCTATATCTCAGTGTCCTGACTGATGAAGGCCAGTGTGCCAGAAGCCTTCTTCACTGCCCTGTCTACCTGTGACTCCACTTTCAGAGAACCGTGCAACTGAACTCGAAGGTCCCTCTATTCCTCTACACTCCGTAAGGCCCTAACATTCACCATGAAAATCCTACCTTGATTTGACTTTCCAAAATGCAACACCTAACATTTATCTATATTAAACTCCATTTGCCATTTCCCAGCCCACTTCCCCAGTTAATCCTAAATTATCCAAGTTGAGGTTGCACAGGACATTGGTGAGGCATCTTCTGGAATCCGTGTCCAGTTCCGGTTGCCCAGTTATAGGAAGGATATTATTAAGCTGGGGAGGGTTCAGAAGAGATTTACCAGGATGTTGCCAGGTATCGAAGGTTTGAGTTACAAATAAAATGTCCTAAATTAATCTAGTCCCATTTGCCAGCATTTGGCCTTGATCCCTCTAAACCCTTTCTATTCTGTGGAGATTAAAACTGCAGTTTTCACCAATGTTATGTACAATTATCATAAGACTGTAATACTCCTTGTAATAAACGCCAAAATACCATACGCTGCTTTAATTGTTTGCTGAACATGCACATTAAGTTTCTACATTCCTTGTACAGTGAACACCCAAGTCTCTCTGAATAGCAACATGTTCTACAACGCTTTAAAAAATAAATCTGCTTTTCTATTGTTACCATCAAATGGAGTAACCTTACATTTCCCCACATTGTACTTCATTTGCTACCTCATTGCCCACACACATTATCTATATGCTTTGGCAGCCTTTTTGTTTTCTCCTCACAACCTACAGTCCCACCAAGCTTTGTATCATTAGCAAAATTGGATTCTTTTTGTCGCAGTCGTTATTATAGATTGTTTTCTGGATGTGTATGCCCTATCCTGGTTGGTCTCAGGGCCCTGATTGAGATCTAACACTGATCTTTGCAGCAATCCACTCGCTACAATCTGCCAATTGGAAGATGTTCCATATACCCAACTCCTTGTTTCCTGTCCGTTAATCAGTCCTCTGTCCATGCTAATAATCACCCCAATTCTATTAGCCCTTACTATGCTCAAGCCTTGGTATGTCACTTTATCAAATGTCTTTTGAAAATGCTAGTATTCTACATCAACTGGTTCGCCTTTGCTTATCCTACGAGATACATTCTTAAAAACAACATCTCTAATGAATTTGTCAAACGCAATTTCTCTTCCATAAATGTATGTTGACTTTGTCTGATCAAGCTATGATTTTCTAAATACACTGTTAAGAATTCCTTAGCAACAGACTCCAGCATTTTTCTGACAACTGATGCAAGCCTCATTGGCCTGTGGTTCTTTATGGCTTCCCACCCATCTTTCCTGAATTGTGTTGTTACATCTGCTAACTTCCAATCTGCCTGATCTGCTGTGGCATCTTGGTAATTGTGAAAACTCACAAACAATGCATCCAATATCTCAGCAGCTACCTCTTTTAGTGTGCTGGGAAACAGTTCATCAGGTCCAAGGGCTTTGTTCGCATTTTGTCTATTAAGATTCTCGATACGTTTTCTCTGTTGATAATAGTTATTTAATGTTCCTCACATTAGCCACCCCCCACACCCCCAACCCGGTTACCTTTTAACCACGTAACTCATGTCTTCTACTGTGAAGACAAGCATAGCTTATAATATTTGTTAATTGGCTCAGGGCATTTCTTTGCGCCCCATGATAAATTATTTCCTCTCATCTAAGGAAATGTTAACTTTAGTATCCTACATTTTACTTGCCTATAAAAGCTCTTATCTGCTTTTGTGTTCCTGGCTAATTTACTGCAGTTTTTTATTTCTCCTTTTTATCAACTTCTAATAACCTTTCTGCAGCTCATGTAATATTATAAGCCTCTTCTAATCTAATAGTATCCCTAACTTCTCTTGTAAGCATCATCCGGTGTGAAAGAAAGATCAGGAATGGGTCAGAGAAGGTAATGAAGTCATAGATAATTTTAAAGGAGGAAGCCCCTCAGGCCAATTTAAATTCATCCTTTCAGAATACCATCTTATTGTCTTTTTATTAGTCTATAGCTGTCATCTAAATGCTAAATCCAATGCCCCGACCTTTTCTTGGGAATCGTTCCTAATTGATCCTTCCTGGTTGATGCTGTAGAGATGCGTTGTAGCTTTTGATACATACTTCCCTACGAGGGCAAGAATGGCTGCATGCACATATTGGAAGTATGGTTCTCTGAGGAACATCAGACTTCAGAGGAGGAGAAGGGTATTTAGCTTTTCAAATGTGCTCCACAATTTAATAAGATTGTAGCTGATCTGGTTGTGGTCTCGTTTCCATTTTGTTGTCAATTTTGTCCATCCCATAACTTTCAACATGTTCTCAGATGCTGCATTGATGTCCTGATGCTTCTGGGACACATTGCTATTTTAAAAGTGAAAGCAGGGGAACCAGAAACTCATTCACCTCTATCAACTGCCCATTATGGTCCTTGATGAGCTCTTTGAGAATGGACAATGAAAACCAGACCATGTTTTCAAGCTGCAGATTGTCAAACCCCACAGCCTGCCACACATTAGTTCAAATGCTCTCAGTTGCAATGATGAAAGACATTAAGTAACTTTTTATTAGCTGAATAAATCTTTTTCACAATTATGTTTATTGTATCAGGTGTAATACCTTTTCATTCACTGTTTGGCCAATTCTCTACTCCGTGAGGCCAGCCATTTGAGTTCGACATGCTCAATTCTTTAAGGCAGTGACAGGCACCATTGTGACTGTTTTCTGCCTGCAAAAATTGTACTTAGGAGTCAATCCCTGCCTGCTGGCAGCACCTGATGCTTTTAATTAAGCACCACGCTTGCTGGTGGTCTAATTAGGGGAAGCACATTTGAAGATGCCATCATTCAAATGATGCAAACATGGCACAGGATCAGCATCCAGAAGTTACCCGTATAATAGGCTTCTGATCCCAGATTGAAATTCAAGCCCTTGGTATCTGTTGTAAAGTTGTGCACTTTGTTTTGTTACTTCTGAAAGGACTCAAAGTTATTTTCAGGCTTTCAATGTCAAGAAACTCCTATGAGTTATATTTTCTATGTATTCCTGCCAAAAGCACATGGTTGTTAGCTTTATTTTAAAAATTACATTTTTACCTCATTCACAGCTGTCTGGGGAATAGCTTTTCATTGAACGTTTTCACAGTAAAAAGACACAAATGTGACCATTACTAAATTTAGCCATTTTAAGAGACTCCTTACAAAATTTAGAATGTGACTGTCATGTATGACACTAATGAAAGAGGTTCTTTTTGTGCATGTGCTGAAGTTCATTTTGCTTTGCCTGAGGTCTATGCAGTCAACTGTTTAAAGGTGCACATTTCAAACACATGCCTACAGTGTAATAAATCACACATGATTTTTTTTACTGACCCCAATGTTGTTATAACATTTATTCAATTAATAACAAACCAAAAAGCAGAATTTAAGACCAAAAATGGCCAATTGAGGAATTATGAAGATAGCAACATTTCAACACTTGATTATTTGATAACTAACCCTTTGATTACCGGCCCTCTCCAGTTATAATACTATAAATACTGTTCATGGGATCATATTTTTCTGAAGCTGAATATTGTTGCTCAGAGCAAGAACAGGCCAGACCAAAAAAAAGCAGAATTTTGACTGTCACGTTGGCAGACTATCAAGCAGGAGTTTATATTAAACAATGTGGTGTTATATTTCCAAAGCCACTGGTACACAATTTTCTCTTTTCATTGGAGCTGGTGGAAGTTCATCTCTATGATTTATTCATATTTGAGCTTTAAATTCTGCTGATAGATCATTTTCTTTTAATAGCAAATGTTTTGGCCTGTATCTGAAATAAGGCATGGATTTAGCATAGAGTAACTCTGAAAGTATTACTGGGTCATGGAACTTAAAATTTTGCTTGGTTTCACGAGCAGCTAGATGATCTTGGAACTTTGACAACCCACAATATTACTCATATAACATTGGATCTTTGCTTAAAAGATTTTAACATGATGTCTTTTCCAAGCATTTAATTTATAATAACTTTTAAGATAGTTTATGATGTGTTTGAAGTAGCTTGGCATAATGTCAAAAGTACTAGGAAGTGAAGCGGCCTCACCTTAGCCTCCAAGATTGTATCAATTCCACTTTCTAATACATTCCTCTGAGTATTTGTTAATTTATTTATAGCAAAAATACCCACATATCTTATGACAAGTATACATCATTCATCTTTTAATACACTTGAGCTGCCAATATTACTTTGAAAAGACTTATTCATTTAACATATGTTTTCAATTTTGGAGAATAGACTAACAATGCATTATGTTCAGAATTACAAAGGAAAATGTTTTGTCTTGATTTGATTTGCATTTTGCTTATAGGTAGTCATAAACTACTCCATCGTGAAAGGACTGAAGTACAATCAGGCTACACCTACGTTCCACCAATGGCGAGATGCTCGGCAGGTCTACGGGTTAAATTTTGCAAGCAAGGAAGAAGCCACAACCTTTTCCAATGCAATGGTGTATGCTTTAAGTGTGCTCAATTCCCAAGATGGAGGTATGTGCTGCTTTGCTTTTCTTTGAAGTCACACACAGGTTCCTTCCATCTGCTGTTGCTGTTGTCAGTCTTGTATGAACAATGGACCTTGCAGGAGCTGTGAGACAATGGCTATTTTTAGCAACCTCTGTCTTTTATATTTGGAGTATGCTATTGTTTCACTATCTTCTTTAGTTCCTGTTCTATTTTGTCACTTTCAGAAAACAAACAATCAGTATCAGATTTGGGGTTTTGGTTAGCTCGGTTGGGTGGAAAAGTGGTTTGTGATGCAAAGTGACACTAACAGCATGGGTTCAATCCTGTACCAGCTGAGGTTACCACTAAAGGCTCTTCTTTGTAACCTTGCCCCTCACCTGATGAATGGTGAGCCTCAGGTTAAACGACTACCAGTAGTCTCCAATAAGAGCTTGGAACCATGGTGACTTTACCTTTTACCTTTAATATTAGATTTACTGAAGAAAGCAAATCATTCACATAGGCCTGAAATTTCTGCTTTGGACATAACCATGATCCAGGTGGAAACTATGTTCAAAATTGCTTTAGTTTTGAGAAGTGTATATCTTTCTGTGATGAGAGCTGTATGATTTATATATATTTATATAATTTTTTAGAGTTTGCATTTATAATTAATTATATGAGTGTTGGTTTATTTTTGTAAAGGCTTTAAAACTTAACTAAGTTAGTCTGTCTGGAACCATGATTTTAAACCAGCAGAGAGCAGGTGACTGCAAAGACGATGGAGAGTTAATGGAAGTTTGTTGATACTGATAGGAGAGAGAAAACAATAAGCCATTAACTCTAGCAGAATCTATGTTGAGCAAATTTTCATCTTAATTTAGTTCAAAAGCTTTTGAGTTCAGTTTGAAGAAGAATTGACTGGGGTTAGAGGCAAGAATTGTTTGTCTGAGAAAAAGAGCTTGTTCAGATCAGCTAAGGAATTAGTTACCTCAGTGAAAGTGTGTAATCTGTGAAATTTACAGCTCAGAAATGCTTAGTTAGAACTCTGCAGATTATTAAAGTACTGAGATAGTCTAAGTGCTCAGTTATGTGAGTATTCAAGGGAAAGATTTCACAGTTCACAAGACAGGAATTGAGAATTTGTCCAGTCAAAACTACAGATTGAACAGGGAAGGAAAACATCTCTGGTGTTTGATTAACTGTAATGTGTTGGTATTGGAGAATAGTTGAGATTTTGGTTTGCTGTGTGGTTTGAAATCTTTCATTCTGCATTACATTTGTGTTTTTGTTTTGTTTTGTTTTATTTTTATTTCTTGTGCACAATAAACTTCTGTTTTATTATTAAAGCCAAGTCTGCAGCCTTGTGTGCTGTGTTTCAGTGAAAGACTGCAATATTCAGCTTTAAAAAGAATCTATCAAGGCAAATTTCATTCCAGAATCTGAGTTGTCCACTAGTATCATCAGCTGGGATCATAAGATTTCCTCTTTTAACTCAAATCTAAACACTTATTACCAAACAAAATCTGTCATAAATAAACAATTGGATGGCTAAAATGGTAAGAGTAAAATGTTTCAAAAAACCTATAGAGAACTTTTTTGCTAGTTTTATTAGTATTATCATTTTCTTAGTCAAATGTTAAAAAAAGTTTCTTAGTGCCTTTGGGTGGCACAGTGACTCACTGCTGTCTCACAGCGCCAGGAATCTGGGTTCAATCACACCCTTGGACGACTGTCTGTGTGGGTTTCCTCTGGGTGCTCCGGTTTCCTCCCCCAATCCAATGAGGTGCGAATTAGGTGGATTGGCCATGCTAAATTACCCACAGTGTTCAGGGATGTGTAGGTTAGATACATTAGCCATGGGAAATGCAAGGTTATATGGATAAGGTAGGCGAATAGGCGTGGGTCTGGGTGGGATGCTCATCAGGTAGTCAGTGTGGACTTGTTGGCCAAATGGCCTGTTTCCACATTGTATGGATTCTAAATTCTAAACAAAAGAAAAGCTCATAAAGTTGTATCAGAGATAAAAGGTACTGCAGATGCTGGAGAATCCGAGATAACAAGCATGGGGCTGGATGAACACAGCAGGTCAAGCAGCATCATAGGAGCAGGAAAACTTGACGTTTCGGGCCTAAACCCTTCATCAGAAATGGGGGAGGGGAAGAGGGTTCTGAAATAAATAGGGAGAGAGGGGGAGGTGGATAGAGGATGGATAGAGGAGAGGATAGGTGGAGAGGAGGCAGACA
>JAHRHZ010000283.1:48783497-48809138 GCA_024137785.1 Ginglymostoma cirratum
TGTCTGCCTCCTCTCCACCTATCCTCTCCTCTATCCATCTTCTATCCACCTCCCCCTCTCTCCCTATTTATTTCAGAACCCTCTTCCCCTCCCCCATTTCTGATGAAGGGTTTAGGCCCGAAACGTCAAGTTTTCTTGCTCCTATGATGCTGCTTGACCTGCTGTGTTCATCCAGCCCCATGCTTGTTATCTCAAAAGCACATAAAGTGCCTCTTCATGACCTTAGATCAAAAAAAAAGGAAAACATTATTTGTGCTTGGAATTCCATAATGTTTTAGGCTAGTCTGGTCTGTTTTAAGTGAATTGGGCTGAAAAAAAAAGCAGTGATACGCTGCCAAGTTGACATTCCCAGCAACATCAGCTTGGTTCTTCAATGGTTCTGTGGCTTATCCACACAAAATTGAATCCACAGGTTAGTGCAAAGTCCCCCTCACCCTCACTTCCCTCACCCTCACTTCCCTTAACCTCCCTATACCCAAACTCCCTGATCATTCACACTCCTTCATCCCCTTCAATCCCTATCCCCACCATAGCCATTGTCACCCTCAACTTCCTGATATCAACCTACTTACTCTGTATCAATTTCATGAACAAAACTCACAAATGTTGTATGAACTTTTCAACTTTCGTTAAAATAAACAAATGTCACTTGACAAGATATTTGAAAAATATTCAAATCTTCAGAATATCACAGACCTGACAAAATATGTTCACATCAATTGAATAGACATTAAAAAAAAATGAAAAGCATCTTTAGAATTTGGTACTTTGGCAAAATAAACAGACATCACTTGATAAACACCTGAAAAATTATTCACTCTATGGAAACTTGTAAATCAATTAAAACCGTGAATCTCAAACATAATGAGTATTTCAGAATTCATCAGTGTTTTTGAAGGCTGTGAATAGCTCATAGATCTGTCAAAGCTTACAAGCAGCCAAACAGTTGGTCTGCAAAGAATAAATAAAGGTAGTTGTTTCAGAGATAGTCGGAACTGCAGATGCTGGAGAATCTGAAATAACAAGGTGTAGAGCTCGATGAACACAGCAGGCCAAGCAGCATCAGAGGAGCAGGAAAGCTGACGTTTCGGGCCTAGACCCTTCTTCAGAAATGGGGGAAGGGAAAGGGGGTTCTGAAATAAATAGGGAGAGAGGGGTAGGCGGAAAGAAGATGGATAGAGGAGAAGATAGGTGGAGAGGAGACAGACAGGTCAAAGAGGTGGGAATGGAGCCAATAAAGGTGAGGTATGGTGGGGAGATAGGGAGGGGATAGGTCAGTCCAGGGAGGACAGACAGTTCAAGGGGGTGGTGTTAAAATTGTATCAGAGATAAAAGGTACTACAGATGCTAGAGAATCTGAGATAACAAGGTGTGGGGCTGGATGAACACAGCAGGCCAAGCAGCATCAGAGGAGCAGGAAAGCTTGACGTTTCGGGCCTAGACCCTTCATCAGAAAAAAAAAATGGGTTCCAAAGTGGAATATGAGGTGCTGTTCTTGCAACCTTCGGGTGACCTCGTTGTGGAACTGCAGGAGGCCCAGGACGGACATGTCGTCTGAGGAATGGGAGGGGGAGTTGAAATGGTTCGCGACTGGGAGGTGCACTTGTTTAGTGCAAACCGAGCGTAGGTGTTCCACAAAGCGGTCCCCAAGCCTCCGCTTGGTTTCCCTGATGTAGAGGAGGCCACAACGGGAACAGCGGATGCAGTATTCCACATTAGCAGATGTGCAGGTGAACATCTGCTTGATGTGGAAAGTCTTCTTGGGGCCTGGGATGGGGGTGAGGGAGGAGGTGGAGGGGCAGGTGTAGCACTTCCTGCAGTTGCAGGGTAAAGTGCCGGGTGTGGTGGGGCTGGAGGGAGTCCTGGAGAGAGTAGTCCCTCCGGAAGGCAGATAAGGGTGGGGAGGGAAAAATGTCTTTGGCGGTGGGGTCGGATTGCAGATGGCAGAAGTGTTGGAGGATGATGCGTTGGATCCGGAGGTTGGTGGGGTGGTCTGTGAGGACGAGGGGGATTCTGTTTTGGTTGTTATTGTGGGGAGGGGGTGTGAGCGATGAGTTGCAGGAAATGTGGGAGACACGGTTGAGGGTGTTCTCGACCACTGACGGGGTAAGTTGCGGTCCTTGAAAAATGAGCTTATCTGAGATGTTCGGGAGTGGAATGCCTCATCCTGGGAGCAGATGCGACGGAGGCAAAGGAATTGGGAATAGGGGATGGAATTTTTGCAGGAAGGTGGGTGGGAGGAGGTGTATTCTAGGTAGCTGTGGGAGTCAATGGGCTTGAAATGGAAATTGGTTTCCATGTGGTTGCCAGAGATGGAAACAGAGAGGTCCAGGAAGGAGAGAGAGGTATCAGAGATGGTCCAGGTGAACTTAAGGTTGGGGTGGAATGTGTTGGTGCAGTGGATGAACTGTTCGAGCTCCTCATGGGAGCACGAGGCAACGCCGATACAGTCATCGATGTAACGGAGGAAGAGGTGGGGTTTAGGGCCAGTGTAGGTACGGAAGAGGGATTGTTCCACGTAACCTACAAAGAGGCAGGCATAGCTTGGGCCCATGCGGTACCCATGGCCACTCCCTTTGTCTGTAGGAAGTGGGAGGAATTGAAAGAGAAGTTGTTGAGGGTGAGGACGAGTTCGGCTAAGCGGATGAGGGTGTCACTGGGGGTGTACTGGTCGGGCCTGCAGGACAGGAGGAAGCGCTTCAGTCCAACTCGTTCATGCCAGCATTTATTGACAGTCCCCACTTGCACAGAGGCCAGTTAAGAGCAAACCACATTGCTGTGTGTCTGGAGTCACACGTAGGCCAGACCAGGTCAGGATGGCAGTTTCCTTCCCTAAAAGACGTCAGTGAACCAAATGAGATTTTCCTGACAATTGGCAATGGATTCATAGTCATCATTAGACTCTTCAATCCAGATTTTTATTAAATTCAAATTCTACCATCTACCATGGCTGGATTTGAACCTAGATCCTCAGAACAGTACTTGAGTCTTGGGACTAATAGTCTAGCAATAATACCATTATGCTGCCGCGTCCCCTAAGTTAGGTTCCTGACTTGCCCCTTTCCCTTGCTGGTGAAAATTGCTAGAACAGAAGCAGGACTTACACATTGCATCTCTTTCCTAATTCTGCCTCCATCATGAGACTACAAAATACCGGCCCTTATGGATGCTGAGAAATTATGCAAACGCTGCATGTTCAAAATTAAAGTTTGTTTCATGACTCTTTTCAACCGTACATACAAAAAATATCCACTGATCTGTCCAGCCTGACTCACAAAGCAGCAACACCTAGAGTGTCACAACACACACAGAAACTTGTTTGTCAAAGCAAAAAAAGACAAAATCAGGGAATAAAAATACCAAAAATTCTCTCTTACCATCTTTGACAAATGAGTGCAATCCAGATAGTACTCTGATTCTGGTGTTTACATATAGTTCCTTTATATGAAGACATCTTTTCATCACCAGAAAGCAATCCAGCTCTGGTTTCTGTATAAAACGTTGTGGAGCTGGATGAACACAGCAGGCTGAGCAGCATCAGAGGATTTTTTCTCGGCCTGCTGTGTTCATCCAACTCCACAATATTTTATCTCAGATTCTCCAGCATATACTGGTTATATCCACTATAACTGGTTTCTGTATATCAGCTTTTACCACATGATCCAACAGCCTGCACTACCAGGCCATAATTCTCTGTGGAAAGACCAGCTTCCTTACGCTTAACTTTACACATTGTAACCTACTGGTGCATCTAAGCTGGAAAGAACTGTCTACAGAAACACAACATATTCCCTCCATTATGCACAAAATTCATTAAAATTATCAGTAATGTTCATTTCTGTAAAGTCTGCAGTCCTAGTTATTGGAACCTGGTAAATAAAGTCTTTCCAATTGGGATTTTCAGCTCTTGGTGCTAGTGAAAAGATCCTTTTTTTTAATAAGTCCACCCCTAGACTATCAGATAGGAACAATCTGGCATACAATGATCACAATCCAAAATAATCCGTTTGTTTTTTTTTGGAGCTGGGTAAAAGCTGTGTGCAATACTGCTAACAGTAGGCAATTATATGAGTTAATACAAGTGTCACCTAGATGGCAAAAAGCTATCATAACACAACCCAGTGTCTTTAAATAGAAATGAAAATGAATGATAAATTCGATAAACTCATCATTGTTTTACTGCAGAAACGACTGGCAATTCATCAGGAGGCACACCATTGCCATAGTGGGAAAGTACAACGTTTACAAATTCATACGAATATTACAGTTCCCTTCGTAATACCAGGTGGTCATCATTGACAACCAGGTTGTACATCAAGATTATTTTGCTTTCAAAATGTATCTATTATTCTATGTAAACCAGCTCTGCGCATGTGCATGAGGGGAAGAATGGAATTCACAGTATTGTTACATGGCTGATGCTGAGCCCAATCACTGTTACTGTAAAGCAGAATTAGTGAAAAGTTACTGGGGTAATCGTGGATATTTGGCGTAGGTGGAGAAAATGATTTGAATTTTTTAAACTGGTTTGTTTGATTCCAGTCAGTAAATGATGCACATATAATTAATATACAATTCCAAATGTTTTAGTCATTAGCAGAACTGAAGAGGTATACTCTGGCAACTTTCAACTTTGGGAAGGTGTATACCAGGCAGTCGATCTGATATGACCTGTTTTCACACCTCTCTGAGGCTGAAATGTCTGCCTTTCGTGTCATCGAATCTCTTGCTGTTTTAACTTTACACTATTATAAGAGCAGTCAATCACCGCCACCTTATGGTCAAATAATGGACATGCACCCCTTATGAAAGGTATTTCAGTGCACTTTTTATTTTAGTGTCATCTCAAACATTGAACTCACATGGCCAGCCGGAAGCTCTTCTCATTCTGTGTAGAAGCTGCATCCGTGTCAGCCAAGTTTGCCTTGGAACTGCTTCTCTTGTTTTCTGCTACTGCCCAGACCAGATGCCTGGTGACTTCCTCACCTGAATCAGGTGGTACTCTGCAAGGGTGGTGATCGGCTCTTGTGTGAGACCTTCCCCAAGGGCATGAGGAGTGATAATGCACTCAGCATGCGACCTCTGAAGTGAGCTTCACCCATGTTGTCATTAGTTGATTAGCATTTTTCTGTACTACTACATATAGGTTCAAGCTTTTCTTGGCAAGATTTTACAAAGATTTGATCATTTCTATTCTTTGTATTTCCATTAATTATTTTGCTTATCAATCTGAAGGATAACACTGTTGGCATATTTTTCCGTTGGGATTTAAATTTAACATTGAGCACTCCCATGTCAGGAAAATGGTAGAGGCCTTAATTGCATTCCCTTATCAGGTATACAGACGCAGGAGGAATCCCAGCTCTGGGAATCCAAAATTTAAATATGGCTGCCAGTGTTACTAATTTTTGGTTAGAGGGTGAGTGGGTGGACTGGTTTGGGAGTTGGGCTAGGTGACCCTCGAGGAAACAAAGAGGCTACCAGTTCCCAAGGCAGACTGGGCAGAAAGCCTGCCTTGGTGCTCCAACACTGGTGCCAACATTTTCAAAGATTAAAACATAAATCATCCCTATCATCCACACATATCCCCAGTGCCCATCCATACCATCCTTTGTCCTTTTCCAATCCTAAAGGCTGCCTGATAGCCACCCTGTGCCATACTATCTATATTTTGCAACATCATAGTCCTTTATAGCCTCTTTACAACTTTGTAAACATCTTTCTATCCCCCTTGCCCCTCCTATTCCTTGTGCCACCCAATAACTCAAGTCTTTTCCAAGACCCTATTCGTAAATCCCTACTCACTTTCTTCAGTAACTCAGCTACTATTCACCATGGGCAAAATTCAGGAGACATGCTCACGATGATGTCACTATTGGACAAAACAACAGTCTCACTGATGACAAAATAAGTCAATACATTGAAATTCCTTAAACTAATCCCTTATGAAGAAAAATATTTCACTTATGTGTTAAAACTTGAAGTGCTTAATTCATTGTATCAATAAATATTTCCTTTTTAATAAATAATTTTGAGCGTCCATCAAGTTAATTACTTGATAGGCACCTCATTGTGAAAATTATAGCTTGGGAATTTAATAATGTAGCACGAATGTAGCACTGATAGTTTGATGTGAACAGTCATTTTGAAATAATTTTTTTTAATTCCACACATTTTTTGACAGCTTCTTGATGACTTTGCAACCTCAAAAGGCTTCTACACATACACATGCGTTTTCAGAATCCTGAAGGAGCCTTTCCTTCGCCACCGTTATCTTATGTCACTCACATGCTGCAATGACCATATCGAAAGCAGGACTCGACCTCTTCAAAAGTGGAGGACTCATGAAAGATTCCTCCATCCTTACCCTCACAAATACTCACAGGCTCATAGGTGGAACAGGCTCGAGGGTCTGAATGGTCTACTCCTCTTCCTATGTTCATATGGTCCCCACACATACCCCATACTCTACCCATGTGAACCCTTTGCAACCACGCCCTCCAGCCATCCTTCATATCCCCTCATACCCATGACTCCATAAAGCCTGTCCACCATCTACAAGGCACAAGTCAGGACTAAGATGGAATATTCTCCACTTCTGGATGAGTGCGGCTCCAAAAACACTTAAGAATCTTGACAACCTGGTGTGGATGAGGACGCAGACTGTAGGGAGAATGTGTGAACTGACCAAAGCACTGTGGTACAGAGCATGGGGGAGAAAAGAGAATTGTAGTGGTAATGGGGAAAAGCATAGTAATAGTTACTGTTCTCTGCAGCAAAGACAGAGAGTTCTGAAGACAATGTTGCCTACCTGGTGCCCAGGTTAAGCACATTTCTTCAGGGTTGGAAAGGAACTTGGAGTGGGAGGGGAAGGATCTGGTTATTATGATCCACGTAGATACCAATGACATAAATAGTACTAGGAAGGAGGTACTGCTGAGGGATTATGAGCAGTTTGGCACTCAGTTAAAAATCAGAATCACAAAGGTAATAATTTACAGATTACTAACTGAGCTACTTGCAAATTGATACAAGGTAAATAATCTTAGAGGGATAAATGCATGGCGAAAGATTGATGTGGTACAAGCGGGTACTGATTCTTGGGGCACTGGCACCAGTTCTGGGAAAAGAAAACCCAGTTCTGTTGGAATGGGTTTCATTGAAATGATGCTGGGACCAGTATCCTGATGAGTCGAGAATCTAGGATTGTGGATAGGGCTAAAAACTAATTAATTTGAATGGGCACAGCTGTAACAGGGCGTTCAATTCAAGGGAAGTTGGAAAAAACCAAAAAGAAATGGGACAGCAGAGGTGTAGGTTAGTTAGGAAGCAAATTATTATCAAAAAGTGACAGGAAGGGACAGGTGATAAAAGCATAAGAGTGCAGCCAAAATTAGAACCAGAATAATGAACAGTAGTAAAAAAATCAAAGTCCTTTATCTGAATGCTTGCAGTATTCATAACAAAAGAGATAAGTTGATATCACAAATAGAAATAGAAATGAATATGACTTGATATCGACTGCAAAAACACAGTTGCAGGGTGACCAGCACTGGGAACTCAATATTCAAGGTATTTGACGTTCGAGAAAAATAGGCAAAAATGGAAAGGAGGTGAAGTAGCTTTGTTAATAAAGGAAGACAGTAGTGATATTGGTACAATAGGTTGATGTGACATCAATTTGTTAGAAATAAGGAATATTAAGGCAAAGAAGGGTGGAGATTGTGTATAATCTGCCAAAGAGTTGCCTTACTGTAGGACAAAGTATAAGTTGTGGAAAAGGTGAAGGCTTGTAAGAAGAGTACGACAATTGTCACAAGTGATGTTAATCTGCACCAATACCCACAATCGAGAAAAACCACATTTTCAACTGAAACAACAGTACTATCGTTGGACAAGCCAAACAGACAAGCCAGGGAATTCTTGGAGGCTTGGCATTCATCCATGGACTCCATCAACAAACACATTGAATTAGACCCTATATACCGACCATTGCAACACACAGCCGGAACTGGCACCTACCAGAAGCAGTAAAAACCAGACCTTATAAATTCGAACCGGCACAAGGCAACAGCACTTCACAAAAGGCTCCACAGCACTGAGGATGTCACCTAGTAAGGGGACAAAACGCCTGGTATCAAACCTCCCAGTTCAGCGAGCGCACCAACATCTACAACGAGCACCAGAGCTACAAATCTTCACTCAAACCTTGGAGAGTTTGTGCTATAGGGAGAGGCTGAATAAGCTGAGCTATTTTCCCTGGAACACTGGGAGGCTGAATGGTGACCTGACAGAGAATGGGGTAAATAGGCAAGATCTTTTCCCTAGAGTCATGGAGTCCAAAACTACAGACCATAAGTTTAAGATGAGAAGGGAACGATTTAAAAGGGACCTAAGGGGCAACTTTTTTTATACAGAGTGTGGTGCGTGTATGGAACGAGCTGCCAGAGGCAGTGATGGACTCTGGTACAATAACAACATTTAAAAGGCATCTGATGGGTACATGAATAGGATGGGTTTAGGGGGATATGGGCCAAATGCGGGCAAATGGGACTACATTAATTTAGGATATCTGGTCAGCATGAATGAGTTGGACTGAAGGGCCTGTTTCCATGCTGTACATCTCTGTGACTCTAGGACTCTGTAACTGAATGTGTAGAGCAGACGATTCGGATTTTTTTAGAAAGCAGCAAGAGTTGACTAAAAAGCAAACAAAAATGGAAAAAATGATTAAGGAAATAAATTGGCAAGAAATATAAAAACAATCAGCAAGAGCTTCTCAGAACTAGGTTAACAAAAATGAATGTGGAGATAGAAAACAGGGCATTATAGGCCAATTAGTCTAACATCTGCCTTTGGGAAAATGCTCAAGTTCATCATTACGGAAGAATTTACAGAATGTTTAGAACATCTTAACACAATCAAAGTCAGCATGATTTTGTGAAAGGCAAATCTAGTTTAACAAATTTTCTAGAAGTCTTTGAGGGTATAATATGCACAGTTGGTAATTAGGAACTGGTCGACTTACTCCTGCTGCTATTTCCTATGTTTTTATCCTCCACTTCTCACCTTCAAACAACTGCCAAACCTTAAATGGATCATTATTCACAACAAACTACGCAGCCTTCAGGACGACATCGACCACAACACCACACAACCCTTCCATGGCAACCTCTGCAAGACATGTCAGATCTTTGACATAGACACTACCATCACACGTGGGAACACCAGCCACATTGAGCATGGCAGATACTCATGTTACTCAGCCAATGTTGTCTATCTCATACGCTGCAGGCAAGGATGCCCCGAGGCATGGTACATTGGCAAAACCATGCAGACAGACGCTATGACAATGGATGATTGGACAGCAGGCAACAATTGTCAGGCAGGGATGTTCCCTCCCAGTGAGGGAATACTGAGCAGTCAAGGACATTCGACCTTGGATCTTTAGGTAAACGTCTGCCAAGGCAGGATACACAACAATGCAGAGTTGCTGAGCAGAGGCTGATAGCCAAGTTCGGTACCCATGAGGACAATCTCAGCTGGGATCTTGGGTTCATGTCCCACTACAGGTGACCCCACCACAGTATACACTCTCATACACACACACTTACCCACAGAAGCACATTCTCTCTCTCACTCTCTCTCACTCTCTCTCACTCTCTCTCACTCTCACACACACACACACACACACACACACACACGAATCTATGGAATTTGTGAATTTGTATTTCTATTTCTATTTTGTTCAAAAAGCACACAGTTTATAAATAGTCATTCAATGTGGCATTTTGTAAATTCCTACTTTAGAAGCAAAACCAGTCTGACTCCAAACCAAAACACAAACAGATTTGAAACATGGCCTCACATCTGACATGCATTGTCTGGCCTAAACATCACCTCTTCTTTACACTGATAAAACTTTTAGTTCTCAGAGGACTGTGACTTCAAAGGAACTCAGGGATTTACGTATACATGTTAATCAATTGAAACCTTCTAACTGATTAAAGATTTAACAGCATTTGAGGTTTGTTTAGTACATCCTGATCGGTGATATGACTCTTTGATCTTTTACTTCTAAATTCTGTGTCTGATACTACCTCTGTCACTCACACCTGAAGGAGAGAGACTCCGAAAGCTTGTGTGATTTCAAATAAACCTGTTGAACTATCACCTGGTGTCGTGTGATTTCTGACCTTGTCCACCCCAGTCCAACACCAGCACCTCCACTTCCAGCATTTGTGTCACACAGAGGCTTTGTCAGTCTTGGCGAAACTCAGAGCCAGAGAGTAAAACAACTTGGTTGAACCCCTGTCATCAAAAAGTTTAACCAGCGTAATTTTCTTAATAGCCATTCTTAAGGTCTCACCGAAGAAGATTATCATTTTAGTGGCAGTAAGTGTCAGTACATAGACATGTTTCTGCTTCAAGCCTGTCCATTAGAAAGTGGATCAATAGTGTTTGGACTAATTTCAAGAATCTAGCAGAGAAAGGAAATCAGATTGGGGTGGATTCAACTTGAGTTACTGGAAATGAAAAATAAATGCTGAAACCCTCATGGTACACAGTTCCTTGATTTGTTTGTTTCTATTCCATTAGGACAGGAGAATCAATAAAAAGAAATATAGTTTTAATACTTCACATTTTTCTTCACATAAGACCTTGCCCTTCCAAATTGATGGTTGTTTTATACAGGGGCAGAGTAAATGAAAGTAAAATGCTTCAGATGCTGGAAATGGGCAGATTAAGTTACCCATTTGTGTTAATATTGGGATGGATTACACTTAATGCATCCAGCAAATGTTTACAACCATTTGTTTATTTAAAATGAAATGTCATGCAGATCAATCTCAGTGCACTGCATTTTCCCAGCACCAAGGATTCTGATGATGAGTGCCATATTGAGTTTCACATAATCTCAGTGAATTTATCAATGCAGATATACAAGAATGATCTCAATATAGTTATATGCATGTGCATGCTTGCGCAATTTTATATATGAATATAGTTTCAATACTGCAGAGAATGATTAGCACTTTCAAATAAATCTGAATGCCTTCTTTTAATATAAATTTTAGGAACTGCAGATGCTGGAGAATCTGAGATAACAAGGTGTAGAGCTGGGTGAAAACAGCAGGCCAAGCAGCATCAGAGGAGCAGGAAAGCTGATGTTTCGGGTCTAGACCCTTCTTCAGAAATGGGGGAGGGGAAGGGGATTCTGAAATAAATAGGGAGGGAGGGAGAGGCGGATAGAAGATGGATAAAGGAGAAGATAGGTAGAGAGGAGACAGACAGGTCAAAGAGGCAGGGGTGGACACAGTAAAGGTGAGTGTAGGTGGGGAGTTAGAGAGGAGATAGGTCAGTCCAGGGAGGACGGACAGGTCAAGGAGGTGGGATGAGGCTGGTAGGTAGGAGATGGGGGTGGGGCTTGAGGTGGGAGGAGGAATAAGGTGGGTGGAAGGACAGGTTGGGGAGGCAGGGACAAGCTGGGCTGGTTTTGGGATGCGGTAGCGGGAGGGGAGATTTTGAAGCTTTTGATGTTCACATTGCTACCATTGGGCTGCGGGGTTCCCAAATGAAATGTGAGGTGCAGTTCCTGCACCCTTCGGGTGGCATCGTTGTGGCACTGCAAGAGGCCCAGGATGGACATGTGATCTGAGGAGTTGGAGGGGGAGTTGAAGTGGTTCGTGACTGGGAGGTGAAGTTATTTGTTGCGAACCGAGCGTGTGTCTTCCACAAACGGAACCAAGCCTCCGCTTGGCTTCCCCGATGTAGAGGAGGCCACATCTGGAACAGTGGATACAGTATACCACATTAGCAGATGTGCAGGTGAACATCTGTTTGATGTGGAAGGTCTTCTTGGGGCCTGGGATGGGGGTGAGGGGGGAGGTGTAGGGGCAGGTGTAGCACTTCCTGCAGTTGCAGGGTTAAGTGCCGGGGGTAGTGGGGCTGGTGGGGAGTGTGGAGCGAATGAAGGAGTCCTGGAGAGAGTGTTTCCTCCGGAAAGCAGATAAGGGTGGGGAGGGAAAAATGTCTTTGGTGGTGGGGTTGGATTGCAGATGGTGGAAGTGCCGGAGGATGAGGCGTTGGATCCAGAGGTTGGTGGGGTGGTATGTGAGGACGAGGGGTATCCTGTTTTGCTTGTTATTGCAGGGAGTGGGTGTGAGGGATGAGTTGCGGGAAATGCGGGAGACACGGTTGAGAGTGTTTTTGACCACTGTGAGGGGGAAGTTGCGATCCTTGAAAAACGAGGACATCTGGGATGTCCAGTACTGGAATGCCTCATCCCGGGAGCAGGTGCGAAGGAGTTGGGAATAGGGGATGGCATTTTTGCAGGAAGGTGGGTGGGAGGAGGTGTATTTTAGGTAGCTATGGGAGTCGGTGGGCTTGAAATGGATATTGGTTTCCATGTGGTTGCCAGAGATGGAAACAGAGAGGTCCAGGAAGGAGAGAGAGGTATCAGAGATGGTCCAGGTGAATTTGGATTAAATTTTTGGGAGATTTTAATCGTGAACCTAACCCTCCCTCTACCAACCCCTTCTCCTGCCTCCAACACACCCCCTCCTCCTGGACACCACTCCAAGGCCTCCTACCGTCTCTCCATCTCTTCATCTCCAACTATCATTGAGTCATCAATCGCCTCAACCTCTCCACCCCTCTCGCCCACTCCAACCTCTCCCCCACAGAACGTGCAGCCTTCCGCTCCGTCCACTCCAATCCCAACCTCACCATAAAACCCATGAACAAGGGAGGCACAGTTGTAGTATGGCACACTGACCTCTACATCGCCGAGGCCAGACCCAGCTCTCTGACACCTTCTCCTACCGCCCCTTTGATCATGACCCCACCCCCGACCACCAAAACATCATCTCCCAAACCATCTACTACCTCTTCACTTCAGGTGACCTCCCACCCAATCTCCATCGTTCCCCAACCCCACACTGCCCGTTTCTATCTCCTTCCCAAAATCCACAAACCTGACTGCCCTGGTCAACCCATTGTCTCCGCCTGCTCCTGCCCCACCGAACTTGTCTCTACCTATCTTGACTCCATTTTCTCCCCCTTGGTCCAGGAACTCCCCACCTACGACCGTGACACCACCCACATACTCCACTTCCTCTAAAACTTCCAATTCCCTGGTCCCCAACACCTCATCTTTACCATAGACGTCCAGTCCCTATACACTTGCATTCCCCATGCAGATGGCCTAAAGGCCCTCCGCTTCTTCCTGTCCCACAGGCCGGACCACTCCCCCTCCACTGACACCCTCATCGGCTTGGCTGAATTTGTCCTCACGCTTAACAACTTCTCTTTCACTTCTTCCCACTTCCTACAGACAAAGGGAATAGCCATGGGTACCCGCACGTTCCCAAGCTATGCCTGCCTCTTTGTGGGAATACGTGGAACAATCCCTCTTCCGAAGCTACACTGGTCCTATCCCGCACCTCTTCCTCCGTTACATCGATGACTGTATTGGCGCCGACTCGTGCTCCCACGAGGAGCTCGAACATTTCATCCACTTCACCAACCTTAAGTTCACCTGGACCATCTCTTATACTTCTCTCTCCTTCCTGGACCTCTCTGTTTCCATCTCTGGCAACCACCTGGAAACCAATATCCATTTCAAGCCTACCGACTCCCACAGCTACCTAGAATACACCTCCTCCCACCCACCTCCCTGCAAAAATGCCATCCCCTATTCCCAATTCCTTTGCCTCCGCCACATCTGCTCCAGGGATGAGGCATTCCAGTCCTGGACATCCCAGGTATCCTCGTTTATCAAGGACCACAACTTCCCCCCGTCAGTGGTCGAAAACACCCTCAACCACGTCTCCCGTGTTTCCCGCAACTCATCCCTCACACCCCCTCCCTGCAATAACAACCAAAACAGAACCCCCCTCGTCCTCACATACCACCCCACCAACCTCCGGATCCAACGCATCATCCTCCAGCACTTCCGCCATCTGCAATCTGACCCCACCACCAAAGACATTTTTCCCTCCCCACTCTTATCTGCTTTCCGGAGGGACCACTCTCTCCGTGACTCCTTTGTTCGCTGCACACTCCCCACCAGCCCCACCACCCCCGGCACTTTTCCCTGCAACTGCAGGAAGTGCTACACCTGCCCCTACACCTCCCCCCTCACCCCCATCCCAGGCCCCAAGAAGACCTTCCACATCAAACAGATGTTCACCTGCACATCTGCTAATGTGGTATACTATATCCGCTGTTCCCGTTGAGGCCTCCTCTATATCAGAGAAACTTGGGGTCCGTTTGTGGAAGACACACGCTCGGTTCGCAACAAACAACTTCACTTCCCAGTCGCAAATCATTTCAACTCCCCCTCCCACTCCTCAGACCACATGTCTATCCTGGGCCTCCTCCAGTGCCACAACGATGCCACCCAAAGGTTGCAGGAACAGCACCTCATCTTCCGCTAGGGAACCCTGCAGTCCAATGGTATCAATGTGGACTTCACAAGCTTCAAAATCTCCCCTCCCCCTACCGCATCCCAAAACCAGCCCAGCTTGTCCCTGCCTCCCTAACCTGTCCTTCCACCCATCTATCCCCTCCTCCCACTTCAAGCCCCACCCCCATTTCCTACCTACCAGCCTCATCCCGCCTCCTTGACCTGTCTATCCTCCCTGGACTGACCTATCCCCTCCCTAACTCCCCACCTACACTCACCTTTACTGTGTCCACTCCTGCCTCTTTGACCTGTCTGTCTCCTCTCTACCTATCTTCTCCTTTATCCATCTTCTATCCGCCTCCCCCTCTCTCCCTATTTATTTCAGAATCCCCTTCCCCTCCCCCATTTCTGAAGAAGGATCTAGACCCGAATCGTCAGCTTTCCTGCTCCTTTAATGCTGCTTGGCCTGCTGTGTTCATCCAGCTCTACACCTTGTTATCTGACCTTCATTTAATAAATAGAAATACCCCACAGAATTTTCTCAGAGATACTAAGAACTGCCGATGCTGGAGTCAGAGATAACACAGAAATGGGGTTTTTTGAAGTCATTTCCGAAGGCCCGAAGTGTCAACTTTCCTGCTTCCCTGATGCTGCCTGGCCTGCTGTGCTCCTCCAGCTCCACACTGTGTTGCCCCACAGAATTTCATTTTTTTAAATAAACGTTATTATATATGAGTAAACAAAACAATCATTATCAATGTAATAGTATGGTTTATAACTATTTACGCTATGCACTCCAGTTGACATCCTACTTCCCCCAACAATTTTCATACACAACACATCAATCTTAAAGTTACTTACTGCATAGTTATACCACAGTCCTCTGGAAAGTTTTTCTCAGACCCCAGCTAGTCTCCTGGATAAAAGATGTATTTATCCTTACTTGATTGTTGATGCTTAAGCCCATTTGTTTAGTTATTTCTCAATTCTAGCAAACTGCTCAACTGTGTTTTTTTTGTTATAACACACTGAGAAGCCTATTGTAGATTCTCCCATTAGCTTCGAGCTAGGTCATCTTCCAACTTTTGTTCCTCACAAAATCCATCTATTGCTACATCATCAATCATATTACCCCACAAATTAGAGATTTTCTTTACTTCCTGTGCAGTTCTGTCCAATTTTCATTCACTTTTGCCAGCTTCTGTCAGTAAGCTTCAAGCTACTCACATTTCAAACTGTAACCACAAAACATCTCCCATCGAACACCCGGATACACTGAAACCTGAGAGCCTACCGAAGCTCCACTCACCTCTGTCTGCTCGGAGCTACCCTCAAACCAAGCTTTAATCTAATCATCCCTCATTTACTATTTCTCCAGGTGAGTATGCTCACCAGCTATTTTATTGTTCAACCCTAATATTTTGACTCTATTAACCAAAAATGGTTAACTTTCTGAACTGTTTTATTATTTCGCATTCTGGAAGTATTTTAATTCCATTGCCTTTACAACAATATTTATCTCAGAGCTCAGCATTACCTCTAAAATGTTAACCTGAAATATGAGCTAGATATTCATGAAAATACGCAGTTACATGCATGTTTCTGTGTATGTTCTTGAATATGTCATTCCTGCTACCTCACTTCTTGTTGTCATTTTTTCTGAAAGGTTTTTTTGTCAGCTTTTTCCTCTGTTAGTCTCTGGGACAATATTTATACACTGCTAAAAACAGACATGAAGTCAAAGCTTTTCACCTTGCACTCATCGGAACTGAAGTGCAAGAAAAGTAATTTCAGTCAGGAAATAATAATTTATACAGCACAAGAAGATTGGTTGGGCTGGTGTTTGGCATGGAAAATCAGCAGGATCACTTAAACATCAGTCTTATTTAATTATTAAATTCAAAACAGACAAGTGTGCTGTAATTGTGCCGGTGTTGCGATGAAGATAAAGCAGGGATTGACTTTCTCCACAAGCCTTTCCTCTTGAAAATAGGTGTAATGTGTAGAACATAATTCTTTTGCCTTCAAAGAACGGGGTCCAATGTGTGAATGAATCTAGCTTCTAGTAGAGTCAGAGAGTCATAGAGCACAGAAACAGACCCTTCAGTCCAACACGATCATGCCAACCAGTATACGCAAATGAATTGTAGTAAGAGCCTGTCTGGAAAAAAGAATTGTTTTTTGTTGTAATTCGTAGCTCAGTCAGGATTATTTAGTCCCTGTTAACCAACAGCAGAATCACATCTGAGGTTGGGCAGTGTGTTTGAGTTTTGAAAGCACCAGTTGGTTGAGCATGGTGGCACACTGCCTACTTTAGACAGTCAAAGGGATGTTTGTTTGATGTGGCCCACCCACGTTCTTTGTTATTTTTTCCTTTCTAAAGTTGATATCGTAGTGTCTCAGTTCTGATTAGTGCAAGACAAAAGATTTCAATGTCGTGTCTCTTTTTAGCAATAATTAAATTCTTTAAAGATCTATAAAAAAAGGATTACAGGACTCTCATCAAGTTTGCACCATCGAACTGTTTCATTCAGATAAGTTTCTCATTTGGCATTTTATTAGTTTATAGCTAAAATTTATAATAGCCTGAAAATGAGGGTTAAATCAAAATTTTAGGATTAAACTTTATTGAAATTTATTTTTCCTTTTTAATGCCTTCCTTGTAGCTTTTACTTAGATGAGTCAGTTTGTTCTGAAAACCTGGATTTGTAATTAACGACTTTGCCCAAAGCTGTGAACTGATTTTATATTGTGCAATTTTATTATACACAGTGTTCCTAATCTTCCAGCATAGTTTAATTATCTTTAGTTTTGTTGCAAGAAAATATCAATGGGCCAAATTTACATAAGCTAGACAAAGCTTCTAATTTCGGCTCCAACTCCAACATTATTCCTGGCTTCCCCTATTACTGTTCCCTTCATATTTTCCCTTTGGCAACATCATCTGAGAACACAGTGTCAATTTCTACATTTATGCAGACGACATCAGCTCTACCTCACCACCTCTTCTCTAACCTTCCCTGCCAAATTATCCATTGCTTATCCAGCATCCAGTATTGGATGAGTAGACATTTCCTTTGATTAGGTATTAGGAAATTGTCTTTGGTCCCAGCCACAGACTCCGTTCCCTTGCCACTGACTGCATTGATCACTGTCTGCAGCTCAACCAGACTGTTTGCACCTTTGATGTTATATTTGATCCAAATAAGAGCCTCTGATCACGTGCACACCATCACTAAGACTGTGATTTCCAATACTACATCATCACACGACTGCACCACTGCTTTAGTTCATCTGCTGCTGAAAACCACATTCCATACCTTGGTTACATTATCTACTTACTATTTAACACATTTCTCACTGTTCTGTCACATTTCACCATCCATAAACTCGTGAAGCTTTAATAACATTATTGCTGTTACAGATTTATGGGTGACTGGAAGGCACACAAAGAGAAATGGTAAAGTTTTTTTCCATTGTCCTAATTTGATAACCAGTAAAGGTTCTTCAAAAGAAACTAATAGGCAAGAATTTAAGGGCGGGAGTGGAGGATAGAAGAAACTGGTTGTCTTTGAAGATTGCAATCCTTGGAGAAACAAATGGGAGATAGTAATGCAGACAAAGGTTTATGGGAGAAGTGAGAAACCGGATCAAAGATGAGGAGAAAATAAAAAGGTAAGTTCAAAACGAAGATGTAGATAAGGTAGTTGAAGTTGGAGTGTGACAGGAAGGGTTAATAGTAGGTCTAGGAATTTCTGAAATCATGGGATCTTGATTGCGTAAATGTGTGGTATTGGGGGAGAGAAGATTTAGGGTCTTCTAAGGTCTCCTGATTAGCCACTCCACTGACAATCGGCTATAATGGCTGAATTTGCGTGATTTGTATCAAAATTTTAAATCATACAAGAGGCATTGTGAGCATGATATGTACATACAGGGCAACTCCTGCTTGTCATCGACTGGTGTACGAGAAACTTAAAATGCACCTGCTTCCATTTTGTAATTGACACGCTTACCTAGAATTTGATACTTCTGATTGATTTGACACTCAGAAACCCTGGATGAAACAAAGTTTAGTGTTTCATCTTTACAACAACTTTATAACTTATACAACACCTTTAACATAATAAGATATCCTAAGACATTTTGCAGGAATATTATAAAACAACACCACACAAAGGACAGGGAATGAAGGAATGAAACAAGGAGAGGAGGAGAGATTTGGATGATGTTAAGTTTATGGAATGAAGAACATAGCAGACCAACAAGGAGAGCATTTCAAAAGTAAAGTCCAGTGGTTACAGAGGATGAAGCTTTCAATACCAGATAAGCTGAGGCAGGAATGGAGTTAGAGCATTAAACTCACTCTACTTCTCAATGTCAATATTGCCCCACGTACAACACCCAGCAAATGAGTAGGTATACCATTAAATATAGTTCTTCTACTTATTCCTTGCTGACATCTACTTATTAAATACTCCACTGGAATTTAGTTGGGATTTCCATTTAATTTGAATGTCTGTGACATTGACTTGGACCGAAGGTTCAAGATTAAATATGAAACTTTTAGTTCAGAGGGCAACATAAACCTTTTCATAGTGTTTGTGAGGTTTTGCAATTCAGTTCCCGAGGTTAGTGGTCGAGGAAAAAACATTTGTCAACACTGAACATTAAATGGAACAGTTGGTGAAGAAAAATGAGTTCAAAGGTTATTGGGCTCAGTAAGTAAACAAAATTCAGACTGTTTAACAGTGTCTGTTGTCAAAACAGACATGAGCTGATTCCCAACGTATAAAAACACTTTGATCCTGCATGGAGCATAAGGCCCTGGCACTGAAGGTGGTGTGGCAGAATTTTTCTTTGTCAACCATGTTGATTTTCCCCATGTAAGGCAGGCATGCAGATATACACTTCCTTGTTAAAATCTTATTTAAATATCAGTCTGAAACTGTTTAACTTCCATTTTTAAACTTACAGTTTCCTGCCATTGTCTCCATTTTGGCCTTTTCAGGACATTAATTTTGGTTCCTGCCCCCAAGGATGCTAATTTTTAGATCATAGAGCAACTACGTTTCATCTTTTCGTTTTGTTTCACTTCTACCCATAAGATTAGTTCTTAAACCTTTTGATGGCTGCCACCATGTTGTTCCTTGGTTTACCAACCCTTTTATAGATCCACTCAGAATTCTAAACAAGGGGATAGAATCTTCCCTTTCTTTAAGTGATGACAGGGAAAGATGAGTAGATGGATTGGTGCCAGGTAGAGCCCCTTGCCTTCCTGCCAGCACAGCAGTTAATTTCTTAGCAAGAATGCCTTCCTACCACACCATCAATTGAAACCTAAAGCAGTCAATTAATGACCACTAATGGATCTCTTCTGATGAAAGTAGTGTGAGTAATGTTTCCAGCAATTCAGAACAGTGGCAGCTGACTCTTGAAATGGAGTGGCCTGCCTGTTGAATTGGAGAGGGACTTTGACCTGAACAATCTGGGGATATTGGGCGGTGGCTGGGGCACAGACCAGAGAAGTTGAAAAAGCCAAACCCTTCCCTTGCTTCTGACCTCCCTGACCCTACTCGTGTTTGCATGCAGGTGCAGCAGGCAGTGAGGAAAGCTAATGGCATGCTGGCCTTCATAGCGAGAGGATTTGAGTATCGGAATAAGGATGTCTTGTTGCAGTTATACAGGGCCTTGGTGAGGCCACACCTTGAGTATTGTGTGCAGTTTTGGTCACCTAGTCTGAGGAAGGACATTCTTGCTATTGAGGGAGTCTAGTGAAAATTCACCAGACCGCTTCCCAGGATGGCAGGATTGACGTGAAGAAAGACTGGATTGACCGGGCTCGTACTCACTGGAATTTAGAAGAATGAGGGGGAATCTCATAGAAACATATAAAATCCTGATGGGACTGGACAGGCTAGATGTGGGAAGAATGTTCCTAATATTGTGTGAGTCCAGAACTAAGAATAAGGAGAAAGCCATTCAGGACTGAGATAATGAAGAATTTCTTCCCTCAGAGAGTTCTGACAGTGTTCACTTCCCTCCCACAGGAAGCTGTTGGGGCAAGTTCATTAGATATATTTAAGAGGGAGCTGGACATGGCTCTTGCAGCTAAAGGGATCAAGGAGAGAAAGTGGGAATGGGATACTGAGTTTGCATGATCAGCCAAGATCATATTGAATGGTGGTGCATGCTCGAAGGCTGAATGGCCTACTCCTGCATCTATTTTCTATGTTTTCCACCCAGTGATTCCCCCCATCCTTCCATGAAGTTGCCTACAGTACTAGCTGGTCCTGGACTTTCAGGTGGCTGTGTTGCCAGCAGCCTTGGTCTCTGAAGTGTCACTATGGCTTGCAGAAACTGCCAGCTTCTGATTGATTCATTGATTGATTCATTGGCATCCGTTGGAGCAAGGAATCACTGTCCCAAGAAGGGATCCAGTGAAAAGCCTGTTGGGTGACCACTTAGTCACCTGATTGGCATATAAGCTGGTGGTCTTTCTGGTTTGCTGTGGTGGGGGTCCTCGCACATTTTCATACTCCCACCATAGCTGGAAGGAAAGACAGAATATTTCACTGAAAGACTTTACATTTTACGGTGGTTTCTTTGAACATAGGTTTGTTTTGTGGATTTAGAGGCTGTCTGTTCACACCCTTACTTAAATTCTATCAGTGCCCGATAATTCTTCACACATTTTCTGTGCATTATAGCCTGACTTTGGAACTCTGTTGCATTTTACCCTGAAGGGTGACATGTGATGCTGATTCTTTACAGGCAGAGTCTGACTTGTGAGCCCCTTCTCCAATTTCTTACTATCTGTAGCCTGATGTAATACATATATGGTCTAAGGATTGATGTCAGCTTTAGCTGTCACTGACAATCTGATTGGAAGGATGCTGTTCCAAAATATCCAAACAGCTTGATGAGCCTTAGCTGTAATGAAACCTTTCTAAGCTAATTTCTTTAGGGGGCATGGGGAGACAAGTCTGTGTGTGTGTGTGTGTGTGTGTGTGTGTGTGTGTGTGTGTGTGTGTTTAGAGAAAGAGGCTTCCTAGCCTGGGATTTCCCTATCCATGCTTAATTTTAGTGTTTGCGCTGTGGACTTTGCTTCAGCCGTGTGCAGTTTTAAATAACAGGTGCTCAAAACAGAACAAAGAAAGCCATTTTTAAAAGAATCGATTCTGTTAATGTTGAAAATCAAAGAGGACGTCTTTTACATGCAATGCCAATACAGCAAACACAGCAGGTCCATAATCGGAGGGTTAGTCGGACGACTATTACCTTAACTAGTAAGTGGAGAAAATCTTTAATATATACTAGAAGTGATTCATTGGAGTAGACTGAAGGTTATACTAAAGGAATGCATAATTTTCAAACAAAACTTAGGTTATGGATCTAAATTTTATGAACCTTTTGGAATAATTTTATCAGCAAGTGGATAGTTGCATACGCAGTGGTATCATTATATGTTGAGGGGAATCAAGCAAAAATATTGCTAAGAGTGTACCATCCAGCTAATTGCTGAACTGTAAACATGTCATTCACAGTAGTTATCCTGTTAATTGAGAATATCAGAATACCAAACAACGCGATACTGAAGCTACTTCCCTTATCAACTTAATGCAATATGGTTCGGACAGCTGTATTGCCCAAGATATTTATATTTTTTCAGGGCCCTTTGAGGTTTAATTTAGCCAAATTTTGACAATGCTACCCTCCAGGCAAATTATAAAATTTACTACTGAGGATGGGTCACAGCATTAGAAAGGAAAGTCCTTGGATCAAATGAATGTGACAAAGATGACTTAGCATGTTTTCTCCAGTTGAATTTAAAGGGATCTTGTCTCTTGGTAAAGTAACTTGTGATGTTACATCATAAAAAGTGGAAGATATGAAACGATGCTTTGACTCACCGTCAGTTAACCTGATGTGTCCACCATTTGAAATTGAAATTAGAAAAGTTTCAAAACAATTTCTCAAAGTACCCATTCCAAAAGTTGAAGGTGATGTTTCACCACATCTTCTGTAGTGCAAAGTTTTCAATGTGGCTGGCAGTCCATTGTGAAAAATGACTTTTCAGTATCTGTTATTCACGGGTGTGTGCCAACCTGGAAACCTCCCTGTATGGCAACAAGACTCCTTTTAAATTAAGGGAGGTTTCTCAACTTGTGAAGTTTTGGTCAACAAATTGTTCTTTATCCCCAACAGAAGACTCTGTCAGGCTTGTACTTTACAACAGTTTACAGGTAAGTGGGGAGCAGAATTCAATATTTAATTAACCTTAAAATAGTTCTTGTGTGAAGGAAGTTTCATCCTATTGAGATATGCACCTTGCTTGCAAGGGAACCACACTGTGAGTCCGATAGACAATGCTAAATTGATTGTCAGCCTAATTCTTCACACACTCAAGATTGTCCAGTAAATGTTGTCCAATTATTGAATTACATCAAATGATGTACACAATACTGTAGATTTTGCAGCACGGCTCGCTTATTGTAAACAGCCAAAGGAATGAGCAGTTTGATATGATCTGTCAGTGTTTGGGATGTATAGCCGATATACCTGGCATCTCACTGGCATGGAAATTCATACACTACCTTACTCACTTGTGTGATCAGCTGAACATCTATTTGGCTTGATGCTGGTGAACGCCATGTGTCTTGATACAATTTATAAGGTCTGTCAGGCTCGCAGTATAACACACTTGCATGTACTGAAACCTACATGCATTACTACACGGGGCCCTGTATTTGCAGACAGGTAGAAAGCATACATGTATTACACTTGTTTAAACTAAACAAAATAGGTGACAGCCATTTGCTGGTTCATTTCTCAGGGCCTGACCAATCAGGGTCAACCTGGCTGGTTTAAAATTTAAACAAAGTCTTGCAGTTACTATCAATCAGCATTAATGGGTACATTCTTTATGCCAATGTCTCCACCAACCAGAGTTCACTTGATAAATAATCAGCACTGTCCTATTATGCTGTATAATTGTTGGTCTTCCCTTAAATTTATATTCTTGAGTATTGTGAGCACAAGATGAAAAGCTTTGACAAGCTATGTTGCACAGTGGCTCAGTGGTTAGCACAGCTGCTTCACAGCATGAGGGACTTGGGTTTAATTCCAGCCTCAGGCGACTGTCTGTGTGGAGATTGCGTATTCTCGATGTGTCTGCATGGGTTTCCCTTTGGGTGCTCCAGTTTCCTCCCACAGTCCACAGATGTGCAGGCTAGGTGGATTGGCCATGGGAAATACAGGGATAGGGTAGGTGGGTGTGTTTGAATGGGATGCTCTTTGAAAGGACAGTGTGGACTCAATGGGCCAAATGGCCTGGTTCCACACTGTAGGGGGTTTTATGAATACTCAAGTGCTCTATTACCCAACAACTAACAACTGTTCCTCACTTCCCATTTTTCCCATCATTACTGAATTTCACACTGCTCCGTAGCATTAAAATTGGCATCAATTTCCAAACTTTGGACAATTCAAGGAAGTGTATATGCAAATAGTAACTGCCAAAAAGTTTTATTTGTCAAGATTTGGAATGCAAAGGGTCAATTAACTACAAAACCATACGGTTAGGAGGATTTGTTTGCATAGGCTTACTATAATACAGCCTTTCAAATGATGCTGGGATAGGTTTGAGTAACAGTTTATATGTTTCAAGTTCAATATATTTTGAGTTAATGGAAGTATCACTAAGTTTCTGAACTTGACAAGACATGGTCCAGCTGATGCTTGTTAAAATAATTTTAACTTTATCCTTTGTGGCATGACTTCCATTTAGTTAAACTGGCTTGACATTTTGTCTCACTGAATGTTTGCTCACCTTACAGAAGAGTGATGATTTCTGTTCTTAAATTGATGTCACTTGGTAACTTTAGCTCCTCTTCTTGTGGAATCTGCTTTGTTACAAGTTATTAAGAAGTATTATTATAAAGAAATGCTTTAACGTATCTGAACTATGCCTGTAGGCTCTTATCTAGAGATGACAATCCATTCTGCTTTGCCCATTGGATGCTTTGTGTTTACTAATTAATTTAAGCCAATTAAAGCACTAGATTTTGTCAACTTCTTTTTAATTATTGACAGCGGACTGTAGACTTATTCTCTACTGTAAAGTATAAGTTACATTGACGTATGTAGAGTACGAGTTGCTGTGTACTATCCTACGTGTACTGAAGATAACAGTAAGAAAAGCATACCTGGTCACACTATGATTAACAGGGAGTGCATCTGCCATTGCTTCTGCTTCTGTTCCTGTTCCTGTTCCTGCTACTGTAGCCGTGTTCTTTTCTGCAGGACATTCTGTAGGTAACTGATGCTGTAATTTGAAGCACTTTATGACAAAGACTACTTAAGTTTGAGCATTTAGTTTTAATTGCTGCACTAAAGTGCATAAGAAATTATGGAACTGAGAGATACCAGATCTTGATAATTCGATGTACTGTGAACAACTCAGCTGCATTGGTGTTTCAGGGAATCTAAACCATCCTTCAGAAATGGATTTGTTTCTAAAGATAGACCTTATACCTGATGTCTGTTGTCTGTATCCACTTAAAACTAACAATTAAAGAGATTGCTTCCAGCAGCGAAGATAACATTTATGTTCAATCATTTGAGGAATTACTAGGGAGTACAGCTGTATTCTCACTGAGACTGAGTTTTGATGGTTGTGACATTATGTGTTCATTTGCACACCTCAGTGTTGAAAAAGAACTCATTACTATCTAGTATGTCGTTTTATGTTGTTTCATTGCTGACATGCTCACATTTCCTTAATTGCTCAGACAATTGATTCAACAACAACTACTGATATCCTGAAAGTTTTTGCACTCAAACACGGCTAGAAGTTTATAAAACTAAATATAGAGTAATTATAGACAGTGTGAGTTAAAGCTGAGCTCTGTTTTGATGCTTTGCCTAATATGTAATAACTGGAACAGGGTTTTGCGTGAAATTTGTTGAAGTATCAACAATTGTTTCATTAGTGAGTGATGGTTATAACATGTTACCTGTTTTTATTCACATAAATTTTGTTCCAGAAACTTAATGTCTATTAATTTATTAAAATAACTATAGTACGAGTTCAGAGATAGTAGGAACTACAGATGCTGGAGAATCTGAGATAACAAGGTGTAGAGCTGGATGAACACAGCAGGCCAAGCAGCATCAGAGGAGCAGGAAGGCTGACGTTTCGGGCCTAGACCCTTCTTCAGAAAATCTGA
>JAHRHZ010000283.1:48829138-48851064 GCA_024137785.1 Ginglymostoma cirratum
CTGCTTGACCTGCTGTGTTCATCCAGCCCCATGCTTGTTACCATTTTGAGACCTTTTCACTGGACTTCCAGTGACAGGGTATTGAGACATTAACTCTGTTTCCTCTCCACAAATGCTGCCAGACCCGCTGAGTTTCTTCAGCAGCTTCTGTCTTTGTTTCAGATTTCCTGCGTCCACAGCTTTTTGTTTGATTTTACTGTTCAATTGAACATTTAAATCAGTTACCCTGGGAGAAAGTTCTACAATAACCCAAATCATAATTTTGCTATTAAAAACTTGATGCATCTGTGCAGGCAGTTTAGATTGATATCTGGAATGAACATGTTGTCTCATGAGGAGGGTTGGACAGACTGAGCTTGTTTCTGCTGGAGTTTAGAAGAGTAAGGAGTGACTTGGTTACTTAAGTATATAAAGTCCTAAACAGTCTTGACAAGGTGGATATAGAAAGGATGTTCCTCTTGTGAGTAAGTTCAGAATGAGGGGGCACGGTTTTAAGCTTAGGTGTCCCCTATTTAGGACAGACGTACAGAGATTTTTATTTTTTTCTCTGAAGGTCGCTCTACTTTGGAATTCTGTTCTTCAAAAGGTAGTGAAGGTGGTGGTTTTGAACATTTTTAAGAAGATAGTAGATAAGTTCTTGTAAGACAGGAGATTATGGAGGTAATTGGGAATGTGGAATTCACAATACTGAGATCAGCAATGATCTTATTCAATGGTCCAGGGACTTGAACAAGGTAAATTATCTACTTCTCCTCATATTTGAGTATTCATGTGTTTCTAGAATGTTATTTATGATTAATTTCCTGATTTTCAAGATGTGCAATTTAATATTGGAAAGCTGAAAAATTTCTATACCAGTGTACTGTACAATATTGCCAGGTTGTGTGGTGATTAATTGCAAATCAAAGTTCCCTACAATGCTTAAACTAAACACACAAACAAAGTCTCTGCCTATAGTAGTTTTCAGTTTCCTATTACCTAACTGTTTACCCTTATATTCTGTAAAGGAGGTCATTTTGTGCTAAATTTTGTCTGTTTTGTGTTGTGGAAATGACTGCAATCTTAAGTAATCATTATTTGATCTAATTTCTAATGCGAAGTGCAGAGTTTTCAATAAGAGGAGGATCTCATCCTAACAATCAAGACAGAATTAGAATCAAGACTTTAAGACCATAAGACCAAAAGATATAGGAGTCTAATTAGGAATTTGGCCTAAGAGTCTACTCCACCATTCAATCATCGCTTATATGTTTCTCAATCCCATTCTTCTGCCTTCTCCCTGTAATCCTAGATCCCGTTATCAATCAAGAACCTAACTATTTCTAATTTAATACGCTCAATGACTTGGCCTGCACAGCCCTCTGCGGCAATGAGTTCCATAGATGCACCACCCTCTGTCAAAGAAATTCCTCCTCATCTCAATTCTAAGGAGTTGTCCCTGCACTCTAAGGCTGTGCCCTTGGGCCCTATTTTCGTCGACTAGTGGAAACGTCTCGACATCTAAACTATCCAGGCCTGTCAGTATTCTGTAAGTTTCAATCAGATCCCACCGCCCGCGCACATCCCCCCCACCCCGGCTCACTCTTCAAAACTCCATCGCGTACAGACCCAGGGTCCTCAACTACTCCTCATATGATGAACTTTTCATCCCTCGGATCATTCTGGCAAGCCTTCTTTGGATTCCCTGCAAAGCTAGCATATCCTTCCTTAGATACAAGGCCCAAAACTGCCCACAATGTTCCAAATATGATCTGACAAGAGCCTTATCAGCCTCAGCAGTACATTTCTGCTGTTGTATTCTTGTCCTCTTGAAATAAATGCTAATGTTGTATTTGACTTCCTGAATGTTAACAAAGAGAACCCTGAACTCGGACTCCAAAGTCCTTTTGTGCTACAGATTTCTAAAGCATTTCCCTATTTAGAAAATAGTCTATGCCTCTATTCTACCTACCAAAGTGCATAACCTCACATTTCCCCACATTGTATTCCATCTGTCACTACTTTGCACGCTCATACAGGGGAGGTGATGGCCGAGTGGTATTATTGCTAGACTGTTAATTCAGAGACACATGTAATTTTCTGATGAAGGGTTTAGGCCCGAAACGTCGAGTTTTCCTGCTCCTATGATGCTGCTTGACCTGCTGTGTTCATCCAGCCCCATGCTTGTTATCTCTAATGTTCTGGGAACCCGGGTTCAAATCTTGCCATGGCAGATGATTGAATTTGAATTCAATAAAAAAATGTTCTGGAAGTAAGAGTCTAATGGTGACCACAAAAACATTGTTGATTGTCAGGAAAAATCCAGCTGGTTCACTAATGTCATTTGGGGAAGGAAATTGCCAGTCTAGCCTACATGTGACTCCAGACCCACAGTAATATGGTTGATTCTTAATTGCCCTACCTTTTTTGTCATCTGCAAACTTAGCAACAATGCCCTCAGTCCTTTTGCCTAGATCAATAAAGTATAACGTGAAAAGTTGTCACACCCAATACTGACTCCCGCAGAACTCCACTATTAGCCAGCTGCCATTCTGAGAGACAGCTTTATCCCCAATATCTGCCTTCTGTCAGTCAGCCAATCCTCTACCCATGCCAGCAGCTTGCCCTTAACGCCATGAGCTCATATCTTATTTAGCAGCCTTCTGTGCAGCACCTTATCAGAGGCCTTCTGTAAATCCGAATAGATCACGTCCATTGGTTCTCCTTTGTCTAATTTACTTGTTACCTCCTCAAAGAATTCTAAAAGATTTGTCAGGCATGACCTCCCTTGCCAAAGCCATACTGACTCCATCCTATTTTACTATGCACTTGCAAGTACTCCACAATCTCATCCTTAATAATGGACTCTGAAATCTTACCAATGACTGAGGTCAGGCAAATAGATTTATAGTTTCCTGTCTTCTGCCTCCCTCCCCTCTTAAACAGTGGTGTCACATTAGCCATTTTCCAGTCCTCATTACTAAGGACATTTGTCCCCCATTTCTACTCATCCTGTCCTGCATTTTCCAGTGGTCCAATGTCCACTCTTACCTCTCTCTTACCTTTTAAATATCTGGAAAAACCTTTTACAACCTTCTTTTATATTACTAGCTAGTTTACTCTCATGTTTTCTCACCCTTTCTTGCTTCTTTACTTATCCTCTGCTGGTTTTTAAAGGCTTCCAATCCTCTGGCTTCACACTAATCTTCACAATATGGGCTGTCACTTGTTTTGACTTATGATTTTCTGCTGTCTCTGACTTCACTAGTAAGCCACAGTTGCCTCATCCTCCCTCAATATGTTTCTTCTTCCTTGGGATGAATTTCTACTGTGCTTCACAAATTACCCACAGAAACGGCTGGCATTGCTGCTCCACCATCATCCCTGCTAGTCTCCCCTTCAAATCAACTCTGGCCAGCTCCTCCCTTATGTCTTTGAGGTTACTTTTACTCAATTGTAATGCAGTTACATCTGATTCAGTCTTCTCCCTTTCAAACCACAGGGCGAATTCTATCATATCACGGTCACTGACCCGAAGGGTTCCTTCATTTTCAGCTCCCGAATCAAGTCTGCCTCATTACACAATCTAAATCCAGAACTGCCTGTACCCCAGTGAGGTCTACTTCAAGCTGCTTCAAAAAAACCATCTTGCAAGCATTCCACAAATTCCTTTCCTCGAGGTCCACTACCAACCTGATTTTCCCAGTCCACCTGGATATTCAAGTGCCCCATGATTATTGTAATGGTACCTTTCTTACATGCCTTTTCTACCTCCTGATTTATTTTCATCTCTATATCCTAACTACTGCTAGGACCCATCAAGGGTCTTTTTTCCCTTTGTGATTTCTGATTTCCATGCACACAGATTCTATGTCTTCTGACTCCATACCACTTCTTGCTATTGATTTAATTTCATTTCTTACAAACGAGGCAACCCTGCTCCCTCTGCCTATCTGCCTGACCTTTCGATAGGACACGGATCCTTGGATTTTTAGTTCCCATCCCTAAACGCCTTGTAGCCATATCTCTCTGATACCAACAATATCATACCTGCCGATTTCAATCTGTACTACAAACTCATTTATCTTGTCTCATATCCTGTGTGCATTTAAATACATCACCCTCTGCCCTGTATTGAATGCACCCTCCACCCTTCATCGTTGACTACTTACCTGCTGTGTCTAAAGTTAGATTCTGGGATTTTTCCATACTCTCTGTCCTGTTACTTGTTCCGGAAGCTTTAACCTCTGCTGAGCCCTTCAGCTCTTTAACTTTTTCCATAAGTAACCAGCCATTTACCGTTAAAGTTTTCGTTATCCATTCAGCTACCAATGACATAGTTAGAAAGAAGAAAGAGGTTCTGCTGAGGGAATATGAACAGCTAGGGGCTAAATTTGAAAGCCAAAAAACGGTAATAATCTCTGGATTACTTCCTGAGCCGCGAACAATTTGGCACACGGTCAGTAACATTAAAGAGGTAAATGCGTGGCTCAAAAATTGGTGTGGGAGAAACGGGTTTGACTTCCTGGGGCATTAGACTCAGTACTGGGGAAGGATGGGGCTGTTCCAATGGATGGGCAATGCCTGAATCTTGCTGAGACCAGAGTCCTGATGAATCACATGACTCGGGCTGTGGTCAAGGTTTAAAACTTTTTTAAACCTCTTTAAACCTCTTTAATGTTACTGACTGTGTGCCAAATTGTTCGTGGCTCAGGAAGTAATCCAGAGATTATTACCTTTTTTTCTGCCTTTCAAATTTAGCCCCTAGCTGTTCATATTCCCTCAGCAGAACCTATTTCCTTTTTCTAAATATGTCATTGGTAGCTAAATGGATCACAACAACTTTAATGGTAAATGGCTGGTGACTTATTTGACCCAGATAGGTCAATGAAGGAGATATGGGAATTGATTTTGTCTTCGGTGCTTGAAATGTTCTAGGTTACAAAGGGACATTGATAGGATGCAGAGCTGGGCTGAGAATTGGCAGATGGAGTTTAACCCTGAAAAGTGTAAGGTGATTCATTTTGGACGGACAAACTTGAAAGCAGAATACAGGGTTAACGGAAAGATTGTTGGCAGTGTGGAGGAGCAGAGGGATCTTGGGGTTCACGTCCACAGTTCCCTGAAAGCTGCCACCCCAGGTGGATAGAATTGTTAAGAAGGCGTATGGTGTGTTAGCTTTCATTAATAGAGGAATTGAGTTCAAGAGCTGTGAAGTTATGCTCCAGCTATACAAAAGCCTGGTTCGGCCACATCTGGAGTATTGTGTCCAGTTCTGGTTGCCCCATTACAGGAAAGACGTGGAAGCGTTGGAAAAGGGGCAGAGGAGATTTACCAGGATGTTGCCTGGAATGGAGGGAAAGTCTTATGAGGAAAGGTTGACAGAGCTGGGGCTTTTCTCTTTCGAACGACAAAGGATGAGAGGTGACTTGATAGAAGTGTACAAAATGATCAGAGGTATAGATAGAGAACACAGCCAGAGACCTTTTCCTAGGGTGGAGGTAGCTATTTCGAGGAGGCATAGTTTTAACGTGAGTGGAGGTAGATATAGAGGAGATGTCAGAGATAGGTTCTTTACTCAGAGAGTGGTTGGGACGTGGAAGGCATTGCCGGAGAGGGTAGTGGAGTCAGCCTCATTAGGGACGTTTAAGCGGCAATTAGAAAGGCATATGGATGATAATATAAGGTTGGGATGGAGGTTAGATAGACCTTAGGATTAGGGTAAAAGTTCGGCACAACATCGTGGGCTGAAGGGCCTGTACTGTGCTGTACTGTTCTATGTTCTATGTTCTAGATGTGATCTAGCCGAATAGGGTTCTGATCCTTTCTAGAACCAACCCAATATGCACTCCATTGTTTCAATCAATTGAAAGATGTCCAGATTCTACAACAAGAAAGTGATCGGTTCCACCACATTATCATCCAGGCAGTGAGGACACGAGTGGAAATGTGAGCTCAATATTTGCATCTTCCCCAAAGTGGGGAGTATGAAGGACAAAATAGACTGTGGCTTTGAAGTATGCTACAGTGTTAACATTATTTTCCTTTTGAAAATTGAACTAATTCCTAAATGTTTCTGTTATAATTTGAAAAGTTGAGTTTTTGTCTCTGACAATGCTCAAAGCAGTGTGTTTTAAATAGTAATACAACAAATTAATTTTGTGTAAATCTTCAAACACTTGAATAGTGTAAATTAAGATTTACTTGATACCAAGATTTACCAAGCATATTTGGTTCATACTACCCATCTGATTTTTGCATTGAGTCAAAGTTTGTTTATTTGTTTAGCAAAAAATTGACTCACAAGAACATCAACATAATGCATCTTAGTAGTTGTTTTGAAAAATTTCTTTAGGCAACTGATGGAGCAACGCCACGAACAAATGGAAAGAGAACGACGAGCTTCCATGTCTGGTGAGTCTTTCTTAGCAACATTTACAGACATGATGTTAATCCTGAATGTCAACTCTACAAATAAATTTCCTTAAAAAACCTTTCCAGGGACCGTGTTGAATTGGTGCACCCCAACAAGAACATATTCTAAAGTTTTAGGTCAGATTATATATGGTCATATAGACCAGTCTGGCATGACATGAAGCCAATACTTTGTACCCGTCTATGCACAGGTCAAATTTCTTAGCCGACAAAGGCAAAATGTAATAATGGTTTGGACGCAAAACAGATGGCAGCATGTCAACTCCTTGAAATCAAGTGGGAAAGATGTCCCATTCAGCTACTATGCCTGATCTGACAGTTGAATTTTAATCTTCTTACCAAACCGCAACCCCCCAAAAAAATTTGCTGTCTATGATTGGGAAGAATTATTGTGGATGTTTAAAGCTGTGATTGGGCAGGGAGCTATGGTAATTTATACTCCTTTAGCACGTTAACATAGTAAAATGTCCTGTAATACTTCAAAGGAGCACTATAAAACAAAATTTGACACCACAATGAGATGTTACATTTGTCAAAAGGTGTATTGACAGCAATAATTACTGGTGTGTGCTAACACAGATGGTGATATTCTTTTATTTATGTTTTCTGACACTTGCACATGTTCGAACCAAGTGTTCAAATGCTGAAGTCAGTGGTGCCCCCGACTGTAGTCTAGTACACAACTCTTCTGTTGTGTACGAGCACAGGTAGTAACACTAACATCTAACATGTGCCAGCACTGACAGTAACATAACGCCACTGGTCTGATAGTAACCTGATGCTGATAGTAATATTACCAAGCTAGTATGTGTGAGTGCTAACAGCTACACTGCTCAATTGGTGCACAGGCAGTAATAATATTTGCATTAGTATAGATATTTATATCCCTCACTGTTACCTCTCAAGCCTCAATCCTCGACTCCCTCTTATTTTTGATCTATGTTCCACTTTTCACCCCTGTTATTCCATCACCTAGGATAAGCTTCTCCAACATCCAAAGCTATCTTATTGTCATCAATCTCAACTACGCTATTGTCTCAAAATTGTCAGATGTTGTCCAACAACCAGTACTGGATGACCATAAATTTGCAGTGTCTGACATTGGGAAGGCTGAAACCATTGTCGTTTCTGACTTTGTTCCCTAGCTGCTGAATCCATCGTTTTTGTTGGCAGCAGCCTCTCGTTGAATCAGACTTTTCTAAATTTTAACATCATGTTTCATACCAAGATGAGGTTCTGATCACACATCTGTGCCATCTCAAAGACTGTTGATTTCTACCTCCGTTATATTGGCTATTCACCCTCCCTCAGTTCATCTGAGAGGATGATAACATAGAGCAGAATCCTCCTTGGCCCTGAATAATGTGAGCTATAGTGAGAAATGTGAGAGAATCTTGTGAGAAGTCAAGCAAGGCCTTTTTCGATATCTGCAACAAATTGCATTTTCCATCTAAGTTCTGGATATCAAGCCAAGATTCTACTAGTGAGCAACAAGAAGCCCGTTAATGGGGATTATTACTCATTTTCACCATCATTATTATATAGTATTGCCTTGTACATATGCACACTCCTACCACCCGCCAGGTAGAAACTAGATGCTAAGAATTCCCATCATTGAAAAGCAGACTACCTGGCAGCTACAGCTCACCACTTGCTCCTCTGGACCTCCATCTTCAACACCCAACACTAACAAATCAGGGCACACTCCATGGGCAGTGGCTACATACCCTACATCCATGGGCATTGGCATCCATCACGTGCCAGCCACCCCACACCATTGTAGTACATCTCTAATCCACTTACAGATGTTTTTGTAGTTTATTTCTGTATTTTGGAGAGCACAGCAGCCATTGTTGAAATGCTGGCGCAAGGATGGTTCATGCACAGAGACGCTTGCTTTCCTAGAGCTCACCCACTTAGCGCCTACCCAGATACTCGCAGCATCCCTGCTTTCCCTTTTAGCATTTTGCCTCCTCAGCTATGGCTAATAATTGCACAGTCTTGAATTGTCTCTTAATGTAGACACAAAGCTAGGCAGCTTGGCTTGGTTGTCAGCAGTGATCAGTCAAAGGGTGGACTTGTTTCTGTATGGCACAGTGATACATCAGTTTCACACCTGCACCATGAGCCATCAGCTTATGCAGCAAACACACTGCATTTGATTATATTCATTCATGGCGCATGGGTGTCACTGGCTAGGCCAGGATTTATTGCCTATTCTAGTTGCCTTTGGTGGTGAGATGCCTTCTCGAACCACTGAAGTCCATGTTCTTTAGGTAGACCCACAATGCAGTTAGGGAGGGAATTCCAGGATTTTGATCCATTGATAGTGAAAGATCAGAAACATATTTCAAGTCAAGATGGTGCGTGGCTCTGGTGTCTCTGTGTAGCTACTGCACCTGTCCTTCTAGATGGAAGTGGCTGTGGGATTGGAAGGCACTGTCTGAGAATCTTTGGCAAATTTCTGTAGTGTATGTTGTAAATAGTAAACACTGCTGCTACCGACTGAATGTTTTTAAATGTGTTGCCAGTCAAGCAGGCTGCTTTGTCCTAGTTGGTGTCGAGCTTCTTGAGTGTTTTTGGAGTTGCATTCATCCAGGCAAATGAAGAGTATTCCATTACACTCCTGATTTGTGCCTTGTAGATGGCCCACAGGCTTTGGGGAATTAGGAGGCGAGTTACTGTAGTATCCATAGTCTCTGATCTGCTTTTGCAGCCAATATATTTACATCTGGACCAGTACAAATTCTGGTCAATGGTAGCCCCCCTAGATATTGATAGCAGGGGATTCAGTGATGGTAGTGTCATTGGATGTCAAGGGGCAGTGGTTAGATAGTCTTTTATTGGAGATGATCATTACCTGGTAATTATGTGGTGCAAATGTCACGTTTGAACATGGACTGCTTCAGTATCTGAGGAGTTATGAATGCTGCTGAACATGTACAAACATCTGCAAAGATCCCCTCTTCTGACCTTAAGATACAGGGAAGATCATTGATAAAGCAGCCGAAGATAGTTGGGCCAAGGACACTACCTTGAGGAACTCCTGCAGAGTGGTGTCCTGAAATGGAGATCAGTGATCTCCAATAACCACGGCCGTCTTCCTATGTGCCAGGCATGATTCCAACCAGCAGAGAGCTTTCACCCTGATTCCCATTGATTCCAGTTTTGCTCGGGCTCCTTGATGCCACACTCAGTCAATTTGTAGCCTTGATGTCAAGGACCGTCACTCTCACCTCATCTCTGGAATTCAGCTGTTTTGTCCATGTTTGAACCAAGGCTGTAATGAGGTCGGGAGTTGAGTGGCCCTAGCAAAAACCAAACTGGACAACAATGATCAGATTATTGCTAGCAGGTGCTGATTGATAGCACTGTTGATTTCATCTTCCATCACTTTACTGATGATCAAGAGTCGACTGATTGGATTTGTGTATAGGACATACCTGGGCAATTTTTCACAATGTTGGGTAGATACCAGTGTTGTAGCTGTGCTGGAACAGCTTGGCTAAGGGAGCAGCAAAGTTGCCAGAATGTTGTCTGGGCAAATAGCCTTTGTAGTATCCAGTACCCAACAGTTTTTTAATATCAGTTTGGCTGAAGACCAGTATCTGTAATTCCGGTGACCTCTGGAGGAGGCTGAGATGAATCATTCACTTGGTGTTACTGGCTGAAGATTGCTGCAAATACTTCAGCCTTGTCTTTTGCACTGATGTGTTAGTCACTTCCATCATTGAGGATAGGGATATTTGTAGAGTCTTCGCCTCCTTTGAGTTGTTTGATTGACCACCACCGTTCATGACCGGGTGTGGCAGGACTGCAGAACTTAGATCTGATCCACTGTTTATGGGATTGCTTGGCTTCATTAGGTTAATATCTAATTTTTTAGGTATGCCTGGTGCTGCTCCTGGCATACGCTCTTGCACTCTCCATTCAACCATTCGGCTTGAAGTAAATAATCTTGTTTTAAAGTCAAAGGGGAATAGTCCTTTGTCAAGTACAGGGAGACAGCCTTTAGTCAGAAGTTCCTGGCACAGTTAGACAAGGGCAGCCTTGGATATCAATCCAGAGGTTTGGACACAATTATTCAGCCGGTTGGGGTAGTCAGGGTCAGGATCATCTTCTTGTAGCAAGCTGAGTTGGCTATTTCTGACCTGTTGTGCATTGTTTTATCTGGAATGAGAGAAAAGGAGGGATTAGGTGAGATGAAAGTGGCCGGCACAGATGTTGTTACATATGAGGGAAAAGTGGGGAGGTGTGGTGAGTGAGTGAGCATGCAGTGCAGAGGCTGAGCAGTTTTAGTGATGTGGGTGATTTCAGATTGTAGGAACAAGTGAGGGAAGGTGTTGCATGTAGTAGTGCGAATGGGGGATCATGAGCCTTGGTGGGTTGTTGGTGCAGAGACAAATTGAGTGTGTAGTAACACAGCGAAGATGGTGACACTTATCCTGGAGGAACACAGGTCATTGACTTCTTCCTGCATTGCAGGGCATTCCTGCAGACTGCACAGACTCTGATGTCAACCTCGCACCAGGCTGGCAGGGTCTATGTGGCTTTCACTACCAGTCCTATGAGAAGTGAACGTCCCTCCTCTGATCACCAGGCCCTCCAGGTCCCTGTCCACAAAGTGAAGTGCAATTTTCCCTTATCTGCCATGGCCACAGCAAATATGTAGTGCAGCTCCAGACTGATGGCATTTGACCAGGTGCACAATCTTTTAAAAATAGCGGTGATATCAGGGATCACAGGATATCGATCAGTGACAAAGTGTTTCCATTCTTCCAGCTATATTCACTAAGAAAATTGGGTTCTCAGATGAGAGGGGCACCACAAGGATGTGGTAGGTAGTTAGTGAGGTGAGTTTGGAACAACACCCTGATAATACTCACTAGACCTGGTGGAGGGGGACTCTCTGTGAAACTTGATGAAAATGGTACTTTGCCATAATATGTGAAGATTTAGCCTAAAGAACACAGTATCACCAGCATAGATAACAAAGCTTTCTCTGTGTGGTGAAATGATGTTGTAGAAAGATAATACATAGATGAGAGTTGAGGATATGTCTTTGGCAGGGCACAACAGCTAACAGTGAGGGATATAACTATCAATACAACACAGATATTATTACTGTCTGTTGAGCAGTGTAGCTGTCAGCATTAGTAGAGACTAGTTTTGTAAAGTTACTGTCAATGTTGTGTCGCTATCAAAACAATAGGGTTATGTTACTATCAGTATTACTATAAAGCAGTATACATTTATTCTACTATCTATGTTGTACATAACAGAAGACTTAATGTATGACATCTTAGCAGAAGTCATCACTCATTTCCATGTTTGGACATTGCTATTGGTTGGCATGTGTATAACTGTCAGAAAACACAAATGAAGAGTTGGGGCACACTGGTAATTTTTGCTGTCAATGTATCGTATAACAGGTTGGTCAATATTTTCAAAAGTGATGGATTTTTTTTAATTTGGAAAATTACATAAATTCTATGTACCACTTTTTTGTTCTGCAACTTCTTTATTGAAAATGTGGCAATTTGATAATGAAGAGGCTGTTTACGAACTTATTTTTTGGCATCTTCCATACAGTGCTAGTATTGCCTTGTGAATGATTTTAGCAAGTGCTCAACAGCACAGCTAGCTTGCAAGTGTCAAACACATAAAGAAAAAGTCCCTGGCAAAGATCATTGTTATGTATCTTTAATGAAAACATAAGAATATTGTATGTTTGGCAATAAAGTGGAATGAATAGTGAGACACAAAGGCTTGTAAAAATTGCCCGTTATCATAAGGTGCAATTTCTGAGAAAGCATTGGAAGACATCTTGGAGCAGGTCACAATGCAAAATACTTCAACTAGAAAGGACTTCTCCCTGTTCTCACAGGCCTCCTAAATTGATGACAAGAATTGTTTGATACGGTCTCAAATTACTGACAGGACAGCGAGTACTGAATAAATATATTTGCATTATGATTTATGATGTTCAAACTAAGTAAAAGCAAATGAATCAATAATCTAACATTTATCCAATCAATCATTTGCTTTACTAGGTAAAATAGTTATGCTCATATTAAGATTCAACTTGTATTGTACAAATGTTTCTGGTTCTTGGGATGCACGGAACCATAAAAATTTGTAACCATTCAGTCAATAATGCTTGTGCTGACTTTTTGCTTGAGCAATGTTAAATTAATCTCACTGACCAGATCTTTCAGACTCTTTCCTCACACAAAGTGCAACCTTTAGACCTATGTTCAGTTGTTTGCCATTTTAAAAAAATAAAGATATTTTCAACAAAGATCAAATTGTCTCTTCGTTTTTTCACCAAACTTTTTTATTCAAAGCGAGAATATTTAATGGCAATTACATGTACAACTCAGTGGTATATTGAACCACTGGTATAAAGTTGTAATTTCAGCCACTTTTAGAGGATTGTTGTAAATAGTACTCCAACCCTGCAAGCAGTCAGATAGTTTAATTATTTGACATGATTCAAACAATAAATCATGCTTTGTATTTGTCTGCAAGGGTGTTTGTCATCGTTACAATGGTCTGTCTGGTTTAAAAGTGGTTGAAAAGAGCCCGATGTAGCCAGTTGAGTCCTGATTGCAGTCTATAAAGTTGAAAGAGATGCAATCCTTGAAGAAAATCTGTTCACGCATGAAAAGTCAACATAATCAGCAATGGTGGACTATTTTGTGTGTCACTTGTTATGTATAGAATGAGAAATATAGCATTATCAGCATAATTTGGTTACAAGATTCATTCATCAAATTTGCTATTGTAGCTAAACAATGAAGATGTGGGGAAAATATATTGCAGAGGACCACTACCTATGGGAGGGAGGTAGCACACAATGTGGACTATAACATGAGGCAACATTAAACACTGCATTAATATGAACATAGCTCCTCTCATCCTCGATTGCGGCTAAAGAGAAAATATGTTGTGATACAGTGATAGCACACTGACCCGAAGCTTTCGGTTCAAGTTCCACTTCAGGACTTGATGGCCACAGAAGAAATATCTCGATGTGACCAGGCAGAGTGAGAAGCAATCTGATATGCCAGTTAAGAGTGGGAGAGCCCCCCCTGGTCAGCCAGAACTGTGCAGTAGCTGCAGCACAACCACCTCCCCATGTTAGAACACTCCACATGCAGTTTCTGGTCATGAACAGGTGCCATCCTTATCCTGAGGCACTCCCACATACACATACACGGTTATGGTGTTTGTGGAAAATGAAAAGATTTTTGTGAACTTGTATCCTGTTAAGCTATGTTTGTGTCATATAAATCTGCAGAATATACTGATATAGAGATAAAAGGTACTGCAGATGCTGGAGAATCTGAGATAACAAGGTGTGGGGCTGGATGAACACATCAGGCCAAGCAGCATCATAGGAGCAGGAAAACTTGACATTTCGGGCCTAGACCCTTCATCAGAAATAGGGGAGGTGAAGAGGGTTCTGAAATAAACAGGGAGAGAGGGGGAGGCGGATAGAGGATGGATAGAGGAGAGGATAGGTGGAGAGGAGGCAGACAAGTCGAAGAGGCGGGGATGGAGCCAGTAAAGGTGAGTGTAGGTGGGGGGGTAGGGAGGAGATAGGTCAGTCCAGGGAGGACGGACAGGTCAAGGGGGCGGGATGATGTTAGTAGATAGGAGATGGGGGTGGGGCTTGAGGTGGGAGGAGGGGATAGGTGAGAGGAAAAACAGGTTAGGGAGGTGGAGATGAGCTGGGCTGGTTTTGGGATGCGGTTGGGGGAGGGGAGATTTTGAAGCTTGTGAAATCCACATTGATACCATTGGGCTGCAGGGTTCCCAGGCTGAATATGATTTGTTGTTCCTGCTGCCTTCGGGTGGCATCACTGTGGCATTGCAGAATGCCCAGGATGGACATGTCTTCCGAGGAATGGGAGGGTGAGTTGAAATGGTTCGCGACTGGGAGGTGTTTGTTGCGAACTGAGCGCAGGTGTTCTGCAAAGCGGTCCCCAAGCCTCCGCTTGGTTTCCCCGATGTAGAGGAAGCCACAACGGGTACAGCGGATGCAGTATACCACATTGGCAGATGTGCAGGTGAACATCTGCCTGATGTGGAAAGTCTTCTTGGGGCCTGGGATTGGGGTGAGGGAGGTGGTGTGGGGGCAGGTGTAGCACTTCCTGCGGTTGCAGGGAAAAGTGCCGGGTGTGGTGGGGGTGGAGGGGAGTGTGGAGCGGACAAGGGAGTCGCGGAGGGAGTAGTCCCTCCGGAAAGCAGATAAGGGTGGGGAGAGAAAGATGTCTTTGGTGGTGGGGTCTGATTGCAGATGGCGGAAGTTTCAGAGGATGATGCGTTGGATCCGGAGGTTGGTGGGGTGGTACGTGAGGACGAGGGGGATTCTTTTTTGGTTATTATTGCGGGGACCGGGCGTGAGGGATGTGTTACGGGAAATGCGGGAGACACGGTGGAGGGCATTCTCGACCACTGTGGGGGGTAGTTGCGGTCCCTGAAGAATGAGGACATCTGAGATGTCCGGGAGTGGAATGTCTCATCCTGGGAGCAGATGTGGCGGAGGCGAAGGAATTGGGAATAGGGGATGGCATTTTTGCAGGAAGGTGGGTGGGAGGAGGTATATTCCAGGTAGCTGTGGGAGTCAGTGGGCTTGAAATGGACATCGGTTTCTAGGCGATTACCCGAGACGGAGACAGAGAGGTCCAGGAAGGAGAGAGAAGTGTTGGAGATGGTCCAGGTGAACTTCAGGTTGGGGTGGAAGGTGTTGGTGAAGTGGATGAACTGTTCGAGCTCCTCGTGGGAGCACGAGGCGGCGCCGATGCAGTCATCAATGTAACGGAGGAAGAGGTGGGGTTTAGGGCCAGTGTAGGTACGGAAGAGGGATTGTTCCACGTAACCTACAAAGAGGCAGGCGTAGCTTGGGCCCATGCGGGTACCCATGGCCACCCCCTTTGTCTGTAGGAAGTGGGAGGAATTGAAAGAGAAGTTGTTGAGGGTGAGGACGAGTTCGGCTAAGTGGATGAGGGTGTCGGTGGAGGGGGATTGGTCAGTTCTGCGGGACAGTAAAAAGAGGAGGGCCTTTAGGCCATCTGCAATGGGAATACAGGTGTATAGGGACTGGACGCCCATAGTAAAAATGAGGTGTTGGGGACCAGGGAATTGGAAGCTCTGGAGGAGGTGGAGGGCGTGGGTAGTGTCACGGACGTAGGTAGGGAGTTCCTGATCTGGAGGAGGTGGAGGGCGTGGGTGGTGTTCTGGAGGAGGTGGAGGGCGTGGGTGGTGTTCTGGAGGAGATGGAGGGCGTGGGTGGCAGAAAGTGGAGTTTAAGTGGAGAAAGACTGCAGAAATCTGCAGCACATGAAGTTTTGGGGTCCTTGCGCACAAAAAGCTAGCATACAAGTTAAAAGTACCCTTTATTTCAAAGGGAATAGAATAACAAAATAGGGAAGTCTTGCTAAAACTATACAAGGCACTAGTTAGACCACAACTGGAATACCCTCACTTAAGGCAAGATATAATGGCATTTTAGGCAATCTGGAGAAGGTTCACTGGGTTAATTCCAGGGTTGGAGGGGTTTTCTATTGAGGAGAGGTTGACTAGGTAGGGCCTGAAATTGTTGGAGTTTAGAAGACTAAGAGGCGTCCTCATTGAAATATATAAGATTCTTAGGGAGTTTGAACATAGGACATAGAACAGTACAGTATGGGAATAGGCCGACCATGATGCCATGCTAAATTAATCCCATCTGCCTGCACCTGGTCCATATCCTTCTATTCCCTGACTGCTCACATGCCTGTCTAAATGGCTCTTAAATGTTGCTGATGTTTCTGCTTCTCCCTTTGCAGCATGTTCCAGGCATATACCAACTTCTGTATCGAATAATTTCCTCACACATCTCCTTTAAACTTTGCCCCTCTCACTTTAATCCCATGCCCTCTAGCATTTGACATTTCCTCCGTAAAAGACTCCGATTACACATCCTATCCATGTCTCTCTTAATTTTATATAGTTCTAACAGGTCACCGCTCCCCACCCCCCTCCAAGCCTCCGACACTCTAGTGAAAATAATCCAACCTTTCCAACCTCTCCCTAAAGCTAATACACTCCAACCCAGGCAACATCCTGGTGAAACCTGTTTTGCACCCTCTCCAAATACCTCCGCATCCTTCCTATAGTGTGGCAACCAAAACGGCTCACAATATTCCAAATGTGGCCTCACTAAAGTCTTATACAGCTGCAACATGACTTACCAACATTTATACTCCATGCCCGAACCAATGAAGGCAAGCATGCCATACACCTTCTTTACCACCTTATCCACTTGCGTTGCCACTTACAGCGAGCTATGAATTTCTACTTCAAGATCCCTCTGTATGTTAATGCTCTGAACGGTCCTGCCTATTATTATATAATTTCCTCTTTCATTTGACCTCCTAAATTTGTCCTCCCTTTGACAGGGTAGGTGTGGAAAGGTTGTTTCCCCTCATGGAAGGTTCAAGGACCAGAGGGCATAATCTCAGAATAAGGGATCACCCACTGAAAACAAAGATAAAGAGGAATTTCTTCTCTAGGAATTCTCTGCCGCAGAAGGCTGTTGAGGCGGGTCATTAAGTATATTCAAGGCTGAGACGTACAGATTTTTAATCAATAAGGGAAACGAGGGTTATGGGGAAATTGAGCAAAGTGGAGTAGAGGTTGATGCTGCTTGACCTGCTGTGTTCATCCAGCCCCATGCTTGTTATCTCAGATTCTCCAGCATCTGCAGTACCTTTTATCTCTGGAGTAGAGGATTGTCAGATATGCCATGATCTCATTGAATGGTGCAGCAGACTCAATGGACCAAAATGACCGGCTTCTAATCACACACGTTGTGGTCTAATGGTCAATCAGATCATTGCGATCTTCTTCTCATTGGGAATGTGGATAAAATAATCATTTCTGTCAAAGCTACCAATTTACCGGAATAAAAGGTAGCCATGTATTCATAGGTCAGATATTTTGAAATCCACCTCAAAAGAGCTGATGTTTATCAGGGTGAAATAAAAGATTAATCCCATCTCCCTCTGTCAGTGTGTTTTTCACTATGGTAGAATATTTTTAGGGTTTAGTTGCTCTTTGCCCTCTTGATTTATAACATAACATACTTACTATTTCTTTTCTTTTTTTCCTCCTCTGTTGCTTAGTTTCTACCCTTCAGATCAAAGTTGCTCCTTGCCCTTCACATAGCCAATCTCCTCCACCTGAGTACAGTAACTACAGTGTGATTGTATCTTCATGTACTGCCCCTCCTCCATCTTATGCCAAAGCTTCATCCTTCAATTCCACAGTTTCTCCTAAAGTAGTATTTGCTGATGATCCTTGCCACCTAACATTGAGCAATGCACATTCTGAACCTGCACCTCTTCGAACCTCCGTGCCACAATTATTCGCTTCCATAAGTTCTGCATTTTCTCCTGTGCAGCCAAACCTTGGAACCAGGTGTCAGCATGTCAGCATGAACCCATTATCCCCTTCTCCTTCTCCTTCTCCCTTCCATCCTCCCCCATTGCTTCCTAAGTCTGTCTCTGATTCATCTGCTACATCTTCTCCTCTACCTCCATCTCCTCCCGTGATGATCACCTCTCCTCCCCACAGGGCTATTGAACGACAGCCTGTAATTCCAGTTGCTTTCCCTGTTATTCATGTGCATGATGGCAAGGTTAAAAGACCTATGGATTCTGTGGTCCAGGTAGCTCCATCTACCACAAACCAGAATGGTCAGGATGAAGATCATTTTCTAACTGCAACTCACCTGACTTCTAAGTCTCCAGTAAAAAGTACAGAGGGCTCTTTCACATTTAGTTTAGCATCTACTCCTGTATCCCAGGTGTCAGTGTTAAGTAGTCCTTCCAATTCCCAAATCTACCCTCACTTGTCACCTTCATCTGCACTCCCTGCACAGCAACTTTACAAAACCATCTCACACTTTGTTACATCTCCTCCATTTTATGCTGCTTGCTCTGAGGCAGCAATGTCCAAGAAGACCCCATCTCCCATGACATCAGTTACTTCAACTACCATTACCCAGTCGGGTAAGTGATGTCGTGCTGGAAGTAATGTAACCTCTGTGTGAATTTTTGTTAATAGCATCTCTTGGCCTAATTTTTATTCTTTCTCTGCTTGGATTGAATATTAAAAGAAGTTCATTCTTAAATGATTGTTAATGCATACAAAATTGTAAAGGACTAGTTTAATGGAGGATATACATATATATATATACATATATAGTATATATGATAAGAGTTTTATTTCAGAGAACCTTTTTTAGTTTTGCAATGCTATTCCATAGATATATCACTTGCTTTCATCCTGTTATTTTCCTAAGGTAGCATCTGAAATCTGGATCCTGATGACATGTTACTGTAATATCCAATAGAAATGCACCCAAGCACGATTGTTTTATAATTGTCAAAAATTGACAGATTCACCCAGTATAACTTGTTGACTTGAGGATGTTACAGCATTCTACTTAATTTCAGTATGTGTATTGAGATAGAGAGGAAAAGAAATCAAATTATTTTAAGGTACAAGTACAGACCAAGCATATGGCATATGGCATCTATTATGCTAGTCCTTTAAAATGACCTCTATTAGATGGAAAGATACTTAAACTAATGCCCTTTGTCAATTGAAAGTAGTTACTCCAATTATATTAAATATGTAATTAAATGCTATTATATTTTATTTTGACCTTTAATCTTTTGTTATTTAATTTTGTGCTGCAAGACTAACCAGATAACAAATACATTTTAAATTTACCTTCTCTTCAATTTCAGAGTGCAATGAAACATTAACATTTTTATGCATCTGTATCTGCATTCAACATTAATCTGTTTTTAACAGCATATGGTAGCATTCTGACCTTTCCTTCTAATTGATTATCGTCTTGAAGTCGATTAAAGCTGTACTTACGTTTATTTCTACTTCTATTTCAGTTCCTTCCATAACTCCTGGAGGACCCCCAACACAAACTACGTGCCCCCCGCCACCTCCTGCTGGTGGTCCCCCACCACCTCCACCGCCACCAGGGCCTCCACCAGCGTCTGGAGGTGGGCCACCTCCTCCCCCTCCATTGCCAGCTTGTGGAAGCCCAGGAGCTAGAGGTGATGATGGACCTTCAGCTTCAGGTCTGGCAGCAGCACTTGCTGGAGCCAAACTGAGGAAAACCAGTCGGGTAGGAGTTACTTTTCTTTTAAACACTTCTGTGCCACGTAAAACAATTAGAACATTTTTTGATAAATTGGGGAAATGAAGTCATGTCACACTCTTTGGAAATAATTTTGTCGTGCAGTTTGTGGAGTGCAGACCACATTCTTGTACCCAAATCCGCATTTAAAATCCTAGGGACCATTTCAGTACCTTTATTGCATGAAGATATTGTAAATTGATGCACATTATTCCAGCGCTAATATGGGAATATGTTCCTCACCTGGTATGAAGTGACCCTAAGTTACACTTGTTTATCACTACAGTATTGACACCATTTGACTTTTTCCTGGAATTGAGATCTGCAGTGCAAATATTGCAGAGTAAATTATTTCAGCTTGGGAAACAATGTGATAGTTGAGAATGCAATTCTTGTATAATATCTAATCCAGACTAATAAATCACATTCTGTTTGTCTGTGGCTATTTATATACACCGTAAGTTGTACCAGTTACAAAGTTAGCCTATCACCTGTCGTTAGATCATCTAAACACATTAGCTTCACAGTAAGAACTTAATTTTTAAAAATACTTAAATGCATTCTGGATTAATATTTGGATCAGTTGACAAACTCCCTTGCCCATTTTCAATTCCAACAATGTTTAGTGTTTGTATGTGGTAAATAAAAACATAAAGTATTGAATGTGCACCTGAGAAACTATTATTAAAGTCTTGTTGAAGGTACATCTGGCACTTTATGCTGAATTTTGGTTTCTATATTACAATAAAGATAAGTAATTAAAGCAAGTTCTGAGATTGGGATGATGGGATCATTTCAATGTTGTGATGTCACCCAGTAAAAAAAAAGATAATTTTCCGGCTGTAAGAAAAGTAAAGTCACCATAGGCTTAACAGACCATAGAGTTGTTCTCTCATTAGGGAAAGGCAACTGGTGATGGTTTAACCTGATGGTCATCATGCCTCAGTTGAGGAGAGAGGTTGAGAAGGAGAGCCCCTTATCGTAACCACATTTAATTCACCTTTCCTTTTGGATGTTTGTATCCTCAGCCAGCACAGGAATTAAAGCCATGCTTTGGCATCAGTCTGTATTGCAAACCAGCCATCCAGCCAACTGAGCTAACTGACCCCAACTATCTATAGGTTGTTCATGTTTGCATGAAATAATTATGAGGAGATAGATTTGCAGTTAATTAGTTTTCTTCTGTTAAAGAATAATGAATTCTTTGGACTGGCTTTTCATGAAGTTTGACTTCATGACTCTGTGAACATTTAAATATGTTGAAGTCCTCACCACATTTCCAACTGGTCCAAATTTGTCAGCAGAGGGAAGGGATTACATAATTCTCACAGGATGGAAACCTGAACTCAGCAGAACCTTATAATTGTACTGCTAGATTCAAAGAGGTACCATTTTTATTGTTGCAAGGACATTAACCCATAGTGTGGGAATCACAAATTGATGGAATTGACATAATTTCTTTTGAAGGGCAGATAAGGCCTTGTTATGCATGATGTTAAGTTTAATTAAAGTCCCTTATTCTTTAACCATGAAACAAACGTTGAAACTGTCAGCAGTTTTTTTTTACTCTAAATAGCAAGGTATCCATTGTAGCCTAGCGAAATAACCTACCATCTAGTCGGTCAATTTCAATAGTGATAATTGTTGTCATTTTTCAAATGCTATTGTTATGTCATTATGAATGTTTGGCCAGGTTTCAAAAATTATAAATGCCTAAGCAAGGGATTCTGAGTTCATGGCTTAATTTATAGTTTAATGATTTTATTCATGGATTTTCTATGTTTGATGCATGGTTTAAAAAGTTTATTTTTATAAGAAATTATTCATTTGAGATTTTAAAATATAGGATTGGTTTCATGAATGGAAGTTCTTTTTTCTAATACCAGGTATGCATAAGTGAGTGCTATACAACTATTACAGGTTTAGTTTTATTTTCATCCTTTATAAAACTCTTCAGGTGTACTCAAAGCGAGTACTGTGAGACTGGCTATGGAGGTGATTTGTGGGCTACGACAGTGTAAAGACTGTACTATTTTATTTCCTATATTTCTATTTGTGGACTGAAATGTGAAAAAGGACTGTTTTAAAAACCAAAGATTGGGAAAGGGATTACTGCACTTTTGAAAAGTAAGTTACCAGTAATTATTGTAAGTAATATTCACACAGTTCAGCCAGTGGGAAAAGGTTAGTTGCAGAAGAATTGGCATGGGAGTGTATACTGAGTGAGATGCAGCCAGCAACAAGTAGCCAATTGGTCTGTAAAGTGGCGAGATAACAAGGTGTGGGGCTGGATGAA
>JAHRHZ010000283.1:55502249-55529971 GCA_024137785.1 Ginglymostoma cirratum
GAAGGCTGCAGGAACAGCAAATCATATTCAGCCTGGGAACCCTGCAGCCCAATGGCATCAATGTGGATTTCACAAGCTTCAAAATCTCCCCTCCCCCAACCGCATCCCAAAACCAGCCCAGCTCATCTCCACCTCCCTAACCTGTTTTTCCTCTCACCCCAAGCCACACCCCCATCTCCTATCTACTAACATCATCCCTCCCCCTTGACCTGTCCGTCCTCCCTGGACTGACCTATCTCCTCCCTACCCGCCTACCTACACTCACCTTTACTGGCTCCATCCCCGCCTCTTCGACTTGTCTGCCTCCTCTCCACCTATCCTCTCCTCTATCCATCCTCTATCCGCCTCCCCCTCTCTCCCTATTTATTTCAGAACCCTCTTCCCCTCCCCCATTTCTGATGAAGGGTTTAGGCCCGAAACGTCAAGTTTTCCTGCTCCTATGATGCTGCTTGACCTGCTGTGTTCATCCAGCCCCATGCTTGTTATCTTGCTTTTTGAATCTCTTTGTTTTATTTAGTTTGAGGAAATTCAATATTTTTGTTTACACCGTATAAGTATTTAACCTAGCTTTTTACACAGTACATGCTTTAATTTGTAGGACACGAGTTTCAACATTTTTATGGTGATGTCTTAATATTCACTGTGTTCAGAAGTTAGAATCAAACTGAACATGAAGTTACTGAAGTTTGCTTTGACTATACTTATATGTTGAGCAGAGAACTATTTTTAATACTATTCTTCTTCCAGTTGTCCAACAGTCATAACTATCTTGATTTAGTTCTCCTTTACGTTTTATTTTGCCTTATTTAAGTTCTTGCAAGGTATCTTGGAATTTTCTATGTTAATGATTTCAAATACAGGGGGTTCTGCTATAAAACGTGTTCCAGTGACGCAAATTGGCTATAAGCAACTGACAATTAGGGGAATGCTATTTCTAAAACACATGTTGGCTATAATGCAATTCTATCAATGAGCGTTGACATCACGTGATCATTTTGCGGGCTTTTTCCTGAGCATGCGCAATGGGTTAGCACCAAAAGAGATTCTGCGCCAGTATCACACGATCATCGCATTTTCTGTGAGTACAGTACTCTTTTTGTTTGGAAAATTCTGCTGTGTTACCCACAAAATGCAAGGACAAAGTGACAAGAGTGTTAGCAAGAAGTGTCCTGGTGATAACATTGAGGGTGGTGAACGTAAAAGAAAGGCTATAATAACACGGGAAGAAAAGCTAGATGTTATAAAATGTTTTGAGTGTAATGAGAGAACATGTGATATATTTCGCATAACAGGAATAAAAGTCTTACACACCATTAGAGACAATGCAGAAAAGAGTAAAGCAAGCTGTATTGTTGGAACAAGTCCGAGTGCTAGCAAATCTGTGAGGTCACGGACAAAGGAATTTGAGAAGATGGAGTCGCTTCTACGTGTGTGGATAGAAGATCAAATGAAAAAGTGATCTGGGACCACCATTCTCACCATAAAACAGAAAGCCTTATCAATTTATGAAGATCTAACAAAAAGAACTGAAAACCCTGCAGATGTGCCTGCCTTTAGTGCTGGCAGTGGCTGATTTGCTGGATTAAGAACTGGTCTGCTTTCCATAATGTAAAGCTATGTTGTGAAGCTGCCAGTGCAGACGAGGAGCATTTCCTCCCATAGTAAAAAGATTAATTGATGAAGAAGGCTACAACTTAGATCAAATTTTCAATTTGGATGAGAAGGGTTTATACTGGAAGTGAATGCCATCAGGAACCTACATTTCTATGAATGAAGCACATGCTCCAGACTTTAAGGTGGCAAAGAATCGTATGACTGTGCTGCTGGGTGCCAGTGCTAGTGGAGATTTAAAGCTTAAGCCTGTGGTGGTGTACCACTCTGCCAATCCGCGAGTCTTGAAAGGTTACCTTAAGTCTACTTTAGGTGTCTACTTTAGCTCAAGCAAAAAAGGTTGGATGATGGGACAAATTTTTTCTGATCTTATTGTTGATATTAGAAGATGTTTTAAGAAAGTATTGCAGGAAAAAAAAATTGGATTTTAAGATTTTCCTCATCCTGGATAATGCGCTAAGCCATCCTCCCACCATTGGTGAGCTTGGTGAAAACATCAAAGTGCTATTTCTACCCCAAACACAACTTGTCTCCTTCAACACATGGACCAGAGTGCAATAGCAGCTTTTAAAGCTTATTATTTAAGGCGCACATTTATGAGGCTGATTGCAACCACTGAGGGGGATGAGGACAGTGTTCTTCAATTTTGGAAGAGCTTTAACACCAAGAATGCAATTGACATTATCGTGGAGGCCATGGGTGATGTCAGTAAGGACTGCTTGCGTGCAGTTTGAAGGAAACTTCTCCCAAATTTTTTCAAAATTTTAAAACATTTGATCCATCAGAAGAACTCCCAAGAATCGAAGAACATTTTGTTGATCTTGCAAAACAAGTTGGATTTGAAGAAGTGGAGAGTGAGGATGTAGATGAGCTGCTTGAGTCCCACTGTGAAGACCTCTCCACAGCTGATCTACAACAATTTGTCACTGAGGAGTAAGTGGAAGCTGGAAATGAAAAAGTAGTCGTCCAGGATGCAGCACCATGACAGCCTTCCACTTCTGTTTTGTCTTCTATCCTGAGGGAAATTGAGAGGCAGTTTCAGGTCTTAGAGAACAATGATTACAGTGCAGAACACAGCAAGGTAGCAGTTCATGGAATAAAATCTTATTCCTGAAAGAAGAGAAAGGGCAGAGCAGCAAAACTGGATGTCTTCTTTGAGCCAACCCCCAAGAAACAGTTAGAGGACAATGAACTGCAGCCATCCTCTTCTGGATTAACTATTTTTTGTCCTAATCCTGCAACCACAACTGCACCTGAATGTGATGGTGATGATAATGATGACCCTCCGCCCCTGCTGAGAGTAACCTTAAAACCTCCTCCTCCTGCCTCAAGTCATCTTGACATTTTTTCAAAACGTGTTAAATTTACTTTTATTTCATTATTAGGTTTGAATAAAATATTTATTCAAATTGTGCTATCCTTTGTGTTAGGCTTGAGTGATTTTCAAGCGATTTTGAGTTATATTTTGTGGTGATCTGCCCTTCACCCCACTTTTCCCATAGACCCCATTATTTCCATAGTGCAATTTTCTATAACGCGAGGTTGCACAGGAACGCAACTGTTGCATTATAGCAGAACCCCCTGTAAATGCAGAGATAACAAGGTGTAGAGTTGGATGAACACAGCAGGCCAAGCAGCATCAGAGGAGCAGGAAGGCTGATGTTTCGGACCTAGACCCTTCTTCAGAAATCTCTGAAACAATTTTAACCCCACTGCAAAGACTCTGTTATCTCAGATTTTCCAGCATCTGCGGTTCCTACTATCTCTGAAACAATTTTAACCCCACTGCGAATCCTCCTTCCTGCTCCTCTGATGCTGCTTGGCCTGCTGTGTTCATCCAGATCTACACCTTGTTATCTCAGATTCTCCAGCATCTGCAGTTCCTACTACCCCTGTAAATGCAAATGGTTTTAGAACATATTAATCTCATAAAAGTAGGTTAAATATTCATAATGAATTTGAAGTTAAAAGGATGAGAAAAAGTAATTTCTTCGGTCATTCTATTTGAAAATTGGGAAGTCTTATAACTAATATTTTTAATCCCCTTTTGTAGGTTGGTATTATACGAGATCGTTTCTTTCAAGCAACATCCAAGCTCAAATTTGCTTTGACTGTACTTGTCTCCTCCTGGACAGAAAAGAAGCAACGCCGGAAGTCTTCTAGCATTATAATTACGTTAAATGTTATTCTGTTCCCTGTTGTACTGACAGTCATTGCTCTTGCTTCAGCACTTTCGGCGCCTTTACTTCCACTGTTTACACTTCCAGTGTTTCTCGTGGGATTTCCAAGACCTAGTAAGACCTGGCCTGGATCTGTGGGTGCTGCTGCATGCATATGTCCTGATTCAGTATATTACCAGCATATGATGCACAACCTGGCAAACACATTTTCTACAGCATTTTCTGCTGGCAGTTTGGGTAGGTGAAGAATAATTTCATGTTTGAATGTTATTGTTCTTGATGATCTGATCACTTAAACTTACCTGAGCTCAGGAATATTTTGATCTACTTTTTCAAGCCCAGGTTAGTTTTGATCAAGTTTTGTTTCACACTGGTATTTTGAAGTGGTCAAAAGTCCATACAACCGAAGATTAAAGATTTAGTTAATCCCATATCCTAGTTATAAACATGAAAATCTGTATCAGATTGACATACTACAACGTGCTCTCACTGTTCCGGATGAAACATTCAATATTGTTATTGCATCAGAGAAGTTTTAACGATTTTCTTCACTTCAGTTGGAAAGGAAACTTGAAAATTGAAACAATTGTATGGGGAGGGCTAGTTTATTCATCTTAAGTTTTACGTCTTGAGATATCCACAAAATCCATTGTCCTAACGTAAGAGAATGTTACTTAGTAAATCTATTTTTTGTTTTATTTTTCATTTCTATTTATAAATGGTTGTGACACATATTCAGGGCATAAAGATTCAAAGAAACCATTGTTACTGAGTGGGAGTTCTTTATGTCCGCAAACTCAGTTTATGGGTCATCAGTTCATATTTAAGCATTTAATGCCAGAAGCCAGATGTATTGCAGCTGCGTGGGGTGATCCAAGCTTCTTCAGTCTTTGCTTTAAATTTTTACAGTAAACATGCATGTGCATGTATAGAATTATTGTGTGTATTATGATATAATATACCAAAAATTGATTCTTTGCTTTTTTAAATAGTGTACAGTGGAATTTGTCACGGTATATATAAATCTTAAATTTACATTTTGTTTTAAAATTCTAGTGTATTCTATGTACTAATTACTAGACACTTTATTTCAAGGGAACCCTTCACCTGGCTCTCATTTCCTGTGCCGCTTCCAGGATCGACTAATATGGGCCTTGGTTTTGGAGCGCGGTTTTGGCTACTGCTGTATTAGCATTAAGGTAAGAAGATTTCATCTCCTAGTTAAAAAGCATTACAGGATTTGTTACAATCCCAGCCGATGATAATAGGGGTCTAGACCCGAAACGTCAGCTTTCCTGCTCCTCTGATGCTGCTTGGCCTGCTGTGTGCATCCAGCTATACACCTTGTTATCTCAGATTCTCCAGCATCTGCAGTTCCTACTGTCACTGATGATAATAGTCGACAGCCTCAGATCCCAGTTTAGTTACCATTGTGGTTTGTTACTGAACATTTTCACACAAGAATGCCAATGTTCTTTATCAAAGGAACACAAAATTAAAACAGAAAAAATAGATTCAACCTAATTCATACCAATATCCTTTATAGTCAATTAAACCTAGTAAAGTATCAATCTTGTTTTAACTCTCTTTCTTAACCAACTCTTTGTAAGGCTGATGGGCGAAACTTCCTTCCGGTTCTGAGACCTTGCAACTTCTGCACAAATTCTCATAGGTTGAAGATTACGCAAAATAATCTGAATTTCTATTGATATGAAACTTCTGAACTGAAACCTGTTTCTTCTGAACTAAACGCAAACTGCTCAAGGCACCTACCTTTTTTTTTTGTGTGTCATAAAACCCAGCACTATAAACACTTAATCAGTTAACAGATTCAATACGGTGTGGAGCTGGAGGAACACAGGTGTTGTTCTTCCAATTTTTTGTGTGGCCTCATTGTGACATTGGAGGAGGCTCAGGATGGACATGTCGTCAAGGGGGTGGGAAGGGTAGTTGAAATTGCTGGCAACCAGTAGGTGGTGTTGATTGGAGCGTACAGAGTGCAGATGCTCTATGAATCAGTCAGAGTCTGCACTTGGTCTCTCTGATGTAGAGGAGACCCCATTGGGAACAACGGATGCAGTAGACCAGGTTTGAAGATGTACAGGTTGGATATGGAATGACTGGGGCCTTGGACAGAGGTGGGAGGGGAGGTGTAGCAGTTGCAGGGAAAGGTGCCAGGTGCGGTGGGATTAGTGGGGAGTGTGGAGTGGATGAGGGAGTCATCCAATGTTACAATAGACCACACGTAAACTGGAGGAACAACACCTTATATTCCACCTCGGGCCAATGGCCTCAGTGTAGAATTCACTAGCTCCAAAATCTCCTCACCCCCAGCCCCATGGCGTTAGGGGTAAAGTATTAGCACGGATAGAGGATTGGTTGACTAACAGGAAGCAAAGAGTGGGGATAAATGAGTGCTATTCTGGCTGGCAATCAGTGACTAGTGGTGTGCCTCAGGGATCGGTGTTGGGACCGCAATTATTTACAATTTATATAGATGATTTGGCGTTGGGGACCACGTGTAGGGTGTCAAAGTTTGCAGATGACACTATGATGAGTGGCAGAGCAAAGTGTGCAGAGGACTGTGAAACTTTGCAGAGGAACATAGATACATTGAGTGAGTAGGCAAAGGTCTGGCAGATGGAATACAATGTAAATAAATGTGAAGTCGTACATTTTGGTAGGAGTAATAGTAAAAAGGACTGTTACTTGAATGGTAAAAGGTTGCAGCACGTTGCTATGCAGAGGGACCTGGGTGTCCTTGTGCATGAATCACAGAAGGTTGGTCTGCAGGTACAACAAGTAATTAGGAAGGCAAATGGAATTTTGTCCTTCATTGCTAAAGGGATCGAGTTTAAAAGCAGAGAGGTTATGTTGCAGCTGTACAAGGTGCTGGTGAGGCCACACCTGGAATACTGTGTGCAGTTTTGGTCTCCTTATTTGAGAAAGGATGTACTGGCACTGGAGGGGGTGCAGAGGAGGTTTACTAGGTTGATTCCGGAGTTGAGGGTGTTGGCTTATGAGGAGAGACTGAGTAGATTGGGATTATATTCATTGGAATTCAGAAGATTGAGGGGGGATCTTATAGAAACATATAAAATTATGAAGGGAATAGATAAGATAGAAGTAGAGAGGATGTTCCCATTGGCAGGTGAAGCTAGGACCAGAGGGCATAGCCTCAAGATTAGAGGGAGCAGATTTAGGACTGAATTGAGGAGGAACTTCTTCATCCAGAGGGTTGTTAATCTGTGGAATTCCTTGCCCAGTGAAGTAGTTGACGCTACTTCAGTAAACGTTTTTAAAGCAAAGGTAGATTTTTTTTTTGAACAATAAAGGAATTAAGGGATACGGTGAGAGCGCGGGTAAGTGGATCTGAGCCCACGAAAAGATCAGCCATGATCTTATTGAATGGCGGAGCAGGCTCGAAGGGCCGGACGGCCTACTCCTGCTCCTAGTTCTTATGTTCTCATGTTCTCATCCCTGCCTCTTTGACCTGACACAACCTGTCCCTCTTCCTTCTCACCTATCCGCTCCACCCTTCCCATTGATGAATCTCCACAGCCCCTTACCTGCATCCACCTATTACCACCCCAGCCCTACCCTCCCAATTTATTTCTGAGCTCCCCCGTCCCAGGCCTGATGAACGGTCCCGACCCAAAACGTCGACTTTCCTGCTCCTCTGATGCTGCCTGACCTGCTGTGTTCCTTCAGCTCCACACTGTATTGACTCTGACTTCCAGTATCTGCAGTTCTTGCCATATGTTAACAGATATCTTGTTAAGTACTGAAGTCACAGTGATTTAGGTCACTATTCCAAATGAATTTCTGACCTTTTTTCAAAAGGTTACCTTTGCAGAATGAATACCGCAAATCTATTTTACCTGTATCCAAATTATATATTATAAACCTTTATCACAGGTGGTGACACAAAACAGTTATATTTTTATCTGTAGGATGTTAATTCAAATCCAGCTAATGGGTTCAAGCTCTCTCTCCAGTCCACGGGTCTAATGAGAAATGAGTTTGGGCAATTTCAAGTTAATGATCTAGCAAGAATGCCAACAGTTTAAAACTGGAGCTGAATCACAGTTGTTTGTCTTCATGAGCACAAGTAATCTGAGCACAAATAATCTGAGCACACATACCAATAAAAATCTGTACTTTTGAATTAAATTCTGTGTCCTACAAAAGTTTACTGTCAGATCCTATTCTGTTGTTTGGACTGTCGAGGTAGTAGAGTGTTGAAATATCCTAAAAGTTATCCTCTAGATTGTTCCATCCTATTTGTTTATACACCAAGATGAAGCATTTCAGGTGATCCAGAGAATCCAGTTTGTGAAACTCACCAACGGTTCATTGTGCTAGTGCCAAACGTAAGTGAAAATGTACTTTCCTGTCCAAATTATATAGTAATCACAAGTTAAGAACAATATTGCAGGATATAGTCCAATCAGGTTAATATTTGATTGAAAACATGATTGAGTAAATTAGAGGTTCCAGTTTTTAGGAATAATTTTTGGATGTCTATTCATAAGATATGAACTGTATTCAAAAGCTCTACCTCTGCCCTTAATACTCATGATCTCTATTGTCTGGTCATATAATAATAATCCACATGTTGTATTATCAAATTAAAATGTATCTTTTCCTCACTTCATTTAATTGTTAAATGCTATCCATAACTATTTGACCCACCTGCTAGTTTTCTAAATGTGATGATACCATTTCCGGTATGGGCAACTTTGCACCTTCATGTGTGCAGAAGTACTAGATTTCAACTTGCAATTTCAACCCACAATTTCTCACAAATGCTAAGTTCCTGAACAGAAGGGGAAATTTAACATTATTTTTCTGGAAAATAAAACTTTTTTTCCCTGCATCGTTTTCTGGACTACTTGATAATCACAGGTTTTGGAGCAGTAGTAGCAAACTAGGAGCAATCTATTGGTGTATTATTCTGCCAAGTTCATTCTGCACAGGGCAACCATCCAAGTAAAGAGGTAAAATAAAGATAAAGTCAGCCTTTTTTCTTCCTTTTTCATAAAAATGATTTTCCAAGTAATTTAAAACTTTCTTGTTAGAAAGCACACAGCATATTCTAAGAATAATGGGGAGCCAATGATCTAGTGAGAATGAGAAACTTCAAAGAAAAAATCGATGAGTAAAGAAATAGGACTGGAGAAGTTAATATGATTGTGGCAGCAATTTTTCTGACTTATTTGTAAGCATGCCAATATTTGTCACATTATCACCAAGTATTTGTTACGCTTCCTTCAGTTTAAAGATTAGCTAGTATATGTAGCAGAGTAGACCATAGCTTATCAATACCATATTATAACAAATCAACAAGGGCCATTCTTTTACTTGTGAAAATAGATGTACCAGTTTAGTGTGTCCCCAAGTCTAACTAATTTCTGTTTAACTAGTAGACCATTTTAAATTGTTATTTGTGAAAGTTTACATTTATAGTTGTGATTAAATTGACCTGCGGGAAGTGAATTTCTATGTTTGCTCTTCATTTGGATTTGGTTTCTTCACATTACCACTCAGAAAGCAGGACGATAAATGCCCGTGGACTACAGGTCATTGGTATCTGTTGACTAAAGTTATAGTTTCTCTATATGTTTGTGCAAATTTTGTTTTAAAATGCCAGATTGATTTTTTTTTGAGTGAAATTCCAGCATTTCAGTCAAAACGAGTTTTCACTCAGACCCTAAAAGTGAACAAAGTAAAGTGGTTTACTTTTGCCACCAGATATCCTGCCCAGTTGAACCCTGAAATTCACATAATTGGGCTTAGTAAATTTATTTGTTGAAGTCTGCAGTATTAGTCACAAGCCTCCGCACAGGGAAGAAAGAATGTGAAGGATAGTCAGTTTGATCTATATTTTATTTCTCTCACCCACATACTGAATGGCATTGGTGGATGTTGGGTCAGCCAAGAATGATGTGAATTGGAGTAAATGGCGAATTAAAAAGTTTTCCAATTAAAATTATAATAGTGTACTGGAATCTGATTTCATGATTGTGTAATACTTACATTCTCTTATTGAATGTTCATATTTTGATTAACTGATTTTTTTTAATATTTAGTGTGAAATTACTGTTTTGTCAGGGATTAGAGCTACAAGAAACATCATGCCACACTGCTGAAGCTCGACGGGTTGATGAGGTGTTTGAGATGGCCTTTGAACAGGAGGACCAAGCAAAAACTTGCCCTATAAACCAGCATCTTGGCAACATCTTGACTCCGTGTGCAGTACTACCAGTAGAAGTTTACTCCGATGCACGGAATATTTTAACAGGAATCATTGACGCTCATGAAAATTTAAAACAGATAAAGGAAGATTTTGCCAAAGTTTTCATTTGGGTGCTTTTACGTTCTACTAATAAGTCAAAATCTTGTCAAAATAGTCAAGATATCCAGCTGTTACAACAAAATAGACCCTGGTCAGATGAGTGTACAATTAATTCGGTACAAACAGAATCTTCTACAAGTCCCAAAGATTCCAGCATAAATTCAGAAACATTTAATGAATGGTCAGATGGTGACATATTTGAACTGGAATCCATTGGAAGAAAGACTAGAATAAGTTTAGTTAAGAGCATGATAGATATGCAACAAATGAGTACAAAACCTATAGTAACATCCATTCCAGGGAGCCTTGAAACACGAAGCTTATCTCCTGATATAAATGAAGAAGAATTACCAAAAAAAACTCCTACATATGGACTTCCTGCTATTGACAAAGGCGGAAAGAGACTTATGGAAAGTGGTAACCGTGAAATAGCCCCACTGGTTGTTTTCAGTTCTCCTTACTCAAGTAAGCTTAAAGTGCCAGAAAATTGGAGCTCAGGACCATTCCCTTCTCTACTGCTTCAAAAATTGTTGAAATCCTTCCCTGATGATTGGTATTCATTTGTTCTTACTCTCATGGATGTTGTCCAATCTGATGAAAAATCTTCTATTATCTTTGAAGTGAAAGGAGATAAGACTTTGAGAGAGATGTACGCCCAGGTGGTGATGTCTTGTTATGGCATAATGTTAGGAACAGACTCTACAATCCCAAGCCCTAATCAAGTCTTCAAAGTGTATTCTGGTGATATACCTTGGTCTGTGGGCTTAGATTGGCTGACCCAAAAGCCGGAACTGCTTGCACTTGCACTAAAAGCATTCAGGTAATTAAAAGAACTGTTGTTATGAATATGTGGCTAATTGATAAAACTGCAATTTGATGCATGTAGCTACATGGGTGAATTTACTAAATGCAGAATCTGATCATGGTGAATCATTTCTTTATATAGGTACACCTTCAAGTTGATGTTTGACAAAGCCAGCCTAGGCCCAGTTGAAGACTTTGTTGAGTTGGTAAATTATTTGGAAGAATATGAGAGAGACTGGTTCATTGGTATGATGTCACAGTCTGAGTGGCAACAGGCTGTACTGCAGGAAAAGCCTTATCTCTTCTCCTTGGGATATGACCCAAATTTGGTAAGTCCATCTAATTTTACACCAGTGTGACTTAACAGGCAGCAGTCCTGTCTCTGACTCAGATGCAACTGAGAGATTTTCTGCAGTTTTTTTTCTGTGTGGGGGTCAGCATGTCAGGTAGTAACTAACACACCACTGACATTGGTGGGATAACTCACTGGTTTGCCTACAAGTCAGCTCATTAAGAGTTGAGACTTGAGCGAGAGTGAGTTGGTCACCCTGTCACAGGTTACGATGCTCCTGGGTCCTAAAGTCTGCTAATCGAGGCATGATTGGAGGATGCAGCAGTGAGAAGGTAAGTCTATCTTTTTTCCCCCTTCTCATTTGGTGGGGAAGTTGTTTGGGGCGGGTGCTGGTGCCAAGAAAATTGGGGCAAAGGCAGGAGGATGGCTTTTAGAGGCAGTTTGCTATGCCCATGCTGCCATCGTCTCTTCTTGCATATTGAAGTAAGTACACTAAAAAAGTACCTAGATTGGATCACCTCGCCCACCAGCATGATCCTGGAATAGTATATCATTTTGATGAGAAAGGAAAGATGTACTAATGCATGACATGATCAGGGCAGATTTGAAGAGACTAACCCACATACATGCTTGCTATACTGGAGATTCCGCTCTTCAAGAGAAGTGGAAAATGGCAGGCTTGGAGAGAACATGGAAGTCTAAGATTCTTTCAGAAGTTCAGTCTGACCGATCCCAGCTCCAGCTCAGTCCTGATCTGGCTTCAAACCTCATATATAATTCATTGCCAAGATTCCTCACTTTCAGTTTAGGAACATATCCGCATATGCCTGTTTCCCACTATGATATATCTTTATCACTTCAGAGTGCATTTTACCCCTAAAAGGTTTTCTTTATTGGTGAAGCCACCAGCAGACCTAAAACTATAATTTCACCAGAATGCTAACTCCTATCTCAAACCTTTAACGTTGACATTTGTTGTCATTGACTGACTCATTTTAATAACATATCAACATCAAATCCTACATTTTAAATGGCTTTTCTACAATATGTTCTCACCTGTGTCCTAGCAGGCACACTATGCTCTACTGACTCATTTAGTATGACCCCTCTCCCATTTTAATCAACATACCTAGATTATCCTCCTAAACCAATTTTATTCATTAGCAGAATGTATTTTCAAAGTCACACGTTAATGTGTCTTTTGTCACAATCCTATTTGAAAATGCATTTTGGAACATGTAAAGTTTTGTAAATGTAAGACTTCTAATTTTAAAATACCCATTTGACTATTTTTATCATCAAGCCACAAACCCGTGTTGAGCACTCAATGAAAATATTAAAGGGTTAAATTAATATACAAAATATATAAAGCGGAGCTATATAGTGCCCATTGGTACTTATGGTAGTAAATCTTAGCATTTCTTTGTAATGCTTTGCTAATAATGTATTGTCAATATTACTGTTAAACCTTTTTGGTAATGAAAACATTCAGTTAAAAAATATATTAAGAGTGTTTTGAGGCTAAATAAGTGGTATCTTTTAACCTTGTACTTTTTCGTCCAAATTGTCAGGATGATGGCTTATTTTCAAGTCTGAGAGGTGGCACAGTGGTCAGCACTGCTGCCTCATAGCACCAGGGAACCAGGTTCAATTCCACCTTTCAGTGACTGTGTGGAGTTTGCACGTTCTTCTTGTGTTTGCATGAGTTGAGTTTCCTTCCAGTGTTCAGGTTAGGTGAATTAGCTATGCTCACTTCCTACTCAGTATCCAGGGACTTGGGTGAGGTGGATTAGCCATGGTATATGGGAGTTAGGGGGCTAGGGTGAGGGTGCATTGTCTTGGTGGAATGTTCTGAGCGTCAGTTCAGATTTGACCAAATGGCCTATTTTCACACTGTAGGGATTCTACAGCTTCTATGACCCGAACATCATTTATTGGTTTGTTAATTTGTCTTTGAATCCATTGACCTACAACTAAACTACTCCGTTTACATCTATACATTTCTACAGTTAGTTTGATTATTTTGTTCCTGAGCAGAAAAAGAAAATGTTTGCAAACATGTCCAACCGTTTGAAGTACTGTCGTTGCTATTACGTCAATAATCAAGGCAGAGAATTAGCAGACAGCTAGATTTGGTAAATGAGTGGTGTTGCTGGAGGAAAAAGTTGATTAGATTGAGCTGTGCTTTAAATAGTGGCATAGAAAGATGGGAATGCCTTAAATCCTCATTCAAATGCTGGCATTTCTAACAATCTAGTGCAAGATGAATAAAACTTGAACCTTTAAGCATTTTCATTTAGAGAAAACAGTGCTAGACAGTCAAATTGGCATCTTATTTTCCATCGTTACAATTTTGCTGTACAAATCCTGAAACAAGTGAAAATGTATGGTTTTGCTTAAGAAATCATTTCTGTAACAAATTACTTGCCCATATAATTTTGTTACAGTAACATTTAAACATTATTTTTCTTCATTTTCAGAGGAGTTAAGACTATTTTGTTCGTTCTTGCAGAGTACATATACTGGACGTGTGCTGTCACTGCAGGAAATGTTGTTGCAGGTTGGCAGATTGAATGCAGAAGCAATAAGAGGCCAGTGGGCCAACCTGTCATGGGAACTTCTTTATGCCACAAATGATGATGAGGAACGATACAGTATACAAGCACATCCTGTATTACTGAGAAATTTAACAGTACAGTCAGCAGACCCTCCCCTTGGCTATCCCATTTATTCATCTACGCCGATCCATGTGCCTTTGTTCTAGAGAATTGCAAGTTCTAATTAGTGTTCAACACATATTACCATGGAAGAAATTAAAGAAAAATGTTGCCCTTACTTATACGTTGAGGTTTGGCATTTTGTACAGATGACCAGTTTGGACTGGTAAAAATCATTGCTTAGGCAGGGACTGTCATGTATCAACTATGCAAAACTTGAATTTATTGCCAGGATTTTAAAAACTATTCCAAATGACTTTTAATTAGTGGAATTTTACAGTTTTTTGTATCCCTGAAACCAAAGTGGGAGGTATCAGTAATGAAACATCAACTAAAATACTATCTTGCAACTCTCGTTGCAAAGTACATGGTTGCTATGGGCTGGAAGTGTGATACCTCCATGTTTTAAAAGTAAGCCAAAGCGTGGATTAGGACTGAGAAAATTGAGAGAACTGTGAACCTATATCCAAGCATGTCCCACTAGCTTTGAAGAGGTGAATGTATGTTATAAACTACTTTGTGTCATATTCAACATATGTTCAAATGTTGAATTGTAAGAGTATGGCAGCTTAAAGAAAAATTTGGAATGAGATATATTTATAAAACGTCATTGTAAAATATCAATCAACTATATATGTGTAATTATATGGAGTACAAGAATTAGCCATAAAGATTTTCTATTCAGAGAAGAAAGACCTTTTGCCATGAGTTACCAGTGAAGTGCTGAAAATGTTTATTCATTTTGATTAAAGCCAATTGGGAGGTATTAAGTTAATGATAATAGGTTAACTGAGATATTGATTTAGAATCTGAAAACTCACTGTGGAAAAGTCCAAGTAAAACAAATTTGAAGTGATGTTAAAATACTGCTTTGTCATGCTGGAATTACATCAACTCACTTTGAACATAGTATATGTATGTATTTTTCAAAGTGCTTTTTTTTGTAAAAATAAGAGTTTATGGTAGTTAATTTGGGAAAAGTATTGAATTTTTTGTTCTGTGAGTTATAAATTTTAGAAAATCTAACATGTTGGTGGGCTGATAAACTGACACTGAGCACCATAAGGAGAGCATTTGGATTGATTATGTTCACTGAAAGGGAAGATCAGAAGAGTTGCGTAAGATCCATGGTGGCTACCAGCACAAGACAACGAGACATTAGCAGCAACCTGTTAGTAGTCTGACTGACCAATAGCAAAAAAAAAATAATGTTTTTTAAAAAAGTACAAAACATGAAATCGTAGAACAAGTTGTTCTTTTGCTAATCAATTACATTGTTAAATGGATTGTTCATATAAGAAGATTGCAGAGTTCCAGAGGTCTGAACTTTTTGAAATGTGCACACAAACATTTTTCAAGCAACCATGCAAGAAATTGTTAAAAAGCAAGTCATGTGGATGCTAGAAATCTGAAATAGAGTGCTAGAAAAACTGAAGTAAGCTTGGCACCATCTGTGGAAAGATAGTTAACATTTTGAGTCAAATAAGACTCTGCGTCTGAGTTTCACTTCTTTGGGTTGATTGTTACTGGTCCAGAGCTATAATGTGAATTCCTGTTTCTCTCTATACAGATGTTTCCAGACCTGCTGAGCTTTTCCAAAATTTTATTATGCAAAAATTGTTTTGAACAGGATTAAACTTCAAATTGTGCCTATTTTTAAAGTGCTGCATAGTATGAACTGGTTAGTGTGGTTAAGTGTGCATAATCTTCCATTTCTTTCAGTATCCCTTGATGCACATCCATTTAAAAATTTTAAGTCCTGTTTTCCAAGTGAATAATACATTTCAGAGTATAGGTTATTGTATATTAAATAATTCAGTCATAGGGAAGATATGTAGAACTGTATTTCATATTTTAACTGACTTTTCCAGTTGTAGATTTGTATAGTCTTCACTGTTCTGTAAACTACTAAAATTAAAGCTTAATTATTTCTAATTTTACAAGTTTAAAATTATATTTGACAAATGTGGCTGGAATGTTAAATAAAATCATATTGAAACATGGGAAATAGAAGCAGGAGTAGACATTGTTCCAGCTTTTGCCCCAAACACTTTGATCCCTTTAGCCCTAAGAACTATATCTATCTCCTTGAAGGTCAGAAATCACGTAACACCAGGTTATAGTCCAACAGGTCTATTTGAAAACACAAATCTTTGGAGCCTCAGTCTACACTAACGCCTGTAGAAGGGCTGAGACTCCAAAAGTTTGTGTTTTCAAATAAACCTGTTGGACTATATAACCTGGTGTCGTGTGATTTCTGACCTTGTCCACCCTGACACCACATCATATCACCTTGAAAACATTTAATGTTTCGTCCTCAACTGCTTTCTGTGATAGAGAATTCCACAGGCTCACCACTCTCTGGTGAAAACATTTCTCCTCATTTAAGACCTGAATGGCCTGTTCTGTATCCTTAATCTGTGGCCTCTGATCAGGGAGTCCAAAATCATTGAGAACATCCTTTCTACATTAGAATTTAACAGATTCCTATGAGCTCTCCCCTCTTCTGTACTCATGTGGATATAGTTCTGACTGATTCAATCTCTTTTCATATGCCATCTGTAGTCAAAAGATTCTTGCCCCGTGCAAACACACACACACACACACACACACACACCACACACACACAAACACAATCAAATAAGGAGAAAAAAAAACTACACACACTACTGTCCAGGCAGGGTTTCATGAATACCCTGCAAGTAGATATGTTAGGAGACAGCTTTGAAACAGGTTGCACTTGAACTCAGGTACACCAGCAATTGCAGCAAGACATTCCAGCTCCTGTACTCAAATTTGCTTGCTACAAAGGCCATCATATTATTTGACCGCTGCACCTCCATGCTGATTTTCAGCAACTGCTGTACGAGGACATCTAGTTCTCACTGCACCGTTTTTCATAATCTATTGTCATTCAGAACATCTTTCTCTGTTTTTGCTACCAAAATGGATTAACTTCATACTTATCCATACTGTACTTCATCTGCTATGCATTTGCCCATTCACTCCACTTGTCCAAATCATCCTGAAACATCTATGTACTCTCCTCACAATTCATCTTCCCACCCAGCTTTGTATTGTCTGCAAACTACATTGAGTTCCCTCAACTAAATCACATATAATAGCGAATAGCTGGGCTCCAAGCACTGCAGCACCCCACTAGTCACTGACTACCAGTCAAAATGACCCATTTATTCCCATTTCCTTTCTGCCAACCAGTTCTCTATCAACATCATTACACTACTCCAATCCCATGTGCTTTAATTTTACATGCTAATCTCTTGTGGGACATTGTCAAATTCCTCTTGAAAGTCCAAGTAAACTACATCTACTGGTTTAAAATTTGTTGTAGATGAGGCTATAGACATCCTCACCAAGCCCATGGGTTTGGTTGCAAATGTTTCATCACCCTACTAGGTAACATCATCAGTGTGCCTCCAATGAAGCGTTGGTGTTCTGTCCCACTTGTTGTTTATGTGCCTCAGTTTGTTGGGGTGATGGAACTCCATCAACAAACACATTGAATTAGACCCTGTGCACAAATCACTGCGAAACAGAACCGGAAGTGGTACCAAGCACCCCACAAACTGAGGCATATACATAACAGGCGGGACAAAACACCATCACCGGAAGTGCACTGACAGAGTTACCTAGGAGTGTGACAAAACGTTTGCAACCAAACCCACTGGTTCAGCAAGCATGTCTACAACCACATCTACTGGTTCCTCCCTATCAACTCTACTGATTACAGAGAAAACAGTAAATGCTAGACCTATGGTGGAGTAGCATGGAATGGAGAGTATTTAAAACTACAGCTGAGGATTTGGAGGTTTACTTACCAGGGAGTGGAGTCACCTCCCTGCAATACACACGTTTCATTCAGTCAACTGCTCGCAACTGAACCGCAGGACAAAAGTGACATCACAGAAAGCAGTCAGTTGATTGGCTACTAAGGAACTACCTTAGGCATTATTGCTAAAAACAGTAGTCATTCTGAAATATATTTAGAATTAATTGAGAACAGCCAGGGACAAGAAATGAATAGAGCGACTGAGATTAAGGTAAAGGGAGAATCTTTAAAGATTAAGTAATTAGAAAAGTTCGCCTTGTTAAGTTATAAGCAGAGACTGGGACTTTTATCCCCCTGGTGCAATAGAAGCTGAGAGGTAACCCTAATGAAGGGGATGAAACGTGAATCATGAAGGGTGTAAATATGGTGAATGGCCAAGGTCTTTTTCCAAGAGTAGAGGCCATAAGTTTAAGGCAAGAGGGGCAAGATTTAAAAGGGACTTGAGGGGCAACTTTTTTCCATACAGAGGGTGGTGCATATATGGAATCAGCTGCCAGAGGAAGTGGTAGAGGTGGGTACAATTACAACATTTAAAAGACATTTGGACAGGTACATGGATAGAAAAGGTTTAGAGGGAGATGGGGTTGGGTGGGGTGGGTACGGAAGAAAGGAGGAATGACAGTGATATGCAATTCATTAGTTAGCGAGAAAAGACAGGCATTTCTGCAGCCATAGACATGACGCCAGGATGGCATACTGCCTCCCTGGTGCCAGGATAAGGGATGTCACTGGATAGCTGTGGGCATCCTGAAGGGAGAGGGTGATAAGTCACAGGTCACGGTACACATTCGAACTAACAATACAGATAGAATGACAAGTCTTCCATCAAGAATTTAGGGGGCTAAGCAGTAGACTAAAGAACAGGTCCTTACAAGGTTTTAGTCTCTGGATTACTCCCAGTGCCACGTGCTAGCAAGCATCCAAAGAAAGCAAATCAATGAGGCCCTGCCAATATCCTCTGGCTATACGCACAGACTGCACTTTTGACCCCAAATGCATCTTTACTCTTTCTCTTGATGTACTTAATATCTTGGGATTCTTCCAAACTTATGATGTTTGTCTCTTTAATTTCATGTTTAATACCTTCCCCAACATAGCCACTACAGTTTGGAGCTTTATATACAACCCCCCACTATTATTTTCTGCTCCCTTTGTGCTTGAGCTCTACACATACAGATTCCACTTCACCAGACCCAATATCTTTCCTCACTACTGCATTAGTGTCCTGTTTAACCAGCAATGCTACCCCACCTCCTTTTCCTCTCTGTCCTTCCTAAAAACTGAATCCCCTGGATATTCAGTTCCCATCCCTGGTCACCCTTCAGCCACATCCCCATGATCCCAAACTATACCGTATCCATTTAATCTAATAGCATGACTAATTCATCCACTTCATTGCGCATGTTTTCACACATTAAGGCAAGGCCTTAAGACTTTTCGTCCTAACATATTTAGTTTTTCTTTTAGGTTCCTAAAATATGGATGGATTTATTTAAGTGATCAGAAAGACTAAAGCTGAAAAAAATCTGATCTGATAAAAGCACAAATTAAATGGATGAAAAAGATTCTTCGTATAGAAGCTCTTTAAGGGGATCCTGCCCCATGCTGACAGCTGCAGTGAATTCTATACCATTTCTCATCTCGAGGAAACCTGACAATTGGAAAGCACTTGAACTTATATGGTACACTTGCTCATCTCCAAAGAATTTTTCAGGCACTAAAATTGTACTTTAGATGGATAGTAATTGTTGACATGGGGAAATGCCACAGCCAACTTGCTTTTTAAAGCAAGATATTCCAAACATTGTGGTATTAAATTGAGGAAAGAAGTTTTTCTAGGATGTTAAGAGTGGTCTTGCTATCTAGGAATGCAATATTTTTCCAAATTTTATAGTGTCTCAGGATAAACCAGAGCAAAGCAATGGAAGTATTTTTGAAGTGCAGTCACACTAGTATAACATATGGTGTCATTATGCATTTGGACCACCAGGATGAATATTGTTAATTCAATGTTACCAAACATAGAGACAACACTTCAGTCAAGTTCCCAAATATCTTTGTACTCTACCACCATCGTCTTCCTTTGTAAGAAAAGGTACACAACCGTAGACCACGAAGACTGTAAAGCAAAATGTTTAATTGCTTTTGTCTTTCTGCCTGTACCAATTTCAAGTGTCAAAACTTCGCTGAACAGGTTCATGTATATTGGATATTAGGGTCCCCTTTAAAACTGAACTTCTTGCAGTATCTTATGTATAACCTAAGCGTTACAATAACTAGTTTTTTGCAAATAGAAACAAACATTTTTAGTATATGAAAACAAAAGAGAGGTTAAAAGAATCACTAAGGACATAGATCACAAACATTTATCAGGCACCACACCACACTATTCACAATGCAATGTAGTTTTTGCTCTTTAAAGGGATAAAAACTAATTTTCAAATAGAGATGAGCAAGGGGACAATGGGCATCCTGGCATTATGAGCTGCTGCTTATGGTCATTGGCCAGTAGAGTTTAGAGAAGTGATTGACATAACAAAGATGGCCAGCCTCCAAAATAAGTACCTCAACAGGGATAAGAGAGGATCAAAGGAAACAAGCCACCATCTTTCAAGAAGATTAGGAGTTTCCCTACATCAGCCCAAGGGAAGAATAAAGACTGTTACCACTAAAAATTGCACATCATCAGGACAGAACACTCCATTACTTCAAAACCACCATTCCTGCTCCTCCATTTTACAGAACAGCTTTAGGTTTTAGTGATATGTTCACAACCATCATGGGTCATATATTTATTTTCTTTGCCAACTTAACTGATGTATCATATCTAAGCTGCTGCTACGTAAACTCAATGAACTAATCAGAAGATTGGCTGTCTGGCAGAAAGCAGAGTGGGGTTAAAAGGGTCTTTCTCGGGATGGGAGCCGGTGACAAGTGGTGTTCCACAAGGGTCAGTGTTAGGGCCACAACTTTTCACTTTGTACATTAATATCTAGATGAAGGAGCTGTGGGCATTCTGGCTAAGTTTGCAGATGATACAAAGTTAGGTGGAGGGACAGGTAATATCAAGGAGCCAGGGAGGCTGCAAAAGGATTTAAACAGGTTAGGAGAATGGACGAAGAAGTGGCAGATGGAATACAACTTGGGAAAGTATGAGGTCATGCACTTTGGTAAGAAGAATAGAAGCATGGACTATTTCTAACTGGGGAGAAAATTCAGAAGTCTTGGGAGTTCTAGTCCAGGATTCTCTCAAGGTAAACTTGCAGGTTGAGTCAATAGTTAGGAAGGCAAATGCAACTTTGGCATTTATTTTGAGAGGACTTGAATATAAAAGCAGGGATGTACTTCTGAGGCTTTACAAGGCTATAACATCAGGCCACGTTTGGAGTATTGTGTGCAGTTTTGGGCCCCATAATCTCAGGAAAGATGTACTGGCCCTGGAGCAGGTTCAGAGGAGGTTCACGAGAATGCTCCCAAGAATGAAAAGCTTAACATATGAGCAACATTTGAGGACTCATCCTTCTAAACTCGATCAAGTATAGACCCAGAGGGGGGATCTAATTGAAACTTACAGAATACTGAATGGCCTGGACACACTGGATGTTGGGAAGATGTTTTCATTGGTAGGAGAGTCTAGGACCCAAGGGCACAGCGTTAGATCAAAGGGAAGACCTTTTAGATTGGAGATAAGGAGAAACTTTTTCAGAGAGTGGTGAATCTATGGAATATACATGCCGACAGAAGGCTGTGGAGGCCAGGTCATTGAGTATATTTAAGACAGAGATAGATAGGTTCTTGATTGTAAAGGGAATCAAGGGTTACGGGGAGAAAGCAGGAGAATGGGGTTGAGAAACTTATCAGCCATGATTGAATGGCAGAGCAGACTCGATGGGCTGAAGGGTCTAATTTTTGCTCCTATGTCTAATGGTCTTAAAACTGCAATAAATGAGATCATAAATCCCTAAAATCAACTGTTATGTTTCTACTGAAAGTTGTAAAAAAGCAATGATGGATAATGAATGTAAAGTTTACTGTATGAGTAAAAGAGTAATGTGACATGGAAGAGTAATGACATCACATTTTTTGCGAAACTTTTGGGCAATGAGAAGGAAATAGTAAGTTTGTTTGGAATTAAATAAATTTGCCATTGTGCTCTTAACAAGGAAATATGTGTGAATATAGAAAATGTCAAGGTTAAAAGTGAGTGAAATATCACCCCATTATCAAATACCTTGTCAACATCTACAAATTTAAGAGATAAGTACAAGGGTACTGCAGGACTGTAAATACCCATGAGCCATACCTTGTGCTTTCCGATTAGATGGGGAAAATACTTGATAACACAGATGGACATTTTTTCTTCTCTTTTACTCTCTATAATGGCTATTCATTTCTATTGGGCAGTAGTACTTTGTTTTATAGCCTTGGTGACCATTCATGCAAGTCTAAACTGTGAATTAGTATGGAGTTGTCACACCAATAGTATTTAGTCATAAGATGAGGAAGCATGACTTTTTTTTAAAACCCCATCTTTTCACCAGGTTACAGCGAAGCCTGGGATCAATCCGGTCATCAAACCAAATAATTGTGCTTTGTAAGTATTTAAAGACAACGTGTTAGTATTCCTTTATTAGGGAAATGGGGGAAAATATGTTGGTAGAATTTTGCCACAATTTTAACTGCATGGAACAGAGAAAACACTTCAAGCACTGATCTAAAAGAGAGATGACATTTACATAGGACTCTTAACATGTTCTATGACTCGAAGGAGTAAAAACAAATATGTATGCACAATATTAAATTTAAACAAAGTGTGTGAAAATGATATTAGATAGTAAACAAAGGTGTGATTTAAATCAAAACCATCGGCGAGTATTGCTGAAAAAAATACATCCTGTCAAAGCACCCTTTGGAAATTACTGCAAAGTAGCATGAAACACCTATCTTTACCTTTGCTCAATTTGAAGATGCCTGACCTTTGAAGGGCAGTCAGAGATAAACTGGGCACTATTAATACACAGAATCCTGATCCTTGCAGACAGAAAGACATGTACAGATATTGCATTTGTTTCAACTTAAAATAGGCAATAGTTATTCTTTTAATCATTCCTCAGGGCACTGCCTTCACAGTTAAACTGACTGATTCAAAATTAAAGCTTAGCAATTAACTGTCATTTAATGAAATGATAGTGTCCATGGCAATGCCTCTACCAATCAGGACTCTTCTCAGACAGTGTAAAATGTTATTCCCTTTACACTGGTATTCTTGTAAAATGTCCTGATAAGTCCATGAAAAAAAATTTTCAGCAGTGTTCAAGTTCCGTACAACCAGACGATTAAGATGCTCCAAAACTTCACCTTCTCCACCACCACATAATGGCTATAGTTTCAAGCTGCTTTATTCGTTACATCACGAAAATAAGATACATCAGCATCCTGAAAATACGAAAAGAAGAGTTAGCAAAGGGAGGCGGAAGCTGGGAAATAAAAATGTCACTATATATGATTGAACGGGTATAAATTCCAGCTAACAGAAATTTGGTTACAATTATGAGCCATTAATATTTAAAATAGAAAACTGGAACACTGTTTCAACCAACAGAACTATACCACAACATTTTGTATATAAAATCATTTTAGAATGTAAAGTTATAAACCAAACAAGGACAGGTGTAATTATTAACCATATTGCTATGCATTCAGGCTTGCTTCTGACATGCACGAAGAATTCTCTCACAAACACATATGTTAAAGTTATTTACTTCTGTACGAATCACCAATGAATATGCCATAGTCCTCTAAAGAATAATCCTCAACCCTAGCTATTCTCAGGGGTGTTTACTCTCTTGACTGAAGATGCTCAATCCCTTGGTTTTGGTTATATTTCCAATATTTCTGGTTACTTTCTTTTGCAATAAAATAGGCCTAGCTGTGTTCTCCTAGCTTTCACTCCTCGAAAGTTTCAGATGAAGAATAACCGACCTTCCATGCTGCTAACTATAAAGTTAGTGTTTTACTCTGCTTATGGCAATAGTCTGATTGTCATTTATTTTGGTCAATTTCTCTCACAGAGCTGCAAAATGTACACACCAGTACAAAATCCACAAGCAACTCCCAAACAAACAAACCAGAGATGAGATCATTTCTAAATTCTACCATCTCTATGACAACATAGCCTTCCCTGGGCTATCCTTAAACTGACCTGTAAACAAATTATTCCTCATTTATAATTTTTCCAGCAAAATAAATGCCAGTTGTTATACAAGAACATAACTAGATCCAGGAGCAGGCCATTCAGGCCCACAAGCCTGCCTCACCATTCAATAAGATCATGGCTGTTTTCCTCCAGGCCTCAACTCTTCTTTCATGCCAGCTCCTCATTGCCCTTGACTTCAATAGTTAACCATTTATTTTCTCTTTAAAACACTTCAGCGATCCAGACTCCACAACTCTGGGATACAGAATTCCAAGCAATTCCTTTGTATGTCAGTTTTAAATGAGTGCCCTTAATTTTGTAACTATGCCCCCAGTCGAGATTTGCCCATTAATGGAAATGTCTTCTCAACATCTAACCTGTCAAGGCCTCTCAGAGTCTTGACTGTTTCAAAGAATATTACCTGTGCTGCCATATTGCTAGTTCTTCAGTAACAGCATTATGCCTTTACCTCATTTAAATACCTTACACTTTGTTACATTAAATTCTAACTGGCAGGTTTTTGCCCACTCAGGCTATCTATATCCCTTTCCTGACGCCCTATGTCCTCATCACAACATGCCCTCCCACCCATTTTGTATGGTGAGAAACTCTGGATACACTCACTACACACTGCACACCTCCATGCACACCCCTCAAAGAATTATAGATAATAAATAAAGGCCCCTAGGACAGATCCTGAAAAAGAATCATCAACCCCAATTCTGTCCTGTTTGTGATAACCAATCCTCAAAAGCACACTAACGCATTACCCAATAACATAAGCTTCTATTTTGTACAATAATTTTGCAGCACCTTACTGAATACCATCTGAAAATCCAATATTACACTTACCAGTACCTATTTGTCAACTCTGCTTAATATATCCTTAAAGAATCTAGCAAAAATGTCAAACAATTTCCTTGATACAAAACCATATTGACTATTTGATTGAATTAAGCTAATTGATTAATCTAACTGTCTTCTATTTTTTCCTTAATAATACACTCTAGCATTTTCTAGTGATGGATGCTAGGTTAACTGGCCTATAGTTTACTACTTTGTCTCCCTTACTTTTTGAACAGGGTATACATTAGTGGTTTTCCAACCTGCTGGAACCCTCCCAGAATCCAGCGAGTTCTGGAACATATCAACCCATGTCTCCAATTCCCTGTAGCCACTTTGGCCCATTAATTTGTCAAATACTTTATTCTTCTGGATTCAATCCATTACAAGTCTTTTCTTCCCATTGGCAGCTTGCTCATCTGTCATCTTGGAATATCTTATAATGTACTGCAAAGCGGAGTTCAATGGAAAATATTTGTTTATACTCTCTGCCATTTCTCTTTTCCCGTATTAATTCCCCAGTTGCATCCTCCAAGAGTCCCACACTTCCTTCAGCTACTTTTTAACATGTACATGGAAGCTCTAGCTGCTTGTTTTTATATTTCTTGCCAAATTTATTTTCATAGTCAATTTCTCCCCCATTTACCTTTTACTCATCCCTTGCTGATTCCCAAAGAATTCCAAATCCTCTGACCTACCAGTTGAATATGTGGCTACAGGGATGGTGCAGGAGGGAGGGATTCAGATACCTGGATAATTGGAGCTCATTCTGGGGTAGGTGGGACCTCTACAAACGGGATGGTCTGCACCTGAACCAGAGGGGTACCAATATCCTTGGGGGGAAATTTGCTAATGCTCTTCGGGAGGGTTTAAACTAGTTCAGCTGGGGGATGGGAACCTGACTTGTAGCTCCAGTGTACAGGAGATTGAGAGTAATGAGGTCACGAATAAGGTTTCAAGGTTGCAGGAGTGTACCAGCAGGCAGGAAGGTGGTTTGAAGTGTGTCTACTTCAATGCCAGGAGCATCCAGAATAAGGTGGGTGACCTTGCAGCATGGGTTGGTACCTGGGACTTTGACGTTGTGGCCATTTCGGAGACATGGATAGAGCAGAGACAGGAATGGTTGTTGCAGGTTCTGGGGTTTAGATGTTTCAGTAAGATCAGGGAAGGTGGTAGAAGAGGGGGAGGTGTGGCATTGTTAGTCAAGGACAGTATTACGGTGGTAGAAAGGACGTTTGATGAGGACTCGTCTACTGAGGTAGTATGGGCTGAGGTTAGAAACAGTAAAGGAGAGGTCACCCTGTTGGGAGTTTTCTATAGGCCTCCGAATAGTTCCAGAGATGTAGAGGAAAGGATAGCAAAGATGATTCTGGATAGGAGCGAAAGGAACAGGGTAGTGGTTATGGGGGACTTTAACTTTCCAAATATTGACTGGAAAAGCTATAGTTCAAGTACTTTAGATGGGTCAGTTTTTGTCCAATGTGTGCAGGAGGGTTTCCTGACACAGTATGTAGATAGGCCAACAAGAGGCAAGGCCACACTGGATTTGGTACTGGGTAATGAACCAGGCCAGGTGTTAGATTTGGAGGTAGGTGAGCACTTTGGTGATAGTGACCACAATTCGGTCACGTTTACTTTAGCGATGGAAAGGGATAGGTATATACCGCAGGGTAAGAGTTATAGCTGGGGGAAAGGCAATTATGAGGCGATTAGGCAAGACTTAGGATGCATAGGATGGGGAAGGAAACTGCAGGGGCTGGGCACAATTAGAATGTGGAGCTTGTTCAAGGAACAGCTACTGCGTGTCCTTGATAAGTATGTACCTGTCAGGCAGGGAGGAAATGGTCGAGCGAGGGAACCGTGGCTTACTGAAGAAGTTGAATGTCTTGTCAAGAGGAAGAAGGCGGCTTATATAAAGATGAAGTGCGAAGGCTCAGTTAGGGCGCTTGAGAGTTACAAGTTAGCCAGGAAGGACCTAAAGAGAGAGCTAAGAAGAGCCAGGAGGGGACATGAGAAGTCTTTGGCAGGTAGGATCAAGGAAAATCCTAAAGCTTTCTATAGGCATGTCAGGAATAAAAGAATGACTAGAGTAAGATTAGGGCCAGTCAAGGACAGTAGTGGGAAGTTGTGCGTGGAGTCCGAAGAGATAGGAGAGGCGCTAAATGAGTATTTTTCATCAGTATTCACACATGAAAAAGACAATGTTGTCGAGGAGAATACTGAGATACAGGCTATTAGACTAGATGGGATTGAGGTTCATAAGGAGGAGGTGTTAGCAATCCTGGAAGGTCTGAGAATAGATAAGTCCCCTGGGCCGGATGGGATCTATCCTAGGATTCTCTGGGAAGCTAGGGAGGAGATTGCAGAGCCTTTGGCTTTGATCTTTTTGTCATCATTGTCTACAGGAATAGTGCCAGAAGACTGGAGGATAGCAAATGTTGTCCCCTTGTTCAAGAAGGGGAGTAGAGACAACCCTGGTAATTATAGACCAGTGAGCCTTACTTCAGTTGTGGGTCAAGTGTTGGAAATGGTTATAAGAGATAGGATTTATAATCATCTAGAAAGGAATAATTTGATTAGGGATAGTCAACACGGTTTTGTGAAGGGTAGGTCCTGCCTCACAAACCTAATTGAGTTCTTTGAGAAGGTGACTAAACAGGTGGATGAGGGTAAAGCGGTTGATGTGGTGTATATGGATTTCAGTAAAGCATTTGATAAGGTTCCCCATGGTAGGCTATTGCAGAAAATTCGGAGGCATGGGATTGAGGGTGATTTAGCAGTTTGGATCAGAAATTGGCTAGCTGTAAGAAGACAGAGGGTGGTGGTTGATGGGAAATGTTCATCCTGGAGTTCAGTTACTAGTGGTGTACC
>JAHRHZ010000283.1:55544971-55558979 GCA_024137785.1 Ginglymostoma cirratum
TCCTCTATCCACCTCCCCCTCTCTCCCTATTTATTTCAGTACCCTCTTCCCCTCCCCCATTTCTGATGAAGGGTCTAGGCCCGAAACGTCAAGTTTTCCTGCTCCTATGATGCTGCTTGACCTGCTGTGTTCATCCAGCCCCATGCTTGTTATCTCGGATTCTCCAGCATCTGCAGTAACTTTTATCTCTGACAGCATTAATGAGAGTCCATTGCCCAATTAATGGCCACGTTAAAAATGTTAGTGGAACATTGCAAATTTGGAGGGTTTCTCCAACAAGCCTTGTGGACCATTTGGTTTTTCCTAACAAAGAGGGACCTGGATTTCAAGCCTGCTACCTTGATGGAGTTGGCTGCACGCAAAGCAATACAGTTGAGCAACGATGCCTGGGTGCATAAGGTGGCACCCTGGCAGAGTGCAATACCAACTGGAGTTTGCCGATGTGCTAAGAGTGGCTATGGGGTCAACATGTTGGACTTGAGAAGCCCAGTGCCACAGATATAAGCAAGTGGGCCTATTTGCCTAAAGTTGCTAGGTGCAACTCAAGCAAGAGAAGGGGTATATCAAAAGGAGACAATTCAGAAGATAAGGCAGGAAGTACATATTGCCAGCCAAGGAGTAGACCAGGAGTCAGCCAGGGCTGAAGGAGAAGCAGAAGGTCCAGAATCAGCAGAGTTTTGGTTAAATATCCTGTTGGTACAGGATAAAGCTAATCATTTAGGTGGCATGGTGGCTCAGTGGTTAGCAATGCTGCCTCACAGCACTAGGGACCCGGGTTCAATTCCACCCTTGGGCAACTGTCTGTGTGGAGTTTGCATGTTCTCCCTGTGTCTGCGTGGGTTTCCTGTGGGTGCTCCAGTTTCCTCCCACAGTCCAAAGATGTGCAGGCTAGGTGGATTTGACCAGCTAAATTGCCCGTAGTGTTCAGAGAGGTGTAGATTAGGTGGGTTATAGCAGGGTGTGTCTGGGTAGGATACATTGAGGTTCGGTGTGGACTTGTTGGGCTGAAGGGCCTGTTTCCACACTGTAGGGATTCTATGATTTCTGGGGTCTTCCCAAATTAGAGGGGAAGACAGTAAAGATGGAGGTAGATACAGTTGCAGTAATGTCTTAGATACCCACATTTTAAAAAAAAGCTAAGGCAAGGCCATTGAAGTCTGCTAAGATGACACTACAGAAACAAGTGGTGCCAATGCAAGGCTGTATACAGGTAAAAGTACAGCTAAAGGACCAGTGTTCCCAATTGCCTCTGTAAGTGGTAAAAGGCATCTACCCTGCATTACGACTGGTTAAGAGGAAGAAGGAGGCTTATATAAGGTTTCGGAAACAAGGAACGGAAAAGGCTCTAGAAGGATACAAGTTAGCCAGGAAAGAGCTGAAGAAAGGGCTTAGGAGATCGACACGGAGGTGGGGGGGGGCGCATGAGAAAACTTTGGCAGATAGGATCAAGGAAAACTCCAAGGCTTTTTACACGTACGTGAGGAATAAGAGAATGACCAGAGAAAGGGTAGGGCCGATCAAGGATTGTAAAGGGAATTTGTGCACAGAACCTAAAGAGATAGGAGAGGTCCCTAATGAATACTGTTCTTCGGTATTCCCAACTGAGAGGGACCTAGTTGTAGAGGAGGACAGTGTGAAACAGGCTGGTAGGCTACAGGAGGTGGATGTTAGTAAAGAAGATGTACTAGGAATTTTGAGGAACTTGAAGATAGATAAGTACCCCGGGCCTGATGGGATTTATCCAAGGATTCAATGGGAAGCGAGGCAAGGGATCACAGGGCCTTTGGCGATGATCTTTTCGTCCTCATTGTCCATGGATATAGTGCCGGAAGATTGGACAGAGGGAAATGTCATTCCCTTGTTCAAAAAACAAATAGGGATAACCCCGGAAATTACAGGCCAGTTAGACTTACATCAACGGTGGGCAAATTATTGGAAAGGGCTCTGAGAGATAGGATTTATGATCACTTAGATAGGCACAGTTTGATTCGTGATAGTCAGCATGGATTTCTGAGGGGTAGTTCATGCCTCACAAACCTTACTGAATTCTTTGAAGAGGTGACCAAACAATTGGATGAAGGTAGAGCAGTGGATGTGGTATACATGGATTTAAGTAAGGCGTTTGATAATGTTCCCCATAGTAGGCTCATGTAGAAAGTAAGGAGGCATGGGATAGGGGGAAATGTGGCAGATTGGATTCAGAATTGGGTGACCCATAGAAAACAAAGGGTGGTAGTGGACAGAAAATATTCAACATGGTGCTCAGTTATGAATGGTGTACCACAAGGATCTGTTCTGGGTCCTCTTCTATTTGTGATTTTTGTAAATGATTTGGATGAAGGAGTGGAAGGGTGGATTAGTAAGTTCCTGGACGATACAAAGATGGGTCGAGTTGTGGATAGTGCGGAGGGCTGTTCTAGGTTACAAAGGGACATTGACAGGATGCATAACTGGGCTGAGAAGTGGCAGATGGAGTTTAACCCTGAAAAATGTGAGGTGATTCATTTTGGAGGGACAAATTTGAAAGCAGAATACAGGGTTAACGGACAGATTCTTGGCAGTGTGGAGGAGCAGAGGGATCTTGGGGTTCATGTCCATAGTTCTCTGAAAGCTGCCACCCAGGTGGATAGAGTTGTTAAGAAGGCATATGGTGTGTTAGCTTTCATTAATACAGGGATTGAGTTCAAGGGCCATGAAGTTATGCACCAGCTATACAAAACCCTGGTTCGGCCACATCTGGAATATTGTGTCCAGTTCTGGTCGCCTCATTACAGGCGAGATGTGGAAGCGTTGGAAAAGGTGCAGAGGAGATTTACCAGGATGTTGCCTGGAATGGAGGGAAGGTCTTACGAGAAAAGATTGAGAGAGCTAGGGCTTTTCTCTTTAGAACAACGAAAGATGAGAGGTGACTTGATAGAGGTGTACAAAAGTGATATAGGTATAGATAGCGTGGACAGCCAGAGACTTTTTGCTACGGTGGAGATAACTATTACGAGGGGGCATAGTTTTAAAGTGAGTGGAGGTAGATATATGGGAGACGTCAGAAGTAGTTTCTTTACACAGGTAAATTTACTCAGGGCGTGGAATGCATTACTGGAGAGGGTAGCGGAGTCGGCCTCATTAGGGGCATTTAAGCAGCTATTAGACAGGCATATGGATGATAGTATAAGGTAGGGGTGGAAGTTAGATAGACCTTAGGTTTAGGATAGAAGTTCGGCACATCATCGTGGGCCGAAGGTCCTGTACTGTGCTGTACTGTTCTATGTTCTAATATTTGAGCGTCGCTGGTTACAGAAAATTAAGTTAAATTGGGGTGTGGTTAATAAGCTGGCAGACTCAAAATGAGTTTGCAAGAGATTCTGGACAGATTAAAAATAAAATCTTCAAGGGAATCCTGGGGTAATGAAAGGAGAAAAAATTAAAATTCAGATGAAGCGAGATGAAGGCGTGATTATATGCCATCTAGCTGAAAAAGTGGATATAGAACTGGAACAGCTGGTGAACCTAGGCGTTTTGGAACCAGTAACCACTACAGAATGGACCACTTCAATCTTTCCAGTCTTAAAAATAGAAGGCGCAGTGAGGATTTGTGGGGATTTTAAGGTCACGGTCAACTCAGCCGCATGTGCTGATCGATACCAACTTCAACTTGTTAAGGGCCTGTTCAGTGGGCTGGTTGGGGGAAAGAAATTCTTAAAAATGGATCTGCCACAGACCTACTTGCATATGGGGTCACAAAGGAGTCTCAGCCACCACTGATGATAGTGACAGACAGGGGACTGTTCCACTGCAAGGGGCTTCCATTGGCATCACATCTCTGTTAGCTCTATTCCAGATGGCCATGGATCAAATTGGGAGCGGATTGCCAGGTGTCCAGGTTAGCTGGACAATACTTTGGTTACTGGATCTCTCTGAAGAGGAACATTCGAAAATCAAGAAGAAGTCCTAATAATGGTTGCAGGAACACGGCTTACAAGTAAAAAGGGAGAAATTAAACTTTTTTTAAAAAAAGGAGGATCCATAGAGAGTACCTGGGCCATGTAAATCAAAGACAAGTAATTACACAAGTGCCTGAGAAGATGGAGGCTATCATGAAGATCCCTAAACCAGAAACTGTGTCTCAAGTCAGATCATTCTTAGACCTGTCAATTCTTATGATAAATTCATGACTGACCTGGCAACTATCCTAAAACCCCTGCAACATTTGCTAGGAAAAGGGCAGCCATGGAAACGGACCCAAGAACGTGAGCAGGCTTACAAATTCTATGCCTCTGACTCGCATATCACTATTAAATTGAAAGCAAGAGTGACATAGAGTCAAAAATACTACATACAGAAACAAAATATTAAACTGATACCTGATGGAAGTCAGTTCTGAGGAAGGGTCACTCGACCTGAAACATTAACTCTGATTTCTCTCCACAGATGCTGTCAGATCTGCTAAGCTTTTCCAGCAATTTCTATTCTTGTTTTTGGTCGTGCTGAAGTAACCTCAGCCCTTGACTTTGTCTAATAGGCTTGATACTACAGCTCCATGTCTATAGAGAGGGTACAGGGAGCCATTCAAGAGGAGGTAGAAAAGAGAAATGGTGTTGAAATTGGAGATAATACAATCAGGGGAATAGACACTCTGGCCAGGATTGAGAATCCTGATGGCTATGTTGCCTGTATGGTGCCTGGATTCAGGATGGGCTCATCTGGGCTGCAAAGGAACTTGGAGTGGGAGGGAAAGACCCAGTTGTCATGGTCCATGTAGGTACCAACGATATAGGTAGAAAGAGGAAAAAAATTCTGATGAGGGTATATGAGTGGCTAGGGGTATGATTAAAAAGCAGAACAAAAAGATATTCCCTGGATTACTACCTGAGTCATGCAAATTGGCACAGGGTCAGCAATGTTAAAGAGTTAAACATGTGGCTCAAAGGGTTTGAATTCATGGGACATGGATTCCCAGTCCGGGGGAAGGAGGGAGCTGTTCCAATGAGACAGGCTCCACCTGAATCATTCTGGGACGGAAGCAGGGGCAGGGAGAGGGGCTTTGGTGAGGGTCGGTGTCTGCCTGTCTCTGTGGGATCAACTGCATGGAACATAACGAAAATAGCAAAGGGGGGAAAATTCAGAGGTAAAGTGAGTGCAGTACTTAAATAAATGCAGTATATGAGACAAGGTAAACAAGCTTGTAGTACACATTGAATTTGCCAGGTCTCGTGTTGCAGGATATCACAAGAACGTGGCTGAAAGGGGATCAGGGCTTGGAACTAACTATTCAAGGATACATGTCCTATTGAAAGGACAAGCAGATGGGTGAGGAGCAGCAGGGATGCCTTGTTAGTAAGAAACAAAAATCTTGCTACCAATTTAATATTTTGTTCCTATATCTAGTATTTTTGACTCTATATGACTTGTTGCTATCAATTTGATAGTGATATATAGAGTCAGAATGCATAGAATTTGTGTGGGTAGAGTTAAGAAACAGCAAAGGAAAAAAAGGCCTTAAGGGGAGTTGTGTACAGGCCTCCTAGGAGTAGTAAGGACGTGGGGCAGTAAATAAATCAGGAGATAGAAAAGGCACACAGGAAGGTACTATTACAACGATTATGAGGGACTTCAAATGCAGCTGAACTGGGGAAAAATCAAGTTGGTAACGGATCTCAAGAAAAGGAATTTGTGGAAGGTCCATGAGGCGATTGTTTGGTGCAGCTTATGGTACAGCCTACTACAGAACAGGAAATTCTGGATTCGATGATGCGTAATGAGGCAGACTTGATTGGTGCAGCTTATGGTAGAGCCCACTACAGAACAGGCAATTCTGGAGGCAGTGACCAAAACAGAATTCACACTGCAATTTGAGAGGGAGGAACTGGAATCAGATATTTCAACTGAGTAAAAGGTAACTACAAAGAAATGAGGAAGAAGCTGGCCAGGTGACTGGAAAGAAAGCGTACCAGGCAATAAGGCGCAGGAACAATGGCAGGTGCTTCTGCGGAAAATTTAGGAGACATAGCAGAACTGCACCCCAAAGAAGTAAAAACATCCTTCAGGGAGGACGAGGCAACCGTGGCTGACAAGGGAAGTCAGGGACCGCATAAAAGCAAAAGATAAGGCATACAGTGCGATGAAGATTAATCAGAACCCTGGGGATTGAGAAGCCTTTAAAAACCAGCAGTGGATAAGAACTAGAATCTGAATCCCTACAGTGTGGGAACAGACCCTTCGGCTCAACAAGTCCACACCAATCCTTGGAGCATCCCACCCAGACCCATCCCCCTATAACCCACACATCCCTGAACACTACAGGCAATTTAGCTTAGCCAATCCACCTACCCTGCACATCTTTGGACTGTGGGAGGAAACCAGAGCACCCCAAGGAAACCCACGCAGACACAGGGAGAATGTGCAAACTCCACACAGACAGTCACCTGAGGCTGGAATCGAACCTGGGTCCCTGGCACTGTGAGGCTGCAGTGCTAACCACTGAGCCACTATGCCACCCCACTGAAAACAAAACTGAAAAAAAAAATAGGTGGCAGTGGTGGGGAGGGGGGGGATGTGGGCGGAAGGAGAAGAGAAGTTGGAATATGAGACTAAGCTAGCTAGTAATATAAAATATTGCTAGAGTTGTTTTAGATGCTTAAAAGTGTAAAAGAGAGACAGGAGCAGACATTGGACCACTAGAAAATGAGGCTGGAGAACTAGTAATGGGGAACAAAGAAATGGTGGAGAAACTGAACAGGTATTTTCCATCAGTCTTCACAGTGGAGACACCAGTAGCATACCAGAACTTCAAGAGTATCAGGGGCAGGAGTGAGTGTAGCAGCCATCAGTAAGGAGAAAGTGCTGTGGAAGCTGAAAATTTCAGCAGGTTGATAAATCACCCCAGAATTCTGAAGGAGATAGTTGAGGAAGTTGCGAAAGGTATAGGTGGTGATCCCACAGGAATTATGAGAGTCAAGGAGAGTCCCAAAGGACTGGAAAATGGCTACTGTAACACTTCTGTTTCAGAAGGGAAAGAGGCAGAAGGCGGGAAACTATAGGCCGGATAGCTCGATCTCAGCTGTTGGTGAGGTATTAGACTATTTTTCAGGAGGAGATTGTGGAGTACTTGGAAGTACATGGTAAAACATGGACAGCTTTGGCCAGGGAAGGTCATGCCTGACAGATCTGTTAGAATTCTTTAAGGAGGTATTGAGCAAGTTAGGTAAGTGTTTAACCGGTCGGTGTGAGCTATTTGGATTTCCAAGAAGCCTTTGACAAGATGCCACACAAGAAGCTGTTAAATAAGAACCCATGGTGTTAGGGGCAAGGGACTAGCATGGACAGAGTTATGGCTGACTGACAGAAGGCAGAGAGTGGGGATAAAGGGATTCCTTTTCACAATGGCAGCCAGAGGGTAGTGAAGTTTCACAGGGGTCTATGTCAGGACCACAACTACTCACATTATAGATTAACGATCTGGATGAAGGAACTAAGGGTATTATTGCTACTTTTGCAGATGGCATAAAGATAGATTAAGAGTTAGGTAATGTTGAGGGAGCAGGAAGACTGCAGAAGGACTTGGACAAGCTAAGAGATTGGGCAAAGAAATGGCAAATGGAATATGAGAAAGTGTGAGGTTATGCACTTTCATAGGAAGAAGAGGCATAGATTATTTTCTAAACATGGAAAGGCTTCAGAAGTCTGAAGCACAAAGGGACTTGTTGCACCACTTCAAATTTTCTTAAGGTTAACATGTAGGTTCAGTTGGCATTTAGGAAAGCAAATATAATGTTTCTATTCAGTTCAAGAGGGCTAGAACACAACAGCAGAAATATACTGCTGAGGCTGTATTTGTCTCTGGACACATCTAATTGGAATATTGTGAGCAGTTTTGGGCCCAGTAGATATGCAAGGACGTGGTGGCCTTGGAGGTCCAGAGATGGTTTCCAAGAATGATGCTGGGGATGAAGGGCTTGTAATAAGGAATGGTTAAGGACTCTAGGTCTGTACTCAAGAGTTTTAAAAGGATTGGGTAGGGGGTGGGGGGAGGGGGAGGTGGTGGCGTGGAGAAGAGAATATTATTGAACTTACAGATACTGGGAGACATGGATAGAGTGAACATGGGTAAGAGGTAGAAGACACTAGGACGTGAGGGCATAGCCACAGAGTGAAGGGACAGCCCTTTAGAACTGAGAGGAGAAGGAATTTCTTCAGCCAGAGGGTGGTGATTCTGTGGAACTCCCTTGCCGCAGAAGGCTACGGAGGCTAAGACACTAAGTGTGTTTAAGTCAGAGATAGATTGGTTCTTGATTGTTAAGGGAATAGAGGTAACAGGAAAAAGGCAGGAAAGTGGGGTTGAGAAACACACCAGCCATGATCAAATGGCAGAACAGACTTGATGGGCCAAATTGTCTAATTCTACTTCTGTGTCTTATGGTCTTATTATCAATGGAAAATCATGAGGAAACATACTTTACCAAAGTACTGGATAACACTTTTTGTTGCACTCTTGTGGGAACTGCTTACACGCAGGTCCAGTGGCAGAACAAGGATGTCCTTTTCTTGTAGCTTGCTATGATCTACAAAACAAGTCACAAACTTACTGAGGGAATACTAAAACAAAAAACATTTGGTGCCAAATCAATTCATTCTTTCGGCTTTCATATTTAGGACTTTGCTTAAAAAACGCCAAAACCATGGCTATTGATAGATTTGGTTAACACTATGCCATGATTAAAATTTGAAGCATAACAAACTTGAACTTTTAAGTATAGAATAAAGATTAAATTAAAACAAAATAAAACTCCCAGTAACATAATTGAAAGTTTATGCATTCTTGTCACGTATGATAATTTGCAGATCTATGCAAACTTAAAAGCAATTTGAGGCACAAGGCACTCTTGCCCACCTTAAAGTCTTATCCTGAGAGTTAGCAGGTAATCATTTGAATATTTTGCATTTTTAAAATGGGCAGTGAGTTATTTTTCTTGACATACCTTTCAGTGTCTTCAAACAGAAACTAAAACAGTACACCGACACCAATTCACCTTTTTTGTTTTACACATGCATAGTACATGACACTAACCCAGCTAACTCAGTGCTGGCTCCTAGAGTGAGCACAACCCCTGAGACTCTTGTAAACTTCTGTCAGCCAGGACTCTCTGATTGGGGCTATTAACCTGTTCCAATCAGGGAACTCATTCTGAGGTCTACCTGGCTGATCTCATTCCAATCATTACAGGTGGATGCATGCAAATCTTTTGAAAGCAGCAGGATGGAATGGGTCAGTTGGTATAAAGTGGGCTGCGGAGTGGCAGATGAGAGTTTAATTTAGGTAAATGTGAAGTGTTGCATTTTGGAAAGGCAAATCAGGGCAGGTCTTACACAGTTAATGGTAGGGCCCTGGGGAGTGTTGCTGAACAAAGATCTAGGAGTGCAGGTGCATAGTTCCTTGATAGGGTGGTAAAGGGTGGAGTTTGGTACTCTTGCCTTCATTGGTCAGAACACTGAGTACAGGAATTGGGATGCCAGGTTGTGGCTGTACAGGACATTGGTGAAATAAGGGCCAACATTCCATTAGTCTTCCTGATTATCTCCTGATTATCTGTGTCCCAGCTCTATGTTTCATGCACAATCATGAAGGGATTTGGGCAGCTTTCTGCAGATTTTTTTCATTTAAATAATACTGTTCCTTGTTCTCCCTTCCAAAATGAACAACCTCACATTTTCCCACATCATACTCCATTTGCCAACTTTTTGCTCACTAAACCTACCAATATGTCTGTAAACAGTATCCCTCTTGCAACCTGTCTTTTCAGCGATTTTTGTATTGTCTGCAAATTTGGGTACAGTATATTTGCTTCCTTTCTCCAAGTCTACAGTAAATACTGACGAGAAAGATTCGTTAAGGATCGCAATTATCTCCTTTGCTTCCATGGATAGATGGCCTTGTTGATCTTTAAGGGGTCCTATTCTCTTCCTAGTTACTCTTTTGCCTTTAATATACTTGTAGAAACTCTCTGGATTCTCCTTTACCTTATCTGCCAAAGCTATGTCATGTCCCCGCTTTGCCCTCCTGATTTCCCTCTTAAGTGTACTCCTACACCCAATATTCTCCGAGGCATTCACTTGATCACAGCTGCCTATATCTGACATATGCTGCCCCCTTTTTCTTGACCAGAAACTCAATATCTCTAGTCATCTAGTGTTTCCTACTCCTGACAGCTTTGCCCTTCTCACAAACAGGAACACGCTGGCCCTGAACTCTTAGTATCTCACTTCTGAAAGCCTTCCACTTGCCAGACATCCCTTCACCTGCCAACAGCTTTGCCCAGTCAACTTGTGAAAGTTCCTGTCGAACACCAAACTTGCCCTTCCCTCAATTTAGAACTTTAACTTGTGCAACGGACCATTCTTTTCCACAACTATTTTAAAAACTAAGGATTACAGTCATTGGTCCCAAAGTGCTCCCCCACTAAAACCTCAGACGCTTGCCTTGCCTTATTTACCAAGAGGAGGTCAAGTTTTGGCCTTTCTGTAGTAGGGCCATCTGTGTATCGATTGAGAAGTTTTTCAAGAACACACTGAAGTTCAGCTCCATCCAAGCCTTTAGCACTATGGCAATCCTAGTCTAGGTTTCTAAAGTTAAAATCCCATGCTATTATCCTTACAGCTATCTACAATTTCCCTACATATTTGCTCCTCAATTTTCCACTGACAACTGGGGGGCCATAGTACAATCCCATCAAAGTGATCACCTCTTTATTTCGTAGAGGATATTCATAGATTTCATAGAATCCCTACAGTGTGGAAACAGGCCCTTTGGCCCAACATGTCCACACTGACCCTCACAGCATCCCACCCAGAACCATCTCCCTGTAACCCACCTAATCTACAAATCCCTGAACACTATGGGCAATTTAGCATATCCAATCCAGCTAGCCTGCACATCTTTGGACTGTGGGAGGCAACCAGAGGAAACCCACGCAGACACAGGGAGAACATGCAAACACCACACAGACTGTCGCCCAAGGGTGGAATCGAACCCTGGTCCCTGGTGCTGTGAGGCTACAGTGCTAACCACTGACCCACCATGCCACCCATTTCTGGGGGATCAGTGAGTCTTCATGAGTGGAACTAAGTAATGGTGATGTTTCCTTAAACAAGAACGCCACTCCCCCTCCTTTCTTGCTTCCCCTTATATTCTTCCTATAGCATCTGTGCCCTGCAAAATTGTGCTGTTAGTCCTGTCCATCGCTCAGCCATCTTTCCCTGTCCCATGTTCCTATCCATGCCCTCAGTTCATCTGCCTTACCTGTCAGGTCTCTTGCACTGAAATAAATGCAGTTTAATTCATCTGCCTTCCCTTGTTTCCTGAAATGCTCTTGCCGGCTTTGTCTCTTTAACTTGATCTCTAACTTCTGTACTAGCCTCAAACTTATCTTTGAAAAACATTTAAATTTAAACTGGTTTAAAATCTCACTCGTATTACAAAGACACCACAACTTTTAATACATACAAAATACATACAAGACTACACCACAGAGGTTAACATTTAGTTCGGGGAGAAATTCACATTCGAACCAAAAAAGATTTACTACATCAATGAAATACAAATAACAAGCTTCTCACTTTCTTACAAGATTATTATTATTATTACTTTTCCTTTTACACAACCAAGCTGGTTACCTTCTGACTACTTCCTTCCAGTTTCAGGTTTTTAACTTTTGTCAAATCTTTTATAGCAGGAGTGAGATACACAAATTATTTTAAATATACCAGCATAGTACATAGTTATGACACGGGAGTTTGCCTCCAGTCATCTGGAATATGACCAATACGTTGTTTGAAAAATCTCCCTTTTAATTTCAATATCCTAGGTTCCAACAGAGAATGATCTACTTCTTTGTGGATTTATTTAACTGTATGTAAGAAACCTCCTGTCCGGGGATGCTTGTGACCTGAATTGACTTCTTTGTTATTACGTACTTAGACTGAAGGCCGAATTTATCTAAATCTCTCCAGACAGCCAAGCTCTGCCAACTCCAAGTGCTAAATGTCAGGTCCCCAATCTGACTCAGAGACCCCATCTCAGTTGTTATTGACCTAATATGCCTCAGATCCCACCAGATGCTGAGCCACCAAACTTTCACAGGTCCTGGCTGATCTCAGCCATGCCACCCTAGAAAGTGAGGTATTAAACCTTAATCCCCTCTTAGACCAGACGAGACTCTGTTTCTTTGTTTAATAATTTATTCATACATGCATCAGAAATGAACAGATCAAAAAAATGGCACATAGTTCAAAGCTTTTATTTAAAAAAACCAAAGATTTTATATTTTTTCAGATAAAGCTTCCAATCAGCTATTTCTACAGATAATTTCCAAAAGGTTACATATTTATTCATCCAAATCTCTAATTAACAGTATTCAGTCTACATGCCATCATGATACATATGACTGTATGATCCAATCACATTCAAACTAACACACGTGATTATACTATCCAATCGTATCATAACATGTTCACATCTCCTAGCTGAAAGTACATCTAACTGAAAACCTATACTGTCTAATTGTCAAGACTGATTGGTTATCACCCTCCATTTGCTACTGAGCACAGTGGTGAGCGACACACTCCAGGAAACTCCAATTATATGCAGCCTGACAGGGATGGCCTCAGTACGCTGCCAACAAAACCACTGCTGGGAAGTGCATGTTACCTATAATAATCAGTGGAAGTCATACACATAAGTACACAGACCGAGATAACTGGACATGGGTCAAAAATCACACTCCTCTATATTTCCTAACAATGGGATCAAGAGGGTGGTGACAGCTATCCTCGTGTAAATGATGCTTGGGCGTGAAAGATTTAAATAAGGGAACTGATGAATAGATTGAAAAATAAAAAAAAGTCTACAGTTTCAACCGAGGCAAAGCAAGATAATTTCAGACAGTTCACAAGAAGAAACCTTTTTACTTACATTCAGTAGAAATGCTGATTATTCAGCATTTGCTGAATAAAATGCTAAAATTATTCCACACCCCGTTGCAATCTCGAAGGCCAGCAAACAGCACAACAAATTAATTTCCTTTAGTTTATTTACTAAATTTACTTTTCCAGTAATCCATGTCATCATTAAAAATATTTTACTTACCAAGGCAGTTTTGTCTAACTCGTTCCAGTTCAGCAACTCTCCTAGCAGAAAGCACCAAGAAAGCTCCTAATTTTGCTAGTTGATATGCCAGCTCCTCTCCAATTCCAGAAGAGGCCCCTGTTATCCATACCACTTTCTTGAAGAGTTTGTCATCTATTGAATATTAAATATCCAGCTTGCAATGTTATCCCTCGACTATCAAAAATGCCTTTCACAAAGTATTAAATTTCATTAATGTGTCTTAATGATAGCTGAGACATCACAGATAAAGGAGCCTAGACCTTGTATTTTTTGTGTATGTAAAATGGGTGCTCAAGGCTTGAAAACTGTGTGGACATCTACCACACCAGATCTCTGGACATTTGAGATGAGCTTCTTAGATGGCTGCAGCTCCAATCAAAAAATTCAACACCATCCAGAAAAAAAAGCAGTATACTCAATTGGCACACCATCAATTAACATTTACTCCCTTCACCAATGCAGAGTGGCATTAACGTATGCTATCTCTCGCACTGCAAGTACTCACCATGGCTCCTTCTGCAGCACCTTCCAAATCCGCCTCCAAGTAACACACTATCCCAACCAAAGCTAGTGTGAGGCAAGGTGTCGGATTTATATAAGCAATTATTTATTTAAGAATTTGGATTTTGAACTAGTGGCATGTAGGTTTTGGAGCAGTTTAGTGTCAGTCTTTTGGGAGCTATGATCATTTAAAAGCCAGCGTGAAAGGGGTAGTTTGTATCAGAGATAAAAGGTACTGCAGATGCTGGAGAATCCGAGATAACAAGCATGGGGCTGGATGAACACAGCAGGTCAAGCAGCATCATAGGAGCAGGAAAACTTGACGTTTCGGGCCTAAACCCTTCATCCAGG
>JAHRHZ010000283.1:55559763-55684972 GCA_024137785.1 Ginglymostoma cirratum
GAGGGGGGAGGCAGTGATAGAAGGTGGATAGTGGAGCAGATAGGTGGAGAGAAGACGGACAGGTCAAGGAGGCAGGGATGAAGCTAGTAGAGGTGAGTGTAGGTAAGAAGTCGGGTGGGGGTGGGGGTTGGTCAGTGAGGTGGGAGGAGCGGTTAGGTGGAGAGAAGACAGGCAGGTCAAGGAGGCAGGGATTAGGGGGTGCTGGTCTTGGAATGAAGGTGGGGGTGGGGAGATTTTGAAGCTCGTAAAGTCCACATTGAGACCACTGGGTTGTAGGGTTCCAAGGCGGAACATGAGGTGCTGTTCTTCCAGTTTTTGGGTGGCATCGCTGTGACACTGGAGGAGGCCCAGGATGGACATGTTGTCCAGGGAGTGGGAGGGGGAGTTGAAGTGGCTTGTGACTGAGAGGTGCTGTCGTTTGTCGCAAACCGAGCATAGGTGCTCCATAAAGCAGTCTCCAAGCCTCTGCTTGGTCTCCGTGATGTAGAGGAGGCCACATTGGGAAAACTGCCACCCAAAACTGGAACCCTACAACGCAACGCTCTCAATGTGGACTTTATGAGCTTCAAAATCTCCCCACCTCCGCGACCTCATCCCAAGACCAGGGCCCCCCATCATCCCCGCCTCCTTGACCTGTCCATCTTCTCTCCCACCTATCCGCTCCTCCCACCTCACTGACCAACCCCCCACCCCCACTTCCTACCTACACTCACCTCTACTAGCTTCATCCCTGCCTCCTTGACCTGTCTGTCTTCTCTCCACCTATCTGCTCCACTATCCACCTTCTATCACAGCCTCTCCACTCTCTATTTATTTCAGAGCCCCCTTGCCCTCCCCCACTTCTGAAGAAGGGTCCAGACCCGAAACGTCAGCTTTCCTGCTCCCCTGTTGCTGCCCGGCCTGCTGTGTTCATTCAGCTCTACACCTTGTTATCCTGACAAAGGAAGATGGTTTAGAATTGTGAAGAAATAGATTACTTCAGTGTAAAAAGGTCAGTGTGAAAATTTCTGGTCTGCAATGTTTGGTTAAATCCCTGAAGTGGTTGCTTGAAGCTGAGTTAGTTCGTTGTGGGACTAACCAAAGAAGAGAAATTGCTAAATTGGGAATTGAAAAGAAACAGCCATGTTAAAGGCTATAGAAAAAAAAAGGATTTTCTTGCTTACTGAGATCGAAGAGATTGTATTTTTATTGTGCAATTCAAAATCTTTCAAACTGTGTTATACGTACATAGCTTGGTTTACTTTCACTTTTACAAAATCTGGTAAAACCAGATCTGCAGTTTTGCAGGCTTATGTTTCAGTGAAAGGCCATCTTAATTTTTTTTTAAAAAATCTATCATGAGTGATTTCAGTCTGGAATATGCCTAGTCCAGTAATAGCATCAGAGATAGTAAGAACCGCAGATGCTGGAGTCAGAGTTAACACAATGTGGAGCTGGAGGAACATAGCAGGCCAGGCAGCATCAAAGGAGCAAGAAAGCTGACGTTTCGGGTCGGGACCCTTCTTCAGAAATAACTTCAGAAAATGAATTCAGAAAAAGATCCTTCTGAAGAAGGGTCCAACCCGAAACGTCAGCTTCCTTGCTCCTTTGATGCTGCCTGGCCTGCTGTGTTCCTCCAGCTCCACGCTGTGTTACCAGCAATAGCATCAACTAGGATTTGGGACCCATGTGAGATTTGAATACACTGGATTAAAGAGAGAGCTGTCTTTCTTCTGTAGAAGGGTCACTAGACCTGAAATATTAAGTCTGATATCTCTCCATAGATGCTGCCAGACCGGCCCAGATTTTCCAGCAATTCCTGTTTTTGTTTCTGATTTCCAGCATCTGCAGTTCTTTCAGTTTTTATTTACCAACATGTAGCCTGTGCTGGAGAAATTTAGCTATGAAAAGAAACTAGATAGCCCGGGATGGTTTTCCTTACAATTACTAGGGGACATAAGATGTTTAAGGGAATAAGTTTAAAGTTGATGGAAATTTGTCGATAAAAGTGAAGTATATTAAAATCAGAAGTGAGTTGGTACTGGTACAATGGTTAGTTTTTTACAACACTATTTAAAGTAGATTAACTTATTGAATACGGAAATAAAATTGCAATCTCCGTACCTGGCTTGTTTCCAAAACAGTCACACCAGAGCAAAGTCAAATCTCCGTCAGCTTTCAAGAACCGAATAAGCTGCGCAATCACGTAAACCACCAGACAGTAACACAGTAATGAGAAGAGATCCATTGTCCTAATATTTGATAAGATAAAAAACAGATATTGAATTGAACTAATCAAAACATAACATTTCAATTTAATTCCCATTTCGCCACTGATGTAGCCCAAAAAGCATAAACACGTCTCAGCAAATTCTAAACTTATGACATATAATTACTATAAGTATATGGTATAGTTAAGCCAAAAGTAAAAGTATATCAGGCTCCATGCTTATTTTGCTCTGTTCACATTGCTATACCGGAATTATAATTACTCTTGCTACAATATTCTTAAATGGAATGTCAAGTGACATTAAGTTTTCCTATCTGTTAATTTTTAATAGTTTTGTTCGACTAAATTTGTTAGTGCTGAATTATGTATTTAATTAACTTTATCCAATAGTTTCAAAATTAGCGTTTTTAAAATGCAGTAAACCGTGTAATGATTTTGTACAATCGGTTTTCTACGCTCGTACGAATGTGCCAATTCAACAAAAAAAAATCGAAATACGACAATGCTGGAAATTTCAAATACAGAAAGACCAACTTACGCTGAGATCATGCATTCAACTTATCAGAAGATCCCGAGGCGTTTCATGGCAGAGTGATCGAACAAAATCCAACAGCCAGACAGAAAAGAGACGTTAAGCTGCACCCCCATCTCCTACCTGCTAACGTCATCCCGCCCCCTTGACCTGTCCGTCCTCCCTGGACTGACCTATCTCCTCCCTACCTCCCCACCTATACTCACCTTTACTGGCTCCATCCCCGCCTCTTTGACTTGTCTGCCTCCTCTCCACCTATCTTCTCCTCTATCCATCTTCTATCCGCCTCCCTCTCTCCCTATTTATTTCAAAACCCTCTTGCCCTCCCCCATTTCTGATGAAGGGTCTAGGCCCGAAATGTCAAGCTTTCCTGCTTGGCCTGCTGTGTTCATCCAGCTCTACACTCTGTTATCTCGGATTCTCCAGCATCTGCAGTACCTATTATCTCTGCCCAAACGTTTAGCTTTTCAGGAAGTTCTTAAAGTAGGTGGGGTTTAGGGCAGGCGCACGAGAGTCCAAGAGGCATGGTCATCCATATCAGGTAGGAAGGTAATCAAGCTAATTTCATCTACTGAGTTTTAATCTATTTTCCAGTACCGGAGGAGCCCATTCGGCCCATCTTGTCAGTGTCTAATCTCTGCGGCGGAATAAAAACTGCAGACCCTGTACCAACCCCCTGAAGTGTCTTCTATTTCATTACACCCTCAAGCAAATACTAAACATTCACTCGTCGTGATCTTGCCAATTGCATCACAAATAAGACGGAGTTAAAATTGATTCAGAGATAGCGGGAACTGCCGATGCTGGAGAATCTGAGATAACAAGGTGTAGAGCTGGATCAGGTCAGTCCAGGGAGGACAGACAGGTCAAGGAGGCGGGATGAGGCTGGTTTCACCTGGACCATCTCTGATACCTCTCTCTCCTTCCTGGACCTCTCTGTTTCTATCTCTGGCAACCACCTGGAAACCGATATCCATTTCAAGCCTACCGACTCCCACAGCTACCGAGAATACACCTCCTCTCACCCACCTTCCTGCAAAAAGGCCATCCCCTATTCCCAATTCCTTCACCTCTGCCGCATCTGATCCTGAGATGAGGCAATCCAATCCCGGACATCCCAGATGACCTCGTTTTTCAAGGACCGCAACTTCCCCTCCACAGTGGTCGAAAACGCCCTCGACCACGTCGCTCACATTTCCTGCAACTCATGCCTCACACCCCCTCCCCGCAATAACAACCAAAACAGAATGCCCTTGTCCTCACGTACCACCCCACCAACCTCCGGATCCAATGCATCATCCTCCGGCACTTCCACTATCTGCAATCTGACCCGACTACCAAAGACATTTTTCCCTCCCCACCCCTATCTGCCTTCCGCAGGGACCACTCTCTCTGTGACTCCCTTGTCTGCTCCACACTCCCCACCAGCCCCGCTACCCCTAGTACTTTTCCCTGCAACCGCAGGAAGTGCTACACCTGCCCCTACACCTCCCCCCTCACCCCCATTCCAAGCCTAAGGAGACCTTCCACATCAAGCAGATGTTCACCTGCACATCTGCTATATCCGTTGTTCCCGATGTGGCCTCCTCGACATCGGGGAAACCAAGCGGAGGCTTGGAGACCGCTTTGTGGAACACCTGCGCTCGGTTCGCAACAAACAACTGCACCTCCCAGTCGCGAACCATTTCAACTCCCCCTCCCACTCCTTGGACGACATGTCCGTCCTGGGCCTCCTCCAGTGCCACAACGATGCTACCCGAAGGTTGCAGGAACAGCACCTCATATTCCGCTTGGGAACCCTGCCGCCCTGTGGTATCAATGTGGACTTCACAAGCTTCAAAATCTCCCCTCCCCCTGACCGCATCCCAAAACCAGCCCAGCTCGTCCCCGCCTCCCTAACCTGTCCATCCACTACTTCCACCTCAAGCCCCATCCCCACCTCCTACCTACCAGCCTCATCCTGCCTCCTTGACCTGTCCATCCTCCCTGGACTGACCTATCCCCACCCCAACTCCCCACCTACACTCACCTTTACTGGCTCCACCCCCGCCTCTTTGACCTGTCTATCTCCTCTCCACCTATCTGCTCCTTTATCCATCTTCCATCCACCTCCCCCTCTCTCTCTATTTATTTCAGAATCCCCTTCCCCTTCCCCATTTCTGAAGAAGGATCCAGACCCGAAACGTCAGCTTTCCTGCTCGTCTGATGCTGCTTGGCCTGCTGTGTTCATCCAGCTCTACACCTTGTTATCACAAATATGACGACGTTGCTTTCGCACTCTGTAAATGTTTTTAACCAAGATCTATCGAGCATTCAGCACGATTTGCATTCCGTGCACTGTTTCTTCAATGACCATTCTGGCAGCCTTCATTTGTCTTTTGTATCTCAGCGTCAATTTTTCACAGCGAATTTAAAAATCTGCCTTCGAAGGTCTGATGTTCTCTGTGTTATGGATTTTCCCTTTCCCGATCTTAGTTTGAATCTGGCGCCAAATCAGTACAATTTGTCGGTATCCACTTAGCAGTGAAGTCATTAAGCAGAGACAGCCGTCAATGCCATTGAAGTATTCTCGTAGACAACAAACTGGGAAAAGTCATCAGTCTGCAAGTTAACTCTATTTTTCCTTTCACAGTTACTGCTGTGCCTGCTGAGTTCGTGTAGCATTTTTTGCTGCTATAATAAAATGCACTTATTATTCTTTCAGTTTAACTAATCTTAAAATAGATTATTGGATATACATGTGGCTTATGGTAGAAGTTTAAGTATCATAAACTTTAAACAGAATTATTTTAAATAAAAAGGAATTTGCTGGATTTTCCACTCCCTTGAGCAGCCGAGGGAAAATATGGCAAATATGGGGAAATCAGATTCTTGACATTAAAAAATTCCAGTTTTTCTCCTCAAGTTAAACAGCGAATTCTGATTTTCACTATTGAGCAGCAACTACCTTATTTCCATCTGCATTTGTATCTCATTATTAGCCAATCTCACCTCACTTCTGTGCAGTTCCCAATTCTCTCCTTCCCCAATAAACTAGACAGCACCAACTTCTGAAATGAAAGTCAGAAAAGTCATCTTGCAACAGCACTGCTTACTTCTCTGGGTCTATATCCAAGTCTGTCTTCATAGCAATGTAACCACATGCTCCATGGACATTGCCCTGTTCCACCCTTCCTCCATACAAGTGGGCATCTCCACATCATAATAGATGCTTTCAGAATAACTCATTACCTCCACCATCAGAACTTTATTTCAGAGGTCAGGGACACTTATGACTTACATGCTTCTTCCAGATTACTTTATTCACAGGGTAACACACTTATCATGCATCTACACAGGATGCATCTTACAGCTCTTAGCTTACTTTCTTAGTACTCACTCATATAGTGCTTAATTGGAGGTTCCCCTCCCCATGTAGTAAGCACTGCTTTTTAGTGCAGACGGAGAGGCAGGCAGGTTTTATTTGATTTGATTTCTTTGATTTATTTATTGTCACGTGTATCTTGTTACAAAATACAGAGAAAAGTGTTGTTTAGTGTTGCCACGCTCCATTGTTATCTCAAAACAAAGAAAAATAAACCAAAACACAACAGAAAAATGAAGAAATAAAGAAAGTGTCCAACTTTACAGTCTTGCTTGTTAAGTTCTCTGTCATGGGCCATAGGCCTGGTGGCATGAGTCCCCTTGATCACGCTACCACTGTCACTGGAACAAAAGCCACCATTCTTTGGTGCCATCTCACCTTCACCGACACCCTCACCACTATGAGTCCTTGCTGGACCTTGCCAAGGCAGACACCAGATACTGCACCAGCCCAAACTTGACTCCACTACCATGAGTTTGCTTCAGGCCCACTCACCAATGCAGCCACTGCTGATGCCGCTGGATCTCTTAATGGGCCAAACCCACCTCTACTGCCACCTCCATGAAGCTGCGCTAGAAGCCAACGTCGCCGGGAACCCAAACTTGCCTGTGCAGCACCAGGACTGGCTCAACAACGCAGAAGCTGCCAGGAACCCAATTTGTGTTTGATGCCACCACCACAAGTCCACACTGCTGTCGCGACTGAGCTCTTTACCAAAAGGTAAATAAAATAGAAGAGGAAAAAGAAGAAAAAAATAGAATGAAAAGAGAAGCGGATGGAGCAGACGAGCCCCAGGCACAGAAGCCTACTCTACCCCCATCATGGTTGTCAACCTGTCATAGTTTGGAGCACTGAATAATCAAGGGAGTGAAAATACTACCTAATGGCACCATGCTATGCCAATGTTACAACTACAATATGTTCTGGCATCTTAAGTGGTAAATAGACATCATGTGCTTCAACCAAATGGTCATGTCTGAATGTCAAGGGGTTGGGGGGGGGGGGGGGTGGGAACAGTCAGTCAAAAGCACAAGTCCAAGGAATTGCCCTATTTTTCTCTAATAACACGAAGAAATGGGATTTAATTTGATGTAGGAGTTATTTATGGTGATGCTTGAACAGGACAGGGTGTCCCCACTAAGTTAGTTACAAGTGCAGAGGGTGGGAACTTTAATAGCTTTGGAGGATAACATGAGCAAGACACATTGAACAGACATGATTCAGGTAATAGTGCGCGTTGTAGTCCATGTGCCTTGGTGAGGTGTATATGCAGTTGCAGAGTTAGAATTAGTGCTGGCTCTGAGAGTGTGAAGTAGCAGAGAGATGATGATGGAATTATCTTCGCAGAGTACAGGAGATCATCAATCTTTCCCCTTGCACAGCTGTGCATTGCATTTCACCCATAATACAACTGACAGACCCTCCCTACCATCACGACTACTGATTTGGTGCAGATCGGCTAAGTCCATTCACCTGGCCTTCTTTGCTAGTCAGCAGGATATAGGATGGCTCACCTTTCTACCAGAACCTCTCAATCTCTATTTATAAAGTGGTGTACTAACTTGCCTTCCTGGGCCATTTCCTCAGATGTAATGCTGGAATACCGGTGTGGAGGGCAGTTCCTGGCTTTCAGTATCTGAAGTGCTGTGAATGTGGGACTTAACCAATGGCATGAGCATTATAAATTCCTTACAGCCAGAGAACACTTCCACCTCACCTGGTTCTTGATCCCATGGTAGAGTGGCCAGTTGCATAATTAATAAGCTGAAGGAGGAAGTTTGCATAAGAGAAGCTGATATGGGCCATGGTGGACCTCCTGCTGAGAATCTCACAGAAAAATATATTGCCAACAATGTGGGAAAATTCAGCTCACAATTTTATTTTCAAAACAGTTGAACAAATTGATATTATGCAGATATCAAATTAGACTTTTTTGGGATCAGAGGGTTTTTTCACCAGTTATTATGAATTCAGGGCACTGTTTAGAAATGATAATTTATTTTTCAACAAGCTCTTATTTTCAAAGTTTTTAGGAACGATAGTAATGCTGTTATTACCAATACAAAATCCAGGATATTGTATGCTTCAATAATACTTGGGAAATTTGCAGTTAGGACACCAGTGTCAAAAAGTAAGCAGTAACCAGCTGGTCCAAAAGAGTTGAGGGGATTGAATTCTGAATAATAAAAGTAGTTAAACACTTTTCTCTTTCCCTATATTGCTAGAAATGTCCATGTCTGAAATGTTGATTTTTTTTTTGTCCCCAAAAGGTGTAGGATGACCTGGTTGCTCCAGCATTTCCAATAACTTCAGATTCTGTTTTTTTTCCCTCTTTTTATAATGATTCAAATTTAATTATCTTATTTCAAGAGAAAACATGGCAAGTCGAATGTGAAGTTATTTTTTGCGTCATTCCTGCCTGAACTTGGCTATCGTACACTCACTTTCCTCAAAGTCATTAATACATATTGTAAATAACTGCAGCCTCACTGATGCAGCACACCACTACTTAAAGGTTTCTCTCCTGAAAATGCCCCCCTTATCCCAACTTTTTGCCTTCTATTAGTTATTAGTTAGTCAATCCTCTATCCATATTAATATATTACTTCCAACTTCATGAGTCTTAAGTAGCCAATGTGTGATATCTCATCAAATGCCTTCTGGAAATCCAAATATATTAATTTCACGAGTTCCCTTTAACCATTCGGCTTGTTACCTCCTCAAAAGAATTCTAGCAAATGTGTCAGGCATGATTTCCCCTTCATGAAGTCATGCTGACTCTGCTTGATGATATTATGTATTTCTAAATGCTCTGGTATTAAATCCTTCATAATACTCTGAACATCTTCTCAATAACAGATGTTAAATCAACTAATCTAAAGTTACCTATTTTTTAATCTCCTTTTTTAACCAAAGGCATTACATTAGCAGTCTTCCAATCCTCTGGGACTTTTCCAGAATCTCAGGATTCCAGGAAGTTTACTACCAGTGCTTCAACTATCTCTGTGGCTACTTCCTTTAATATTGTAGGATGCATCCCATCAAGTCCAGGGGACTTTAAACATTAGATTCAACATAAAATGAGCCAATTAATGCATAGTAGTAATTGATGATGCCAAGAGGATGTTTACTGAAATAACTAAACATCAAATTTAGCAGCAGAGAATGCTTTATTTAAGCTGTACTTAGGCTAGACTACAACTGAGTCATTTCAGACTTAAAACGTTAACTGTTTTTTCTTTCTACAGATGCTGCCAACTGCCGAGTTTCTCCACTGTCTTCTATTTTTATTACAACTTGAGTTAATGTCCTGAAGCAAAAGAGACACTCAAACATTGTAGAGGCAACGCAACTCAGAGGCTGACATCTGGTGTAAAGGGTTTGAGTTATAAGGAAAAAAACTAGTGATAAATGTGGCCTTTTCAGTGAAAAGTAAAATGAGAAAAGCAAAGCTAGTACATGAATAAGTGTACATAAAATTAAGCAATGTATTTTAAGTCACATGAGTAGAATGAGGAGGCATAGATTTTCAGACTAATAAAGGTAAAATTGAAACTGATATCAAAAGGTTTGAGTGAATGAACGGGGAACATGAAAGTTAATGCTGGATGTCGAATCAAGATCGGTCAAATGACCTTCCTCACCTGTATTTATATTGAGTCCCCAGTGTAATGCAGGGCTGGACTCAGTTCAGACATACCTGATTGAACAACTGGCAGAAACTCTCATTTTAAAGTTTCAATTGGCAACAGAGGCAAAATAAAAGTGAGTGACTGGTGCCTGCAGAACTGGTTTTCCAACATGAGTCAGCAAAAAGGAAAAAAAAATTGAAGGAAAAGCTTTGACTTAGACGGTTTCTTTAAAAATGTCAAATATGCTTCGGATAAAATTAATTACTCTGAAGTAGGGGATTTTGTATCATTCCAAACTTCTAGAAAGGGTTTAACAAATTTTTTGAAGTGTGACACCTCAGAAAATGAACCTTGCCTCAAGGTAGGCACTACAGTGGGACACGAATAAAAAAATTGCCGATACTGGAAAAACAGCTCCAAATAAGCTATACTCACACTGGATTGGAAAATTTTTCTTGGTCAATAGCATGTTTACCGAAATAACTAAACAATAAAATTTAGCTGCAGAGAATATTATATTTAAGCTGTACTTAGGCCAGACTGCAAGTGAGTTATTTCAGACTAAAAGCTCTTTCTACAAATGCTGCCAACTGCCGAGTTTCTCCATCACTTTCTATTTTTATTACAACTTGAGTTAGTAGTAGGCATATATTAATAAAGGGAAATTTCTAAAACACAGGTTTTCAATTTTATATAGTTGAAATATATTTGTATTAATACAATGAAATATAGTAGTAAGTAGTTTTCATTATTATTTGATCATGAATAACTTTGCTTACAGAGCAAAGAAGATTTTCTGCACTGGTATAATGGGAGCAAGTAACATAGCATAACATAGTTCAAGTGATCTGAATGTCAAGGAAGTGAGTGGAAGAAACCAATACAAAATGGTCTGACAGCATATACTGCTACTGACAACAAATTAGCGGCCTGCTTTTTGAAACCACAAAAGGTTTCAATCATTTTAAACAATAATGATGATTAAATGTACATTACATGATACGTTGTAGAATGGGGTTGGTTTCTAGAAAGTGCTGAATTTAACAGGATTGGTTATGAAGTGCCATGATTGGCTTTTAAAAGCCTAAGCTAAGGGGAAGGAGGCAAAAGAAATGGACCAAGATTCTGGCTATCTAAGCAGTTATCTCTGTTTGAAGTCTAGCAGTGTGAGCTAACAGGACCCAGCTCAGTTTGGATACCAAACATTGTTTTCATGATTGAGTGTGAAAAATGGTTCATTAGTAAGAATACTGTGGATATGTGACATTGTCTACCCTATCATAAGTTAATAATTTCAGGGGAAAAATATGCATTTGAAGAGTAAATATGAACATATGACAGAAATGGATAGAACATGAAACAGCAGGCTTTCAACTACTTTGAAATTAGATATCACTCTGACATCACCACCACCATAAAAATCTCCAAGACAAACAGTGGAAAAATATTAAATCAATTCAAGAAAAATCTGTTTCCCATCCTACTAAAGACCTTCCTTTTGCTTCTTTTTCTCTGCCTCCCTATTCCCATTTCTGCTGAAAGTCCATTGACCTGGAAATGTTTAAAATGGTATGCAGGACCCAGATGGAGAGGTCCTGCCCCTATTTCATTCAGTCAAATTTTAGTTAAAACCCTTCAAAACCATTTGAACTTAATACTGAGTTCAAACAACAATTCCATGAATCTTAATCCAGCGAGTGTGTAATGATTTGATGCAGTAAACGTCATGCTGTTGATGGGCAGATGAAGTAAACTGAAGTGTTGATTTTTTAAAAAATCCCATACTGTTTAAACTTGGAAAAAAAGAAGCCTAACCTGTTCATGAGATAAAAAAAAAATCAGCCTGACAACTCTTATTGTCAAACCATCTGGTGTAGGTTAGCTATGTGTTTTTCTTACCTGTTCCACAGATTCAACAGGGTTATTTAGATCTGTTATATAGGGCACTGATGAGACCACATCTGGAATATTGTGTACAGTCTTAATCACCCTATTTAAAGGCGGCCATAAATGCATCGGAAGCAGTTCACAGAAGGTTTACCAGACCTGAAATAAGCAGGTTGCCTGTAAGGTAAGGTTGTACAGACTAACCTTGTATCTCGAAGAGCAAGAAGTGACTTGAGTGAAATACATCATCCTAAGGAGTCTTCACAGGGTAGATGTATAGAGATGTTTTCTCTAATAGGAGAATCTAGAACTAGCAGTCACTATTTAAAAATAAGCATCACCAATTTAAGATAGAGATGAGGCAAAGTTTTAATCTTCTAGGTGGTTTTTAGTGTTTGAAACTTTATTCTTGAAAGGGCAATTGAAATGGAGTCTTTGAAACAGAGCTACATTCTTAATAAACAGCGTGAAAGATTACCAGGGTAGGCAGCATGTGGATTTGAGCTTACAATTAGGTCAGCAATGATCTTATTAGATGACAGAGCAGTCTTGAAAGGCTGAACACTTGCTCCTTGTTCATATGTCTGTGTGTTCATTTCCAGTGTTTTGCTTTTATTTCAAGGAAAATAACATTTGAAAATTCTTCTTCAATCCCCAAGACAATCAAAAACTATTTTTGGAAGATAAAAATAACCCAACATCCTACCTTCTGAATACAGCTCTATCAGCTTCTTCCAGAAATTTGTCCAGTTCCCTTATGAGCATTTACTGTAAACCAGCAGCAGCTGCCAATGCCAGCAGCATTTTCCAAAAAGTGAATAACCCTCTGGGAAAAGAAGAATCTCCTGACGTCTGATGTAAAGCTATATTTACATAATTTGTAAGCATGTCCTCTTTATTTTTATCCGACTTATCTAATTGAAATAACCCATCCAGATGAATATTCTTCTAGAGTAACACAAACTAAGTCCCTGAACTTATTGTGATAATTTAGGATTTTTAAGCTAGTCATTAGTGAACTCCTAAGAATCTTTTCCAGCATCTTCAAGCGTGTGTTAAAATGAACACTGTATTCCACATAGGAATTAACTAGGGTCTACTATACAAACATGGTGGTGATCTGACCTGGTTTATTTTAAACAAGTAGCTTAAGACTATTTATTGTTGCCACTGGTTGTTGTCAGTAGTTGTGGAAACTCCATAACATCCATTTTTTTTGCTTCATAGGTACGGGAGTAAATTATTCAGCCTCTTGAGCCTTTGGCACCATTTAAGTAGGAGCTGGCTGATCAACTCCAGCTGCTCACCTTTTTACTTAGTCTCTTGATGTTGATAACTCAATGTATTGTATTTTGTTATGTCTTCTTGTTGTTCTTCTTGTAAAAAGGGACAGACTGAATTCACTCCTAAATTTAAACATTATGACTTGTCCTGAATTCCTTCATTAGAGGAAATCGTTTATCTTTATCTACGGAAAAAGAACATAATAAAATCAGTCAGTAATAATATAATATATAATACTAACCTGTTAGTATAGTATTAGAGTTAATATTATTATTAGGGTTAGGTAACCAGTGTTGGCCTTGGCAGTGATGCCCAAATCCCAAGAAAGAATTAAAAACAAAAAGTAGTGACACGTACCTCTGTCTTTTTAATCAGCACAAGAAACATAATTTTTATTTTCTTAACTCAATAAGTCTTTACGAATATGACAATAAATAATAACTTAAAGGCAATAGAGCAGTAAAGATGCATTCTCAAACTGGATTAAAATCTCTATTTGGAACTTTTTGTTGCAAGTTTAAAGAAACTTTATATGTACAGTAAGAAGTATCCAACAGAAATAAATCTTCATCATTCAGTGCAACTTAAGATACAAATAGCTTTCAATGCCTGGGAGATATTTTAAGATGGAAACTTGTTGCATTGTAAGATAGGTAGCTAATGTAAGTCAGCAGGAACAAATGTTAATGGTGTATGGGACCAAATGTAGGACAAGTTAGAGATGGTTGCATTTCAGCCAGGCTAGTCTTCATAGCAGATAGGAGAGGGGATACAAAAAGAGAATATTTGAAATAATTGGTTCTAAAGAAGGCAGGCGCACTTGAGGGCTTCAGTGGTGGAAAGTTTGAGCTAGGAGCAAAGACAACTCACATTGTAAAAGTGGAAATGTAGTAGTTAATGTGAGGATATAGGAAAATTAAGACAGATGACATCTTGCATTTAAATAATGCTTTTGACAACTAATATAGTACCTCTGAAATGTAGTCCCTGATGTAATATAGTGAAATTTGTGTACAGCAAGGACTTTCAAACAGTGATGTGATAAATGGCCAAATAAATTCTGAGCTCCAGAGATATGAATTTATTCCCTGTTAAGCATAGCACTAATTTGATTTAAAACTTTAATATGTTATTTTCTACCATAATCCCAATGTGCATTTATTGTTTTAAATTGGCTGGTCATTCAAAACATAAAATAAGTCTTAGTTTCAGTGTCAGTGTCAAAGCAATTAAATTATTTTTGATGTATTGGCCAGAAGATAAATATTTACCAGGACTCCAGAACATTTCTCCTTTTTCTTCCACCTTCTGAGTAGTCAAATGATTACACTCCATGGCATCTAGATCGGACATTAAGGCTAAGATAATGAATCAGAGACGATTTTTAAAAATTTGATTTATTGTAGTACATGCACCTAAGTACAGTGAAAAGTTGTTTTGGGAGTGGTATAGGGACATCATAGCAATCAAGGACATACACATCATAGGGTGCTTAGATTTACATTACTTCAGCCACTGGATGCACATAAAGGATCCTTCTTATCTTTGAAATACATTATAGAAACTCTTACATTGAAATATAATTTACTTTAAATGCTAAGCAAGTTTATTAAAATGTAAACCAAAAATTTCAAAACAGAAAATAACACTTGCAGTAGTTTTGCACTAAAACTGTGTAGAGAAGAGAAAAAAGTACATAACTCAAACTAACTTATGGCCATAATTATGTTTTTATGCAGTTGCTTTTGAAACACTTTTGTCATGAATTATGAAAGTTGTCCATGTTATATTTACCTCTTCAAACATATTAGTCAAGTAGCCTTTCTTCAAAGACTCAAAAGCAAAATTAAAGATCTGAAAAGTCAGGGACAATAAATAACCCCAACAACAGTAACCAGACATAAGGAATTATTTATTTAACGTTTTGTTCAATTAAAATGCAACTGTCAGAAGCACAGACATATTGAAACAGATCACTTAGCATTTTTATACTTGAATCAAGTCTGTCACCTCCTCTTCAGCTATTTGGTAACCAACTGAATGATAGCTGCAACACTAAGTTTAGTTAAACTGGGACATGATTTTGGTAAGTAAAATTTGTTTTCCTTTATTAAGAAATGTTATGACAGAACTGAAGAGATTAAGATCTTTCAGAATAAAAGTCTCACCTGAGAGATTAAGATCTTGAGACAGGAAAAAAAGAATCACATGCCTTATTATTCAGGTGCTTTTTTGAACTGGATATACTTCACTAAATTAGTTAACAATTCAGATATGAACTTTTACAATTACTTCAAACTAAAATCTTGCAAACTAAAGAAAAAGCAATGCCATTATCCTTCCTGTATTTCTACACACAAGCTATTGGAGCAGGCATAGGCCATCTATGACTTTAAGTGTGCTCCTCTACTCTATAAGATCATGGCTGATCTTGAACCTCTACTCTATTTTCCAACCTATGTCTATATCCATTGTTTCCTTTAATGCTGAAAGTTTATCAATCTCAGCCTTAAATGTACTCATTGACTGAGCATCTACAGCCCTCTGAACTTATCCTTTCAAATTCCAGAGAAGATAAACTCACTCTACTCAATCTTTCTTCATAGGACAACAATATCATCCCAGGAATCACTAGCGAGTCTTTGTTACACCACCTCTAAAGCGAATGCATCCTTCCTTAAGTATAAAATCCAAAAGTATACACTTTTCCAAATGTAGTCTCACCAAAGTCCGATAAAAATAGCAGCAAATTTTCTTACTGAACTGTCATATTCTAAGTCCTTTACATTAGAGACTAACATTGCAGCTGCCTTCCTTCTGCTTGCTGTACATACATGATAACTTTCTGAAAGTTTCTGAAATTCCTTTGCATATCAACAGGTAATCTTTCATCATTTTTAAAAAATGCTAATTTTGCTCTCCCTATAAAAGTGAAAAATTTCACACTTCTCAGCATTACACCTATTTGCCACTCTTTTGCCCAATCTCTTATTTATATTGTTTCACACTACATTCTCCTCACTGTTTCTGTTCCTTTCCACAATCCATAACCTGCTACAAACTGTTTTCTCTACAGAAAATATATAAAACCAAAAGCTTACCCACTGCCCCTTCCCCTTATCCATACCATTCCCCACCTTTGCAATGAGGATGGGTTCAGCAGGCTGCAAATCAAAATGACTACTAATATTGATAGCATCAAATGGCATAACAGATTGATATAATTAATTCAAATTGATTCAAGAAATTTACCAGATATTTAATTCAGTTATGTAGAAAACAAACTTGTCACCTGATGTGAACTGATCATTTCTCTATTTTAACAAAGCTACATGCCTCACGTTTGGTATGTGTTTAACATAACTTCAGTGTTTTTCAATTCTACTTCTCTTTAAATGAACCATAATTCTCTGGTTTCCATTTTTGAGATAATTAATCTGGACTACTCTTCTATGTTTGTTTGCATCCCCAAATCACGCTATTCCTCTTATTCTGTTGAAATTAATTGTTTAATTAGGACACAGCCAAATTATTCTTCCTATCAAAAAGTACAACCGCACACCAATCTATATTTAGGTAAATTTGCCAATTGCACGATTCTGCGTAGTTCAGATTGTTTCCTGTATTTTGTCACAGTCTTCCACTGTACATGCCACACTTCCCGATTTGGTTTATCTGCATATTTTGAAATTGTGCTTCTAATTCTAGACTGCAAATCTTTTACGTAAATGGTTAACAATAAGAGGCCCAGCACCAATTTTTGTGGGATATCATTTTCCACTTTCAACTCTGTGTTGAGATTTTAATTTTATACAGGGCCTCAAAGAATTGCTTCTCTATAGGACAAAGCATAAATCATGAAATAATTAAGTAGTATAACAAAAATATTACAACTGTCATGGGTGATTTTAATCTGCATATCGACTGGACATGGGTATGGGTAATATGTAAGTTGAATTTCTCAAGTACATCAGGGATTATTTGTTAGAATAGTATGTTGCAGAACAATACCCAAGAGCAGGCTGTTTTAGATCTAGTACTGAGTAATGAGGTAGAATTAATAAGCATTCTCATACCTATTGATCCTCAAGGTGGGGTAGTGATTATGTCATGGTAGAATTTCAAATTCAGTTTGAAGGAGAGCAAATTGTGTCTCAAAACAATATTCTCAACTTAAATAAAAGCAATTACGGAAGCATGAAAACAGAATTATTTAAAGTAGGCTAGGAAAATAGACTAAGTGGAAAGTCAGTGGATAACCAGCAACAGACATTTAAGCAATTATTTCATAATGCTCAGCAAACAGTTAATCCAATCAAAAACAAGGACTTGATGAGAAGGATGAAACGCTTTGATTAATAAAAATGGTCAAGGAGATTATTCAATCAAAAACCATGTCTTAGAAAGCGGTGATAACTGGTCGTGAGCCAGAAGATTGGGATTTATTTTCAGAACCACCAGTGGAATAACTAAAAAAGCTAAAAGGAGAAAATTGATGAAAGTAAATAGGCAAAAAAAATTTAAAAAACAATAAGAACCCCTACAGATATGTAAAAAAGCACTGCAGCCAAAGTAAATGTTGGACCCTCAGAGAATGCAATTGGGAACTGATCATGGGGAACACCGAAATAGCAGATAATGTAAAAGCGATATTTTACATCATTGTCACAGTGGAATATAAACATTCCAAAGATAACAGAGAAGCAAGGTGCTAACGAGAGGAACAATTTTGTAACAGTCTTTACAGGAGGTACAAAAGTATTTAACAAATCAATGGGACTAAAGGCAGTAGAGTCACCAGGAATTGAAGGCCTGCATCCAAGGGTTCTAAAGGAAGTGACTGCAAAGATAGTGGAGGCATTGGTCAAAATATTCCAGAACTCACTGGATTCAAAGAGGGTTTCAGTGCATTGGAGAACTGCTAATCTGATGAAACTGGTACAAGAGAGGAGCGAGTCAGAAAACAGGAAACCATAGGCCAATTAGCCTAACATCTGTCATCAGAAAAATGCTGGAAGAAATTGCAGGACATGTAGAAGAGCTTAATGCGATCAAACAGAGTCAACATGATTTGTGAAAGGGAAATTATGTTTCACAAAATTGTGAGAGTTCTTTGAGGATATAATAAGTAGAGTTTAAAAAGGGGAACCAGTGGATGTAATGCACATGGATTTTCAGAAGGCATTCAATAACGTCTACATAAAAGGTTATTGCACAGATAGGAGCTCATGATGTTGGGGCTAACATGTTTGCATGGAGTGAGGATTAATTAACACAGAGGACAGATGTGGGATTAATGGGTCTTTTTCAAGCTGGGAAGATGTAACTAGTGGAGGCAGAGGATCAGTCCTATGGTGTCAATTATTTACTAGCTATGAAAATGATACAGAAGAGGGGGACAAAAGTGTGATGTATCTAAATTTGCTGATGATAAATAATAGGTGGATGGATATGTTGTGATGAGGGCATAAGGAATCTGAAAAGGGTTACAAACTGGTTGAGTGAGTGTCAAAAATGTGGCAGACGGAGCAAAACATAGGAAATTGCAGGGTCATGCTTTGGCAAGAGGAATCAAAAGGTAAACTATTATTTAAATGGATAGAGATGTCAAAACTTGCAGTGCAGAGGATTTGGGTGTTCCTGTGTGTAAGGCACAAAAAGTTAGCATGCAGTTGCAGCAAGCAATTAAGAAAGCAAATGGAATTTTTACCTTTATTTCTCAGGGGTTAGAGTTTAAAGACAGGGAAATTTTGTTACAACTTGAAGGGTGTTGGTAAGGCCACATCTGGAGTACTGTACCACAATTTTGGTCATCTTATTTAAAAAGACTATAAAGTGGCATTGGAGGGTGTCCAAAGGAGATTCACTAGGTTGATTACTGGGAAGAAGGGGTTGACTTAACAAGAATGGCTAAACAGGTTAGGTTTTTATTCATTAGAGTTTAACAAGAATGTGGGGTGATTTTATTGAAACAGACAAGATTCTAAGGTGGCTTCACAGGGTAGATGTTGTTTCCACTAGTAGGGGAGTCTCGAACTAGGGTACATAATTACAAAATAAGGGGGACAGTAATTTAGAAATGAGATGTGAAGGAATTTCTTCTCCCAGACTGTAGTGAATGTTTGGAATTCTCAACCCTAGAGAATTATTGAGGCTAGATCACTTAAAATATTTAAAAAACAGATGGGCAGATGTTTGAAATATCAGAGAGTTGACAGCTATGATGAACTGGCATGAACGATGAGTTGAGATCTGGGGCAGATCATGGTTGATTGGCAGGCAGGCCTGATAGGCCGAATGGTCTACTCCAGCTCCTATTTCTTATATACAGTGCATGTATCCATTCTACTACCTAGTTCTTGTTTCCACAATGTCTGTCTTTGTCATCTTCAGAACCAAATACTTCAATAATGTCTATCCTTAACCTCCTTAAATTACTTTTTTTATTCACTCTTGGGAGGTGGGCGTTGCTGGCCAGCATTTATTGCCTGTTCTTACTTGCCCTTGAAAGGTGGTGGTGAGCTGCCACCTTGAACCACTGTGGTTCAAATAGTGTAGGCTGACCCACAATACCCTTTAGGTAAAGAATTCTAGGATTTTGACCCAGCGTCAGTGAAGGAATGGCGATATATTTCCAAATCAGGATGGTGAGTAGCTTGGAAGGGAACTTGCAGGTGGTGTTCCCATGTATCTGCTGCTCTTGTCCTTCTCGTGGGTTTGAAAGGATCTTTTGGTGAATTGCTGCAGTGCAGCTTGGAACAGTAACAGCAATCTCTACTAAGCAGCAGTGGGAAAAAGAGTGGATGCTTGTGGATGTGGTGCCAATCAAGTGGGCTGCTTTGTCCTGGATGGCGTCACGCATCTTGAGTGTTGTTGGAGCTGTACCCAGGTAGGCAAGTGCAGAGTATTTCATCACACTCCCCATTCGTACCTTGTAGATGATGGATGGGTTTTACGAACTCAAGTGGTGAGTTTTTTTAAATTACAGTATTTCTGGCCCCTGATTTTGCTCTTGTCGTCACTGTGTTTATGTGGCGAATCCAGTTGAGTTTCTCATAGTCAATCACATCCAATCCTTCCTTTTTACTGAATCCATTTAATCTTGAGGATATGTTTTTAAAAAAGTCTTACTCCCTAAAAAAGGTAGCGAAGCACAATTTACAGAATATCTAACATTTCCCATTTACTCCACATATTTGCATGGATCAAAAATTTTAGATTATATCCAACATTTCCCTTCTGTATCTGTACCATCCTCTTAACCTTGAATTTTATAGATTGAAATTTATTTACCAATATCCTATCCCAAACTATGCTTAGTCAATCTCACCATGTCCTGGAGTGCAAGATTCAGCTCACGGTTAACATTTCAAGTTGACGATCTTCCTTCTTATTCTTATATTCCCTCACAAGGTAACTCAATGTAGAATGTAATCAACTAACGTGACCTTAACTTCTAAATGTAGTTTTTAATAATGACTTCTAAAATTGCTAATGTAAAATGGCGCAAAAATAATAAAACCTTTCTGAGTTGGGGAAAAAATGCACTATAAGAAAAGGTAACTTGCCATAGACTTACCAGACCATGGGATTACTCTCTCAGTAGAGAAAGATGACTGATGGTAGTTGAACTTGAGGGTCAGCACACCTCAGGTGAAGGGAAAAGCTGAAATGGACAGTTCTTCATGGTAACCTCAGATGGTCTGGCAATTTAACCTACGGAGTTCGCATTACTCTGCATCACACACCACTGTTTGGCCAACTGAACTATAATAACAATGAAAACTCCATTCCTGCAAATATCTGTGAACTACCGACCCTTCTTCAGAACTGATTGTAGCTAGGAAAAGGTTGGTATACATGCTAAAGATGAAGTGTGGTGAGAGGGAAGGAGTCAACAATGGGTGGATATGGAGCCCAGACAGACAGAGAGAAACACAATTGGGCAAACAAAGAAATGGGTGAAGATCAACCTGGGAGAATCTATAGCTGCTAATGGTGACCATTGTGGTCAGCAATGTGTTGTTTGTGGCGGTAGCCCACGTGATATCAAGACCCAGTGTGTGAAGGTTGGGGTATAGGCAAGGACATGGGACCCTAAAATTGTTAAACCTGATATTGAGAAGGCTTCAGGGTTCCCAAGTGGAAAATGAGGTTCTCTTCTTCCAGCCAACACTGAACTTTGCTGCAGCAAACTGAAACAGAAACATTGGCAGCATCAAAGGAGCAGGAAAGTCGACGTTTCGGGTTTATACCCTTCATCCTTATGCCTGACTTGTTGTGTTCCTCCAGCTCCACACCTTACTGACTGACTCCAAATCTGCAGTTCTTGCTGTCTCCTTAGAACAAAGAATTGTTCCATGTACCCCAAAAAGAGACAGGCATAATTGGGACCTGCGAGGGTACCCTTACCTATACCTTTAACGTGAAGCAAGTGAGATGAGCTAAAAGAAAACTCCAGGAACAGTCTTCCAAAGATCACTTACCGTTCCGCTGAGCCGCACTTTAGCGGAGGTCGCCGGCCAACCCGCGCAGCCGCAGTTGTAGCCAGGAAGCCGGCAGTTTAGCGCAGCCGCAGTTGTGATCAGGGAGACGGGTGTATGTTGTCGTGATTCTGTCGATTGGGCAATGCATTGGCTTCTTTTTGTCACTCTGGATAGGGTCTCGGCTTCGTGTTGAATGTGTTCACGGTGAAGGCTGTTCTGCTGTCTGCCTTAGGGTTGGTGAGTGTTCGAGTCTGCGCCACACACGCCGCGATTATCGCAGAGTCGCAGGAGGCGAAAGAGGGCGCCATGTCCAAACATAGGCCTCAGCTCTGAAATTTAGGATTGAGGCTGTCATTTTTCGTGGTTTTTCTGTCTCTCACGCTGATCCGAGACACCCAGAATCACGCAGTTCTTCTAACTTTATTATTTGTTCACTGTTTTTGATTTTAAAGATGGGTTGTTCCTGTGCGTGATGTTTGATTGTTATTGGATTAGGAAAGGGGAGGTGTTTCATGGGTGTGTGTTTAGTGTTATGTAACTGCGTTTTTTTTTGAGCGAAAAATGCTTTGCCCCTTGAACTCTACTGGAAATCGCATATTTGTTATCGTACCATTTGTACTATGACTTCACTAAATGTTTTAATGTTCACCGGGTTATCAAAATTCAAGCTGTATATGATTGTAAATGTCATTATTGGGTTTTTAAAGTTACTGAAGATTTTTAAATACATTCAAAACAGTGCTGAAGGTTAAGTGATATAACAATGTCTTCAGATGCTCGGAAGATGCGTTCATACATTATTGCCATTTTCAGCTGCTAAAGTAATTAAAATAGTCTTTACGTTGTAGTTCACTATTGGAAAAAATCTGAAAGAGGTCAGACAGACTTAAAAAAGATGAGTATAATATTGTACATTTTTGTTTTCCTCAGCATCTTTGCATGCTCTGGATGGGCAGAGGGATTTTAATTCTCTCCACTTATAGTGAAGGTGTTAATTAATCTGTTCCTTTTTGTTAGCTTTTTTATGTCCAAAGATGTGCAGGTTAGGTGGAATGGCCAAGCTAAATTGTCCATAGTGTCGAGGTTGGGAAATGCAGGGATAGGATAAGGGTCTGGGTGGGATGCTGCTTGGAGGGTTGGAATGGACTCGATGGGCTGAATGCCCTGCTTCCACACTATAGAGATTCTATGTTATCATTTTACCAATTATTTAAACTTCTATTCTGGCTTTGAAATGGTACTTATTTCAATTAATAGACCAGTGAGTTTTTGTGATCAAAATGAATTTAATCTCTGGGGTGTTGGGAAGAAGCTTGGGGTCAATCTTAAAACAGAACGTAGGTGTCCTGTAAAGTACTCACCGGAACTGTTTTTGTCTCCCCAACATATAGGAGACTGCATTAATTGTTCCCAACACCTCACCGCACACCCATGACACTTCACTATGCAATCACAGAAGGAGCAACACTTGTTTTTTTGCTTCCTCCCACTAAGACCACAGACACATCCTTCAGTTGAAACAGCAGTTTACCTGCATTCCATTCAATCTTATCTACTGTATTTGCTGCTCAATATGGTTTCTTCTACATAAGGGAGACGAAATACAGTTTGGGTGATCACTTTGCAGAACAGCTGCAGTGTGTCCGTATAAATGACCCTGAACTTCCAAGTGCTTGCCACTTCAGTACACCACTGTTTTCTTGTGCCTACATTTCTGTCTCAAGTTCTTTGCAGTAGTCCAGTGAAACTCAGTGCAAGTTGGAGAAGGAACATCTCATTTGCTGCTTAGACGCCTTACAGCCTTCAAGACTCAACATTGGGTTTAACAATTTTAGAACGTGACCAACCCCTTCCTTGTCTATTACCTAACGCCACTACCCCAGATTCTGACATGAGAAGGGTTGCTTTCAGTACAGCCAATCCATTTTAAAGTACTCTTTTTTCCCCATTATCATCTATTTAGCTTCTGCTTCTCTGGCCAGCTATTCACAATCTCTTTGTCTGCCTACCACTTTTCTGTCTTTCTGGGTTCCCTCTCCACCTGTCTACTCAATGCCCACTCTATCTTCAGCTTAAATACTACCTTTTCTGAGTTGCTTCTAGTTCTGAAGGAGGGTCACAGGACTTGAAATATGTTTTCTCGCCATAGATGTTAGTGGATCTGCCGAGTTTCCAGCAATTCTGTTTTTGCTTGTTACCAAGTATGATCCTGTTTTTGAAGAGGAGCTTTGTTAACATCTATATATCAAATATTTATGTCTGAAGAGATAGCATGTTATTGTTTGCACTCGGTAAGTCAGGTTTTAGTCTACTTATATTTGCTCTTCTGAACTGCTTTGTAAATTAGCTAGTCAAATTCCACAGATTATTAGAATTTGGTGCTGGTAGTATTCATCAATTGATTCAAAGGTAATGAGTTCAAGTCGTATCTCAGAGACATGAATACATAATCGAGCCTAATACTTAAACATAATACCGAGGAAATACTGTGCTGTCAGACGTTTCTACTTGCATTGTCAGTGAGCATTAAAAATCCGTGGCACTACTCAAAGTACAGGATAGCTCTTCTGGCATCCTGGCCAATATTTACTCCTCATTCAACATCACTAAAAACAAATTAGCTGGTTAATCATCACTTTGCTATTTGTGAGGCCTTCTGTATGAAAATTAGCTGTTTTCTCTAACATTACAACACTGACTCATCAAAAGTAATTAGTAGGCTGTAAGTGCCTTTGGATATCCTGAAATTCTAAATAAAGCTATATATGCAAGATGAGAATAAAAAATGCTAATAAAACATCTGTGTATTTGCTAATCAAACTATCTCCTTCCTGTATATGCATACTAATTATCTCTGCATTTGTCCTTTCTGGCTGAGTCATCACATTCTATAAATAAACTGGGGTGATGGTGATCCGGAGTCCACGAGATTTCATACCATGTGGCCTGGCTAAGAGCTATTTGGATTGTAGATTAGACTCTATGACAGCCAGTGCCAAGACATAAACTTTGTATGATCAGCTTTGTGTCTAATCTTAAATACTTTGAAGTATTCCTAATCCTAAAAGTCCCTAACAAATTTTTGTTTAAATTAGGGTGAGCTTTTAAAAATACAAATAGATTTCCTTCACTCCAGTTTATGCGGATGTAGTGTTGACCTTATTGTGTCTGCTAGATTCCCAGGCAGTGCCTGGTACAAGTTCTCTGCTGACTGACAGTAATATCAGGACTGGATTGCTGAAATTCATTTTTTTAAAAACTTTGTCAGATTTTTTTTTTGTTTGGAAAATTACAGTGATATTAGATATTCTACCTCAATCTATTGCTAGTTAACGGCATACATTTTTTCGGAAACGTTGTCTCTTTCCTATTTAATTTCCTCCCTTCCTCTTTATCTCCATCAGTTCCTGGCATGGTAGTAAATTCTCATTTCCTATTAATCAAATATTCCATGGAAGTAAAACTAAGATTAACAAAATAGCTCAAAGAACTGTGGATGCTGAAGATCTGAAACAAAAACAGAAAGTGCTGTAGAAACTCAGCAGCTCTGGCAGCACCTGTTGAGAAAAAACATCTGAAAATGACCGTTCTGATGAAGGTCACTAGACTTGAAACGTTTTTCTCTCCACAGATGCTGCCAGACCTGCTACATTTTCTGTTTTTGTCTAAGATTACCAAAACTGGCTTGTTAAAGGACTATCTGATCAAATTAGCACATATTGTGCAATAAAATGCATAGTTCCATTAACTGTGTAAAGTGCCAATGTTTATTGTGGGTGGGTGTGGTCAGTTAGTTCAGTTGGCTGGATGGCCAGTTTACAATACAGAATAATGCCAACACCATAATTTCAATTCCCACACCGACTGAGGTTTCCATGAAGGCCTCTTCTTCTCAACCCCTGCCCTTGCCTGAGTCATGGTGACTTTCAGGTTAAACCACCACCAGTCATCTCTCTGAGCAAGCAGCCCTATGGTCCATTATGGTCCAGATAACCTTATCTTTTTATGACTGTATTGAGCGGTCAAACATTTGTTTTTGCAACAGTTCCTTTACAGTGAATATGGGTAATTCTGCTGTATTTCTGATTCCAAAATGTGTAAGTACTTAGGCAAATCCACCAACATTTGCACGGAAAGGTGATTGTTCACGTTTTAGAAATTACCATGAAAATGCAAATCCAAAAATAACTCCAAGTATTTCCCTTTGTTGCCCAGTGAGGATATATTTCAACAGTTACTAGTAAGGAAAAAGGTGAAAGACAGCAGAGAACAGCTTCTTTCTAAAGATGCTTGAGAGAGGTTATATTGACCTTTAACAGTCAAGTTGTTTTGTACCACATCCTGTGTAGAAAGCTTTTTACTGAAGTGACACTTTAATGGATGATCTTTTGATGTTTTTAAAAATAAAAACGACAATTGTTCTAAGTGTATATCAGATTTTTCAGAGTATGAAAGAAAGCTTAACATTTAAGGGATGTTCCTTTGGAACAGTTCAGGTTAAATTCTGGTATTTACATTTTGCCTCCAATGATACTTGTGAATAAAGAAAGAATGCACCACACTATATTTGTACTGTATTTTCACTACTGTCTTATTTTTATATCATGTTTTTATCGTTATACAGATTAACCAGTAAATTAATATCTAATCAGTTATCTAAATGGATCACTTATCTGTACAGACTATTTGGATAAGCTGTATTCATTCAGAAATTGTTAAAGATGAGCCTGCTTTAACCTTGTTTGGGAATTTTTTTGACTGAAAATGTTTCTTCTAAGTGATCCATTTTTCATGAGCTGCTGGTCAACTGTAAGAGAGATTATACTCATGTTTCTGCTGTTGTAAGTACATTCATTCAAAAAAAATTCTGTTTACTTTTTTCAGTGCTGAACATATTGGCTGAAAAATGGGAGCATTTCTGGATAAGCCAAAGATGGAAAAACATAATGCCTGTGGTGCGGGAAATGACCTACATTATGGACTGAGCAGTATGCAAGGTTGGCGAGTTGAAATGGAGGATGCGCATACAGCTGTCATTGGACTACCACATGGACTTGAAGCATGGTCTTTCTTTGCCGTCTACGATGGGCATGCTGGATCCCAAGTTGCCAGATATTGCTGTGAGCATTTGTTAGATCACATCACCAACACTCAAGATTTCAAAGTTACTGATGGTATGACCGAGCCTACAGTAGAGAAGGTAAAAAGCGGAATCCGAACAGGTTTCTTGCAGATAGATGAACATATGCGAACAATCTCTGAGAAGCGCCATGGATCAGACAGAAGTGGGTCAACGGCAGTGGGTGTCATGGTTTCACCCAAGCATATTTATTTTATCAACTGTGGAGACTCTCGAGGTTTGCTGTGTCGGAATGGGAAGGTTCATTTCTTTACGCAAGATCACAAACCGAGTAATCCACAGGAGAAAGAACGCATCCAGAATGCTGGTGGCTCAGTCATGATTCAGCGTGTGAATGGTTCCCTTGCTGTTTCAAGGGCTCTTGGAGACTTTGACTACAAGTGTGTCCATGGGAAGGGTCCAACAGAGCAGCTCGTCTCACCAGAACCTGAGGTTTATGAAATTGAGAGATCGGCGGATGATCAGTTTATTATCCTAGCGTGTGATGGTATTTGGGATGTCATGGGGAATGAAGAGATCTGTGAATTTGTTAAATCCAGATTAGAAGTTAGCAATGACCTTGAGAAAGTGTGTAACCAGATTGTTGACACGTGCTTGTACAAGGTATATCTGAAGTCCTTCCCATTTTTACTATACTTGATTTTTTTTCGTCTTTTATCCATTGGTTAAAAGGTCATCGAGTAAAGCATTTGTTACCCTGCAGTCCTAAATTACACCTTCCTATGCAAGTAACCCAACTGGTATTATGTTGTATGTGCCAGGAACGTTCTCTTTGCAGTTGTATATGAAGTTGTATTCTCCTTAGTCTAGTTATGTGCCACAAAAGAGCACTGACTGGGGCACATCAGGACCAGGTAGCTGAAATTACTTATTGGCCTATTGCTAAATCTTTAAGAAAGGATCCATACTTTCTATTGAAATAGACCTCAAAATTAATCTGAATTATTCCAAGCATCAGTGAATACAAATTTTGTGTCTACTAGCACAATGTGTTGGAGTGCCTTGCATCAGTATGCAGTGAATGTGAAACTGTAGTCATTCTTTTTCAACTAGCAAGTTAGGACCTTGGACAGGTCATTAATGGGGGATATGGTATGGATTTCCAATTCAAAGGAGTGGAAGGAAATACTAATTCTCTTTGAAGGCAATCTGCAAAGTGTTGTATTTCTTTATAAAGCTGCATATTCATAAGACTAGATTTTATTTATAAAATGAGATTTTAAAAAGCTACAGTTGCTGTGCAATCACTGATTGTACATCTTGTTTGAAATGAGCAGATTAACTGCTGACAGCACAGTAAATGGCTACATTTACATTTGGGTGGTAGCCAGGATTTTCCATGGGCTGAGCTAGAACTTTAAAGTTGTTACCTAGTGTGCTGATCATACTGAAAATGGAATATTTAATCAGTTACAATACTAATAGACTGCAACCTTATTTGAACTGGAACTGGTTGCGGTTGATATAGGATTTCAACAAATGTAAACTGGTGCGTTGCTTTAAAATCTTTTAACAGATACTTGATTTTAAAGAAGTAATAGACATGTAGTAGAAGCAAAGTCAATAAAGCACAGAGGAGCCTCTTCAGCATATTAATTCCATGCCAGTGCATCTGTAGAGTAATCTGGTCAGTCCTGGTCACTTGCTGTATCCTTGTGAACATAGAATCACTACAGTGTGGAAACAGGCCCTTTGGCCCGACAAGTCCACACCGACCTTTGGAGCATCCCACCCAGACTCATCCCCTTACAACCCACCTAAGCTATGCATCCCTGAACACTACGGGCAATTTAGCATGGCCAATCCACCTAACCTGCACATCTTTGGACTGTGGGAGGAAACCGGAGTACCTGGAGGAAACCCACCCACATACGGGGAGAATGTGCAAACTCCACACAGTCAGTCACCCGAGGGTGGAATTGAATCCGGGTCCCTGGTGCTGTGAGGCAACAGTGCTAACCACTGAGCCACCGTGCCGCCCCGAACAGGTATCAGAGGCTCCGTTAGTAAAGCTTAAAATCCCTGGTGGTCTGCAGGAGCTTTGAAATAGAACACAGTTTAAGTGAAAATGTTCTTCACTATATGAAGGAAATGTCTACCTTTTGTTTTGCCTAATCAACCTGTTCAGAGACGTTATTACACCCTCTGGAGAAGGTGGGACTTGAACCTAGGCTTCCCAGTCCAGGGGTAGATATTCCTCAATATTTGAACATGATAGGAACTGTTTTTCATTGTCTCTCTTACTTAAGCGTGTCATAATCTTCTACTCCTTTGACACATCTCCTTCAACCTCCTTCGCTCAAAAGAAAACAGCCCCCAATTATTTGTTATTTAATGCCAGCTTAGAATGGATCAAGATGTTACTCACAGTCAGTTTTAATGAATCTTTAAAGCAAACCCAACCTTTATTTAGAGATAACACAATGTGGAGCTGGAGGAACACAGCAGATCATCCAGCATCAGAGGAAAGTTGACATTTCGGGTTGGGATCCTTCTTCAGAAAAGATCCATGTAGCAAACCTTTATTTTATGTCTTTAATTATTTTTGATTTAGAAATTCATAAAAGATCAAATTTTAGCTATCCTACTCTTTAAAAAAAGTGTATAATTAGTGAAGCCAATGACACATTAAAAAAATAAAGAACTTGCAGTTACTTAAGGAAAATACAGCAGAAATTGGAAGTTTGAAGTTCAAACCCAAAGATGGAAATGGCCAGTTAGTCAGACACTATGTCTTGAAGGAAAGTTACCATTTCAAATTGATAACCTTTTATCAGAACCTTGAGTTTTTAATATCTTTAAGGTAGAATTAGCTCCTTAATTAGCAATGGAGTCAAGTGATATCGGGAATAAGCCACAATTTGATCAGCCTTGATCTTATCATGACCGAGCAGGCTCGAGGGACCGAATGGTTTACTCCTCTTGCTTTGCCTATTCATTATATATGCAGACAACTGAGCTGTGCTGGAGTGTCATTTAAACAAGCAAACATCGACTTGGGCAAGAGTGGTACCGTTGAATCAATATGATATTAAATGGTTATGATCTGAGTGCCGTATGATTAGTTTTAGGATTCATAAACACACCAATTTATATCCAAACATTGTGAACTCCATAGCACCAAATTTTCTTCGAATCGGGTATTTCTTTAGTTGAAGGAAGTGCAGGATGAGAAACTGCATTCCTCATTTGTTTAGTGCACAGTTTTTTTTTCATTACTGTCACAAGCATGAACTTCGCCCAGAATTTTGAAAGAAGGAAGACTGATAGAAAACAGTTGGATTTGAGCAATTGTTGTATTAATGTAATAGGGGAAACGAAAGCAAAGTGAATAAGAAATGGGTTAAAAAATAGATTCTCAAAAGATTGAGAAAAGGGTAAAGATGACAATTGAATATAGAAATTAGAGTAGAGGTAAAGGATAACCGAGCTATCCATTGTAGTCTTTTCTCATCTGTCTTAAAATGTTAATTGAAGTTATTAGTCTGGCTGGTAAATATTTGGACATCCTATACTGTGCAACAAGCGTTACCTCCCATAAAGATCCGATCACTTTAAATGTTTTGCTTTACTAACTTGAGTGCTGTGTATAGTCCATATGTAAATTTGAACATTTATCGACTGTGAAAACTATCTATTAATATTCCTGTCCTTCTGCACACATTTACATTTAATTATGGAAACTGCCTGCTTAAATATATGATAGCATAGATGAATGTGGCTGGAGAAGTTTATAATGGATAAAAGAAATAGGATAGAAAGTGTCAATTTAAAATGGAACTACATCATGTTTGATTCATGTGGTCCAATTAGTTTGCACCCTTCAATTCAAATACATCTGAAGACAGCAGTTAGTGTTACCCAGTCAGGCAATATCAAGGTGGATTGACTGGCATTCTTTAAATTTACAGCAGCTGTCAGACTAAAGGCTAGGGTGGGTTAGCAATGGTAAATGCGTGGTAACAGGGAAAGGGTTAGGGTGCTGGCTGTAGGTAGGATGTTCTTCGGAAGGTTATTGCGGTCATTGGGTCGAATGGACTCTTTCTGCACTGTAGGAATTCTGTGACTCTACGGTTCAGAGGTGTTCATTTTTTAAAACTCTTTCATTTTAGCAAAAATGTAATGGGAATAACTGGGTTCTTGGTTGTATTCCCAAAACAGGTGCTCAGAATTTTCTTATTCTTTATGAATATATGTTCCTCCATTTATTAATATTAGCAAAAGTCTTCACTATGAGCATAAAACACATTGAAGGGAAACTTGCTTTCTACCTGAATTTACTCGTTCCTCTGAACAGCAAAAGTAGACAAAAACCCTCCATACAAATGATTCAATTGGAGCTTGCTATATATCTTGCAGTTTGTGCTTTTATAAAAAAATTAGTGTATAACTGACATTGTTTTCTCCCCTTCAAACAGGGGAGTCGAGACAATATGAGTGTCGTGTTGATTTGTTTTCCAAATGCACCAAAGGTATCGCCTGAAGCGGTGAAGAGAGAGGCTGAGCTGGACAACTACCTGGAGAGCAAAGTGGAAGGTGGAGCATCTAAAAAAACACTTGCTACTAAGTAAAATAGCTTAAATTAAGGTGTTAACCCTCTAAGTTCATTAATATGAACTAGCCAACTAAATTCCATAAATCTTTAACTTCAAGGAGCAACTGAAGATGTGACCCTGTCTTTCATTACATTATTGGATATGATGTCTAATATCTGAGATTTTATTACAATGGTAAAGTTTTAAAATTGTGCTTTTGTATAAAACATAATCCCCTGTAGTCATAAATACAAGTCTGAGCTTAGAGGGGTAACTTCTACAAAAGTACTATGCTTTCAGTTGCATATCTTTTAGCATATGTTGTGGATTAATCTGAGCTCTTGACATTTTGGTTGTGGGGACCACATCACTTGCAGGACAACCAAACCCCAATAATTTAAATCTGCAAGATTATGTGCCAATGTGCATTGTTAAATTAACTACAGTAAGCTATGGTGCTGCTAGTGTGATGATTTATTAGTCATTTGTTCAAGGTTTTTTTTTGAAAACTGCCCTGATAAAGTGTAGCTCTGCCCAAGAAATGGTACTGCTTTGGTTCTGCCAGCCAAAAAATGGAACTGTCTCTTGTTTGTCTATATACTGTATAATTCTACAGCAGAATGTTGTGTGAGGTTGAAACAGAACACCCTCTCTGTAATAGAAGTTTATGAATTAAGGTGTTTGGGTACAAGTCTGCCATTTCGAAAAAGGTTTATGTTTCTATTTCAAGTTTTCAAGAGCTCGAGTTACATGCAATATCTACAATCTACAAATTGCTCAACTAGACAGTAATAAGGAATGACTGTAAACAATATTTATCCACAGGCTAATAATCCCAATACTACTTTATGAAAAATGTTGAAAGGAAAGATGCCAAATAACCAGATACCATTTGGCACTGAATCTTAACTACGCCTACACATCATTTTACTTGAATTCACTACCCGCAGATACACATAATTGCAAAGTTGGCCCCAGAGCCAGGTTTTTTTTTTCTTTTCTCTCTTTCCTAATTGACTGGTTGCCACAGATTGTGATCCTTCATGTAGATAGGGAATATTGATTATTGAGCTATCCATGTTTTAGAATTTTTGTGACAGGTTTGTTTCTCAAGCCCTGTGGATAACAGGAATTTGTTATATTCAAAGTGCAATCAAAAATGTAAAATTTCAGACTATCTGATAGCTGCAATCAAATTTCAGATTACTAGGTTTAAATCCGAGTCTGTACTGTTTTCCCACTAGATTGTGCACATCATGTGCAATTGAAGGGGAGACGAAGCAGGTGTAGAGGTGCTTCCATAATACAGATTGCTGTGGTTTCGGTGTGAAGTTTGTCACCGTCTTCTCAAGGGCATTTTGGGATGGACATTAAATGCTAGTCTTGCCACAAAAACCCTCATCTCATGAAATTTGAAATAATTAAAAAAATGATAAGACCTTATGCTCTTCAGAAAGCTTTTCCTAAAGGTTAATGTGAAATGTGTTAAATATGAAATCTGCATCCATGAGTCTGTGAGGTTATCCTACTTAGTTTATACTCTCAGGGCAGCTATATACTAAATAGGAGGCATGGCAATATTTGACAGCAGTGTACCAATTCTACAGCACACTACAATCTGTCAGGCTGTAACTAAAATGATGAACTTTAGGTTTGAACTTGTGCCTCAATTGATGCCTGTATAAATCTATGATTAGGTTTATATTGACGTCAATTCAGATAGTACATATCAGCCTAATAAGAGAATATTTCAAAGGTCAAATTTCCTGCAGTTTCAGGCTCAATTCTGATTTCCGAAACTTGCCTCAGGGTTGTCAGATAGCTTTATTCACTGAATGACATCTGAACATTTGAGAATGGTTAATATGTGTGCAGTTAACCAATGTATGTGCAAGCCATATTCTATTTTTTGTAAGTATTCCGTTTTGAAAACGTATGCATCATTTTTTTGGAGATGTTATTTTCATCTTGAAATATGTTGACAGTGTTATCTCTATGTTGCAATCCCTGTTACTACATTCTATACATTACATTCCAAGTGACTATTATTTTCCTTTTTAATACAAAAAGAATGCTATTTATTTACTGAATAGAAAATAAGCCTATTTGCATTATGGGTGGATGGTGTATTTGGAGTTGCTGGGCTCTGTCATTTTTAACATACCTGGTGAAGGCCTCAGGTGAAGCAATAATGAACAAAGGTGTGTATTGAAAAATGATGCACAATACATAATGTATTATTCAAAGTACGATCAAATGTATGCTAATAACTGGGTTACCTTCTGATAAACTGCATTGTGCACCAATACCAACACATTTTAATTGGTTAATTCTATTACATAATGTCTGATTCTTTTATCTTGAAATACTAACTTTGCTTAATTTCATGAAGAATCTGTCTCTCTTATTCTGGAAAATGTATTTAAAATGTTTTATGCTACAGTTATAAAGTCATCCAGTTCCTAGAAACCATAAGACCACAAGGTGTAAGAGCAGAAGTAAGCTATTGAGCCCATGAAATCTGCTCTGCAATTTACTGAGATCATGGCTGATCTGCTAATCCTCAACTGCATTTTCCTGCCATTTTCCCATAACCCTCTGTAACAACTTGATTTGGCTATTCAGTTCTTTTACTTTATCTTTACCATACCCACTCTTGCCTCAAATATTCAGCTACATTTGAAAATTAGTGTGGAGGAGCAGCAAATGAACCTTTGAACTCATACAAAATGAAATGTAAATAGTACACCATTTAATTCACCTTCATTTTGGAGAAGGTTTATAAATAGAAAATTGATGCCTACATTCCTGTGCTTCCTAGTTATCTGCATTTTTTTAAAAAGAAATTTTCTTCAAGTTAATTATTTCTCACCCTGTTTTCACCCCTCCTCCCCAGAGTGTGAATAGCAGGAATGATTTGTATTTAATAAACTCATGGATTTTAAGACAGCAAAAGGCATTATGTATGCTTTGGAGTAGGTGATTTTAACAGCAATTTTTCCATAGCGGTGATACTTTAGGTAACATTGAAACATACATTTGGTTAGCACACTGCAGATAGATAGGTAAAATGGACATACACCTAGGAATAAATTAAATGATGATGATTACTTGCTAAAATTCATGCCTGTTATATTGAACTTCATTCTGTGGAAGTACATTTTGATCGCCCTTGCCTATGCTTCATAAGGCTGTTTGTTTTGACTTGATTACAGAAGAAAGGATGAGGTACTAAGTTTATCAACTTGTTGGCATTTATGTCTCAGCATCTTTAGTCAAATTAGAACTGTAAGAAGGGTGTTTAAGGAAATACTTTGTGACAAAATTTATTAATGTAATGCAGTCACATGCTTAATGTTTGCACACAAACTCTAGTGTCAATATTATCTGATGTGCATAATATCAAGTAATTTAGTTATGGTTTAAAATATATGGGTAGTAAGTGGCTGTAAATCTTTTATTTTTGTATAGTAAATTATACATATAGGATGATTAAAATTCAACATACTGATGTAGATAATATGTTAGCCATATTTATAAAGATATGTTAAAAGCTTCTAATAAAGTCGTTTACTGAATCAATTCTGACATCTTTGATTTTTCATTTGGCTAAGTCTTAGGAAGCATTTATGGACTATTACGCTAAATTTGTTCTGCTGTCAGTTAGTCTCATTAGAGCTGAAGTCTTCAGATTGTTCCCAAATTAAAAACTGTACTGTAACTAGTATTTTTTTTTCTTTGTATTTACATTGTTCTTCATGTTAAGGAGCCCCAATAGATGTGGGATAGCGATACTAATTCCAATCTAAAACATTCAAATTGCAATGTAGTATTTAAAATGTTAATTAACCATTTGTTATCTGTGTACAGATCTGATCAGAATTATTTTTTTTTAACTGACAGAATGTTGCACATATGCAGCTGATAATTGTTAAGCAAGAATATTGCAATTATAGTTACCTTATGCAAAACTGCATTAAATTTTGTTTTGATACAATGTGTTCATGTTTCACAGTTGCTGCTTGTTTGTTTTAGTATTTACATTTCTGAAATTCTGATATATGCATACAACTTTGATATGCATGTCCCACTGACCTGGAAGTCCTTCTGATTCCCCAGAAATCTTTGAGAAGCAGGGTGCTGAGGGGGTACCAGGTCTAGTCCAGGTGATGCGTGCTTTGTCGTCGGAGAGCATCCCAAACCTCCCACCAGGAGGTGAATTAGCCAGCAAGTGAGTGTACAATGTATGGAAATAATCTTTAACTAAAAATGTATTTGCACTGTTGAAAGGACTTTAATGGGGGCTGCTAATCACTTGCAAATATGTTTTTCTTTCCAGCACAACACTTGGCTCTTTAACTGACACTTTTTAACAGTAAGAATGAACACTTAGTAGAGCCAAGCGAATAAACTTTGACTCAGCATTTCAGTACAGCATCTTTGTTGAAAAATGCTGATGAATAAATTGTAGGTGATATGAAAGCATAAGTTGGAGTATGTTAATTGGATGATATAACTAGTTATGTTTTGTACGTAGTGATTAACAGTCCCATTTTAACTCCTTGCAGTGCAAAATGAAATGAATTGTGTTTTATTGCAGTGTTGATGCTGAGCATTATAGGTGCTACAATTGGTGGTTCAAAACATGAAAAAAACACCAAGACTAGTATACACACAAAAATGCCAAACAGAACTAATCAGTTTTGACTCGGGTGATTTTTGATCCATTGCATCCTTAACATTGGGAATTACGATTTTAAAACTATAATATCCTTTTTTTGTTTTGTGCTTCTTGAGTTGTATTGAATGCTTTCAAATTAAACCTATTGTTTGTCTTCATAAATATATGGCCTTTTTTATTTAAGTTCCATGTGCATTTTTGTTCGTAAGACCGTACAATTCCGGGCCAAATGGAATTAAATTCAATGTAAGATATAAAAAGATATTTAAATGAGATTTTGCCAGGTTATGGTTGGGTGCTAGTTTCATTTCTGTTTGAAAAATGTGTTTGTAACCTTTGATTAATAGTACAATGTAAATATACTTTAAAACTAACTAATGTCACTAAAGCAGTAATTTTTTTTGTACAAGTTTTTCAAAATTGGATAATATATTTCTAATGCAGTTAGGAGCTTCCTGACATTGCCACACTTGGCCATGTAATAGCCTTAAATGCAGGGTTATCACTTTTCAATTTTTTTCTTATCTGGTATCGTTGTGGGATACAGAGAAAATTTCAGAGAAGATTTAACACAACACTAAATGTGAATTTAAGAAAAAAAATTTCCATTAAAAATGACCATTAAAACTTGCCAAACAACAGTTAACAAATAAAACTGCTTTTGCATTTTTGGTTAAGGAGTAGAGATGGTGAGAGGAAAACACCAGGGCCCCATGCCCTGGATATGAGGAAGTGGGTGGAGATTGGGGGAGGACTAAGGAGTTAGTTTTAACTAATGCTGAAATTAGCTCATCTCTGGTGGTATACACTTCAAGCTGGCCAATACAGAATTCTTACAAAAACCAGACATTTCAGCCTGAAATTTCCTCCTCCCCACAGCATGCTTTATGAATAGATTTTTGGGGAAGGGGAAGGAAAAGGGCAAGGCTGGGTGTGTGTCTGCTTCTGTTATTCTCTGGGTTCACATACACACGCACTCTTGAATGCATACTTTCCCCCACTCACATCCCCACATCTGTCCCTTTCTCCCAGCTGCACAGCCTGTTACTCTTATTTCCTTAATGTAAAGTCAATTAGGATATAGGTCATGGTTTGTAGAGTGTGGAAGGTGAGAAGTAAGCTGAAAGACCGTTAAATAATAAGACTATAGATGGCAAAATCATGGGTAGAGTTTTGGCAGCAGTTGAGTGAGCTATAGGTGCAGCTGAGCCACAGGTGGAATAGGCAGTGTCATGGAGTTGAAGTAAGTGGTCTTAGTGATAAAGTGGATGTGTCATGAGAAATTTAGCTCCTTGTCGATATAACAGCAAGGTTGCAAGTGGTCTGCTTCAGCCTTGTTTGCCAGGGAGAGGGATGGAGTCATTTGAGAGAGAATTGCATTTATGGTGGGAACTGAAGACAATGACTTTGGGTTCCCAATATTTGAAGAAAATTCTGCTGATCCATTACTAAATGTTGAGCAAGCAGTTGACAGTGGAAGAGCCAAGTGAAGTGAAGGTGAAGTAGAGATTTTTTTTTCTATGTACACATAAAAGCTGGTTTTGCATTTTGGATGATGTCTCTGAGCAGCAGCCTGTAGTTGAGAAATGGGTAGGGCTAGGAATAGATTTTTGAAGGACCCCAGAGGTAACGAAGTTGGAACTGAAGCCATTGCAGATGATTCTATGGCTATATATGTAAGGGATTCAGGGAAGGGTAGGCCCACTTAGTTGAACAAAAGCAGCCTTGAAGAGTATTCAGTAAAACAATATTTTAGTTTAAATTGGAAAATAGTGTTATAAAGTAAGAATGATTTTGGCTAAAGTAGCTTGTGCTGTAAACCCAAATGAAGTTTGCTTGAATGAACTTTGCTGAAAACCAGTTTTCCTTTGTACATCTATTTTGTGAAGCACTTAAACATAAGTCATATTCCATTGACAACTAACTTACTGTTGCAATTTATGATGGTTTTTTAAAAAAAAATCAATAAAATTCTGAAGTAGATTTGGTTTGCCACACAAAGGCAACAAAAGTGAAGCTGTACACATCGGTTCTCCCATGGCAATCAAAAGTAAGTGGCATTTTCATTTGCTATCGTAATGTTTTTTCACAAACATTTGATAGTTCAGTTATCTGGCGCTCTATTATAATCAGTGAATGACTTTGCAGTGTGAATTTTGGAAAATTGCTCTTACAAGTCAAGAACCATCTAAAACTTTTTAAATGTTGCACACTTACAATTCACTTTAACAATATTAGTATGTGTGAATCAAATGAAGAGTTCTGGATGATTTGTTGAAGCTTTAATGTTAAGAAAAGCTGCCCTAATGGTAACCTTTAACTATTTGATTGTCATAAAAACCCGTCTGGTTCACTGATATCTTTCAGGAAAGAAAATCTGCCATCCTTACCTGGTCTGGTCTTGTAACTCCAGATTCACAGTAGTTCGGTTAACTGTTAACTGCTCTCAGGGCATTTAGGGGTGGGCAAATAAATTCTAACCTATCCTGTGATGCTCACATCCATGTATGAATTTAAAAAAAGGTGACTGATGCATTTTACAACTTCAGAAGCATTTGAGAATCTATTTTATATCAATGTCAACTCGAATATGCTATGAGAAATCAATGTTCAATTTTAATTTCTGTTTTCATTTTTAGGCAGAGTGTTATTGAAGCAGTTTACAGTAGACTGAGTCCTTACCAGGCTGACACAGTGAGTAATCACACATCTAATGCAAATACCTTAATACTCATCATTTCTATCCCAGAAACTTGTATAGGGTAATTGAATTAGTGAACCCCTTCTATGATTAGAACCAATAGATGTCATTTTGATAGAAATGCTTTCTGCTTCAGGTAAAATTGTTTCCAAGCTGAGAACTTACTGTTATTAGTAATGACACTTGTATTACAACAGATCTCCTTTTCACGTTACCAATAGTCTCAATAAAACAAAGCTGTTAAATGATAGAATAGTGCAGTGCAGAAGGAGGCCATTTTGTGTGCTTGTTCTTTGAACTAGCAATTCAGTTTACTCCCAAATCCCAGGTTTTCTTTCCCAAGCCTTGCAAATTATTCTTCAAGTACTTGCCTTTTGAAACTAATGAATTTTTCAGGTATTGTGTTCCAGATCTCTAAAACCTTCTGTGCAAAAAAAATTCCCTTTTCCCCACTGAACTCTTTCCCTATCTGACATCCAGCGCCAGACCTACTTGCAAAGGATCGAGGGGCTACTAAAACCTCTCAGAATTTTGTCTCCTAGTATATTTTTCTACTGAGATGAAGAATCCCAGATTTCCCAAAATAAATTGTTGAAATGACCCAGCAGGATTGGCAGTGTCTGTGCAGAGTGAAATGAAATTATGAGTTAAATGATTCTTCTTTGAAACTGATGGCTTCGCAGAAGTGTCCTGAAACAAATATGGCACTAAGTCATGCGAGGACATAATGGGCAGATGACTGGAAGCTTGTTTAGAGAAGTAGGTTTTGAGGAGGATAAAGAGTTAGAGAGACCTAGGGAGAGAATTTCAAAGTTCGGGATTTGGCAGTTAAAGGTACATATTAGCTAATGGGAACTGACTAAATAAGGGAATGCTAAGGAATGCTTTAAAGGAGATAATTGGAGGAGTGTATTCTTTTTGGAGCATTGTTGGGCTGAAGACAGTTATAGAGATGGAGTGAAACACAACCACGAAAAGATTTGAAAATGAGAATGTCTGTGGTCTCATTAGTCATCAGTATGTGTAGATGGTTAAGGACTGGATCTAGTTTACTCAAAGGACCATCATCTTAGAAATAACAAAGCAAAACCACTTCTTCTGCACAATCCCTTAGTGTAATATTAATCCCTGAAGCATGGTCATTCTCAGTCATTCAGCATCCTTAGGAAAAATTATTGGGTCTGACATGAGGGATTTCTTCACCTGAGTCTGTGGAATTGCACTACCACAGAAGGTAGTTGAGACCAAAACATTATTTTAGTGAACAAGGTAGTTATAGCTCTTGCCCCTAAAGAGTTCAAAGGATTAGGGCTGGGGGAGGTGGGGATGCAGCATCTGCCTGTTACTTCCTTACATGGCTTAGTGTCATACTTGTTTGGAAACACTTCTGTGGGGTATTCAGCTTGATAATTAGCCATGATCATACTGAATGGTAGGGCAGGCTCCAGGGATTGAATGGCCTAATCCTCCTATCTTCCATGCTTCTATGAAAAGAAAGCATACTAGAGAATACTGTTTTATCTTGGTCTGTGAGGGCTGGCCACAATTGAAATGTGGAGCTTGTTCAAGGAACAGCTACTGCGTGTCCTTGATAAATATGTACCTGTCAAGCAGGGAGGAAGTGGTCGAGCGAGGGAACCGTGGTTTGCTAAAGAAGTTGAATCTTTTGTCAAGAGGAAGAAGGAGGCTTATGTAAAGATGAGGCGTGTATGCTCAGACAGGGCGCTTGAGAGTTACAAGTTAGCCAGGAAGGACCTAAAGAGAGAGCTAAGAAGAGCCAGGAGGGGACATGAGAAGTTTTTGGCAGGTAGGATCAAGGAAGACCCTAAAGCTTTCTATAGGTATGTCAGGAACAAAAGAATAACTAGAGTAAGATTAGGGCCAGTCAAGGACAGTAGTAGGAAGTTGTGCATGGAGTCCGAAGAGATAGCAGAGATGATAAATGAATATTTTTCGTCAGTATTCACACATGAGAAAGACAATGTTGTCGAGGAGAATGCTGAGATACAGGCTATCAGACTAGACAGGATTGAGGTTCAAAAGGAGGAGGTGCTAGCAATTCTGGAAAGTGTGAAAATAGAGAAGTCCCCTGGGCCGGATGGGATTTATCCTAGGATTCTCTGGGAAGCTAGGGAGGAGATTGCAGAGCCTTTGGCTTTGATCTTTATGTCGTCATTGTCTACAGGAGTAGTGCCAGAAGACTGGAGGATAGCAAATGTTGTCCCCTTGTTCAAGAAAGGGAGTAGAGACAACCCTGGTAATTATAGACCAGTGAGCCTTACTTCAGTTGTGGGTAAAGTGTTGGAAAGGATTATAAGAGATAGGATTTAGTAAGGCGTTTGATAAGGTTCCCCACGGTAGGCTATTGCAGAAAATACGGAGGCATGGGATTGAGGGTGATTTAGCGGTTTGGATCAGAAATTGGCTAGCTGTTAGAAGACAGAGGGTGGTGGTTGATGGGAAATGTTCATCCTGGAGTTCCGTTACTAGCGGTGTACCGCAAGGATCTGTTTTGGGGCCTCTGCTATTTGTCATTTTTATAAATGACCTGGATGAGGGCGTAGAAGGATGGGTTAGTAAATTTGCGGATGACACTAAAATCGTTGGAGTTGTGGATAGTGCGGAATGATGTTGCAGGTTACAGGGACATAGATAAGCTGCAGAGCTGAGCTGAGAGGTGGCAAATGGAGTTTAATGCGGAAAAGTGTGAGGTGATTCACTTTGGAAGGAGTAACAGGGATACAGAGTACAGGGCTAACGGTAAGATTCTTGGTAGTGTGGATGAGCAGAAAGATCTCGGTGTCCATGTGCATAGATCCCTGAAAGTTGCCACCCAGGTTGATAGGGTTGTTCGGAAGGCGTATGGTGTGTTATGGTTTTATTGGTAGCGGGATTGAGTTTCGGAGCCGTGAGGTCATGTTGCAGCTGTACAAAACTCTGGTGTGACCGCACTTGGAGTATTGCGTGCAGTTCTGGTCGCTGCATTATAGGAAGGCTGTGGAAGCTTTGGCAAGGGTGCAGAGGAGATTTACCAGGATGTTGCCTGGTATGGATGGAAGGTCTTATGAGGAAAGGCTGAGGGACTTGGCTGTTTTCATTAGAGAGAAGAAAGTTAAGAGGTGACTTAATAGAGACATACAAGATGATCAGAGGATTAGTGAGAGCCTATTTCCTCGGATGGTGACGGCTAGCACGAGGGGGCATAGCTTTAAATTGAGGGGTGATAGATATAGGACAGATGTCAGAGGTAGGTTCTTTACACAGAGCGTAGTAAGGACATGGAATACCCTGCCTGCAACAGTAGTAGACTCACCAACTTTAAGGGCATTTAAATGGTCATTGGATAAACATATGGATGTTAAGGGAATAGTGTAGGTTAGATGGGCTTCAGATTGGTTTCACAGGTTGGCGCAACATCGAGGGCCGAAGGGCCTGTACTGCGCTGTTATGTTCTATGTGACTCTTCTTTGATCCTATTAAATGCTTAAATGCATTTGTCCACATAAACGCATCTGTTAGGTGCAATATTGTACTTAAAATGTGTGAAACTGACTGAAGTAGAATAATAGCTAAATTATAAGATTCTAAAAATGCTTCTAAAAGAATATAGCAATTGAAATTACCCTTTTATTACACTTAGATTGTAATGTCAATTTCTGTAATTTGCAAAACCAGTAACAACTCTAATAATTGTGGCCAATTTATTTTTAAAACGTTGGTGTATCTAATCCAGAATTTCTTAATCTTTGTCACTCTACACAGACTGCATCCTCACAGTAAAAGGAGGCTTGACACAGTTATCAATCACTATGGCGCCCTTCAAATGATATGCTTCCTCCCTGAACAATAGCCTCAGTCCCACTATCCTCATTTGCTTGGTGACACTTGTTTTTACTTCCATTTATCTCCTCCAAGTAAAAGACCAGTTTAACATGTGACTTGAATTCTGCCTCCCAATCTGATCTCTGCAGAGTCTGAATAAACCAATGCTTTTGCTTAATTTCTCCAATCAACACCAAATATGTTAACATGTACCTGCAATATATTCGGCTGTTCTTCACAGTTTTTAATCTACTGTGCTACCATAGGGAGTATTATGTTGAATAAGCTACCTTCTCTTGAAGGGGAATAACCTTGTCCAATCTCACAGATCATAGCTTAGTTAAGGGTCAGAATTTTCTGCCCCATATGGAGGCAGGCAGAAGCCAGGATGAATGAAAATTCCAGTCTACCAACTCCATCCCAACCTTGCTTCACCTTCCCTAAGGAGGACAGGAACATCAGCCAGGGAGGTGGCCTATTAAAACCCATTGATTTTTCCAATTGGTTTTCAGACCTATAAAACTTGTTGGGGCAAATGGGGTGGCTCAGTGGTTAGTACTGCTGCTTCACAGCACCAGGGATCTGGGTTTGATTCCAGCCTCTGGTGATTTATCTGCATGTTCTCCCTGTGTCTATGTGGCTTTCCAATGGGTGCTCGGTTTCATCCCACAGTACAAAGATGTACAGTTTAGGCAGATTGGCTGTGCTAAATTGCTTGTGGTGTCCAAGGAGATGTAGGCTAGATGGATTAACCATGGTAAATGCGGGTTTACAGAGATGGGGTGAGTTTCGGTGGGCTTCTTCTCAGAGGGTTGATGCAGACTTGATAGGTTGAATGGCCTGTATCTGTGCTGTAGGGATTCCTTAACTAAAAGATAAAGGAGCAGAATTAGGCCGTTTGGCCCATCAAGGCATCTCTGTCATTTGATTATGGCTGCTATGCTTCTCAACCCTATCCTTTTTCCTTCTCCCGTAACCCTTAATTCCCTTAATAATCAAAACCTTATCTATCTCTGATTTAAATACACCCAATGATTTGGCCTCCACAGCCTTCTGCAGTAATTAGTTTCACGGATTAGCCACTCTTCTGCTGAAGAAATGCGTCCTCATCTCAGTTCTTCACTGAGGTGGTACCTGCAGGTTCTAGTTTCTCCTACTAGTAAAAACATTTTCTGCACTCTGTCCAGGCCGCTCGGTATTCTGTAAGTTTCAATGAGATTTTGCTCCCCCCCCCAACCCAACAATCCTTTTCAGCTCCATCGAGCATTGACCACTCCTCATACAACAAGCCATTCATCACTGAGATCATTCTTGTAAATGTCCTCTGGACCCCACCTTAGAAACAGGGCCCAAAATAGCTCTCAGCATTCCAAATGCGGTCTGACTGGAGCCTTCTACAACCTCAGCAGTACACCCATGCTGTTATGTTCTAGCCTTCTTGAAATGAATGCTAATGTCACATTTCCTAGCTGCTAACTGAATCTGCATGAGAACCCAACTCTGACTGCTAAGCCCCTTTGTGTTTCAGATTTCTGGAGCCTATCCCTATTTGGAAATAGCCTATGCCTCTCCTTCCTACCAAAGTGCATAACCTCGCATTTTCCCACATTGTATTCCATCTGGCACTAATTTGACAATCTTCTAACTTGTTCAAGTCCTCCTGGAGTCTCCAGGCTTCCCCAACACTTTTTGTTCCTCCACCTATCTTTGTATCTACTGCAAACTTAGCAATAAGGTTCCCACTGAGTCATTGGAACCTAGGCCAGCTGCCGGAGTTGGCCAGCCCTGTTTGCCTGGCCACAATGGCAGCCAGGGGCTTTCACAACAGTGACTCAGCAGCTGATGTATTTTAAAATTCCGAGTTTCTAAAATTTGAACAAAAGGCGTTTCAAATGGAGATTCTGTCACTTCAACTGCAGATTTCATCTGATCTGGAGAACCTCCAAATTGAGAGCCTGGCCTACTGTCCTTATTCTGCTTTCTCTCTGGCCAGTATTTGGCCGTACTGGGGAAAATCATTGCCGTGTGATTGTTTCCCACAGTGCAGGTTTCAACCATCATTTTTGACCTTGACATCAGATCTCAAACAAAAGAGAGAAATCCTACTGAAATCAGCAAAACTAGAAATTGAAGCCATTGTAAAGTAGCATAAGAATAGTTTGTTTGAAGCCAACTCAATTTTGAAACCGAAGTGTAAAAGCTATGACTTGACCTTAATTTAATGATCTCACCATAAAAATGTGAAAGTAGAGGATAAATGAACTTAATTTATGGTTGATTTTAGAATTGGGACATAAAGTTTTGGCTGTCTTTTCTTTCAGGGAATAGAAAAGTACAGATTACATCATGAGCTGAGTCTGAAAATTAGAAAAAGTTTGAAGCGGCATCAAAACTTGCAGTTCTAAATAATAAAGCCTAGGTTCCTCAACTAACCATTTATCAAGTAGAAATATTGGCACTGGAAGTTTGACTTTGATTCTTCACCATTATCACAGTTCCTTGTTCTTATTCTTTAATCTCCTTTCCTTTTCTGGTTCTTCTTGCACAAAATTGGCAATCTGAGAATAAGTCCACTATGGGGTCTTGCACCAAACCTTGGCATGCATCACTGTTCCTCACTTTAGCATATGAAATCTATATTGTATTCATGAAGCTAAACACTCCATAAATTATTTCCAATTTGGAATGGAGCAAAGGAGGATTGAGGTGGGAAGATAAATGTTGCTACTCTTGGTGGATAGCTCCTGGAAAAGAGACCTGCCTCAAATGATGTGAATAAAAATTTTCAAGCCTCACCTGGCACCTATGTATTACAGCATGTTATCTTTATACTGTACTTCTTGCATTGAGAGTTTTAAAAACAGTGGAAAATAATCTACGTGGGATAGTATTGTTGCATTTCATTTCAAATAACCAATTTTCTTTTAAACGGTGCTTTCAATCAACAAAAATTACCTTGGTGATTTTGGCCAGAAATCAATATTTGTTTATGCATACACTCACCTCTGCTAGCTCCTATCCTCATTGATCTGTTTAAATATTTATAGTTTTAACATCCTCCAAAGTAACTGGTAGATATGGTATAAAAGAAGAATAAAACTTCAGGCTTTTTCTGAAGAAGGGTGTAGGCCTGAAACGTCAGCTTTCCTGCTCCTCGGATGCTGCTTGGCCTGCTGTGTTCATCCAGCTCTACACCTTGTTATCTCTAAAAATTCAGGCTCTTGCTTTCAGGTGTTTTCAAAAATTCAGAGACTATGCACCCAGTATACTTTGGGATTGGTTAGCCTTAAACCCAATGGGAGAACAAAATTATTTATATCAGTTATCTGTTTATAATCTTCTTGAAAGTTTTAAGTTAAGTCACTGTATTGAAGGCGATAGGGCCATAGTCATGAGCAGTCAGTTCTCACTTTGGATTAAGTTGATGCAATGTGAGGTAGTCAGATGGATTATATACTTTCCCCTCAGGCCCTATGCTGTCCTCTTTCACTGTTATACTGCTGACTTTCATTAATGTGCAATTATAGCTGTCTCCTGAGTGCCCACTGCTTTAACTGGAAGGATTGTCCCAACCATGGGCTCTGTTGTTGTGTGATTGATTTCCAACTCTCAATATTAATTTCATTAGTCATATACTTTAAATTCTCTTTCCATTTTGTTCCCTTTTGTCGGTCGCTCCAAGGACATTTTCTGCTAGTGTGATGCCCCAACAGAACTGAGAAGTATTGTTTGATTGGAGTTGCTATGCTGTCCAAGCGTCATAATTCTGTTTTGCCAGAAAATAACACTGTGAAATCTGGAATTTAGAATGGCTCTTAACTCAATTTTTATTAGGCTGTACTTGATAACAGTGGTGTGAACAAAGTGATATGAATGAACAGGTTGGTTTTGACTGACTGAGATTGTTAAAATCCAAAACTACTGGAAGACTGGTAATTTTACATCAAAAATCCACCACAAAAACTTTACATATTGCATGTTGTCTTAATAAAAACTACAAATCCAGTCAGTTATTTTGGTTCTTAACTCTTTACAGTCTGGGTTGTCTAGATATTTCTGCACTTTTTGGCACTCCAGACTTTAAAGGGTTATGCTTTTATTTTAACAAGGAACCTTCATCTCCTGATGATATGTGGTAACAGCTAACCAGGAGCTTGCATATATCCACAATCAAGGCCATCACATATCTACGAATCAGAAGTCTGCAAAACATTGTTGATTTTGCGAAGGAAATTCAAAAAGGGTGTGAATACAAAACCGGAATTCAGTAACCAGCAATGATTCACTCAAGATCTGATTTATTTACGGTGGCTGAAAATACGAAGATTGAACAATTTTCTCTATAAATTGGGCATTGTTTAGTTTAATTTTGTTGACTGATATAAGTGCAATTCTGTTGTTTTTTTAAAAGAACACGCTTCTATTTAATGGAATATGACCTCCTTACAAAATGCACTGGGCAGAAAAACTAACCAGTATTCCTTTGGTAAAGACATTGCAGTAGAAGTGGTTTATCAAAAGTAAAATCCTCTTCATCCATAGAAGTTTTGTTCCAATCTTTAAATTGATTCTTGGGAAACTATTCTTTTAATTATGCCCCAATAACTGAGATTATGAATGTTCTGCAAAATTTTAATTTTGGGTTTGGCAGGCCAAGGTGTTGTGTAATAAATGCTCACTTAGTGAGCATGTCACAGATTAAACCTGAATGATAGCATTCACATTATTGTAGGCATTTTAAAAACTGACTTTGCAGTGCTGGTGCAAATGATTCATTTGGAATTATATAATGCCCTGTCTCTTATTTTGAAAAATTCTCATTGAGGATTTGCATTGTTAAATGGCCCCGTGTTATTGCTGTTAAAAGGACCATCTGCCAGATTCTAAATTTTCTCACCATTGTACTCAACAGCTAGTTATAATTGTACATTTTAATGCTGCCTCTCCAGTTCCAAAAAATAAAATGTTCCTTATTTATCTTCCTGGGTTTATGCCTTCATTTTTCTATCATCACCTAGACAGACAGATAAGCAGACCACATATATTTAAGTTGAGCATCAGTATTGCTGTGTCACCTGCTAGCTGTGTTGTTTGTAGTGGTGAAGAGCATTAGGTTAAGTTTTTTTTCTATCCAGAAGATGGCAATGTTTCACTGAGTCATTCCACTTAAATAATTCACCAAGAATGATGCTAGATTCTTCTTCCAGCATTGAAATTTGTGACCACAGATAGGAAGTGAGCTGCATCGTTGTCATGATTTGAAATGCCAAAATACTACCATCATGGATCATATACAAGGCTTTTATATACTATATTCAGCCAAATTTTTACTTGTTCTTTTTCAGTTGTGTGTGAATGATATAACAGGTAGAATTCCTTCCTAAAATCATGAATAAGAGACATGGATGCATTATTGTAATTCATTAGCAATCGTTAGTTCTTTTTTGATATTCGACAATCCGTGGCATTATATAATAACCTCTAAATGTATTCTTCAACAATAAATAGTGCACTTCAGGATTAATTTGGCCTGACACTTTTATCCAAATGATTTAAATTTGCAAATTTTTCAAAATTGCTTTCAATGTTTACTTGTATGTAAGATTTTATTGAATATCGCCAACAGGATTACTTTCTCATTAGACTAAATATTTCATTATTTGGAGTTAACAGTGGAGGATTAAACAAAGAAAAAGGTCTATTTCAGGGTGGGAACGTTTATTTAATGTGTTCAAAGGACATGTGGATTCATGGTACAGCATTAGATCTACATGTTTGATCGGGTTAGATTCATCGAAAGGAATTGGTTATGACACTGGATCAGGCTTCTATGTACTACTATAAACAGACAGTTTTATACAAGAGACTGTTGAATAAGCTTCCAGCTGTTTCAAGTTCTGAACTAAAAACGAAGTAGCTTGTGACGTTGGATTTTCTTTCAATTTCATCAGAGCAAAAATTTTGTTTTCATCATCATGGTTTAAAATTGCATTGTACAGAGCTTCAACATAATGGAATTCTAGCCACGATAAATTGGTGCTTTTTTTTAATGGATTTTGACATTGTGTTATCTGGTTATAAAACAGATTCCATTTTTGATGATAATGCCCAAGTTATTTTTAATCAGACTGGCTATAATTCCCAACCCAAAAACAAGAAAAAAAAGGTAAAATGTTCTAGATAATGAAGCAATGTATTTTTGCTTACATGTTGCTACTTCACAGTATTTTTCATGATGCTTAAAATCTGAAGCTGCTTTAGGTGCAACTGAATTTAAATTCTCTCCCATATTCGCTGTCGAGCATAATTCTGTTGTGCAGTCCTGACTTAATGAATTTATCATGTCAGCAAGGTGAATTTCAACAGGGAGTTGAACTCCAATCTTCTGGTCTTCTGGTTGACACATGCAGCCACTCAATGGAATTCAGTGCTATACCTTTTGAACAACTGATATAATTTGAGGAACAGAAGAACCAGACATAATATTGTGAAGTTCCACAGGATAGCATTATGAATTCTGGCCCATATCTACATTTTTGAAATTTGCAGTTATAGATTGCTTTTTACAATCCATAATGAAATTTACATTACTGGCAAAACAAAATATTGACTAATTTTTAAAAATGCATTATTCCCAAGTGGATTTTCTAATATAAATTGCTTGGAAGGAATTCTTGTGCTCTAGACAATTGACTGCAATTTTTATATAGATTTAAATTTAAATGAAGAATATATTTTAGGTAATTTTTGAGTGAGGCTGACGAGATAACTAGTCACTTGTAAGTAGTGGAAATTCTGATCAGTTTTAAATGTAGATATTCGGATAATTACTGGACTGTTCTACATTGAATGTCTGTTATTTTTTAAACAAAAATTAGTTTTAATGTATTTTGGATAATTGATTAGAAATACAATTTCTATTGGACTACCGTAATGACAAAATTGCATAATTTATTGAGTACGAAAGTGTTGGAGCAATAGGTGAAATGTAGGAGGGCAATTCAGTTCTGAAATTGGCTCATTCTTTGTTGGTTTTGTGAACAACCATTGATTTAATCGAAAGCATTTGTTGTCTTTTGTATAAATTGTCAAATGCAAATTTATTTTACACATCATTGTGGAATAATGTCAGATAAATGAACTTTCCCACCCACTGTTGCTTATGCTGTGTTGTCAGAAAATATAACTGTAATTAAACCAGTTTGCCTTACTTTTGTTCTAGAATAGCATTTGTCTCAGCACATTGCAAAAGAAGGGATTATATGCCACTTCAGTCTAAAATTTGCTGTGCCTGTCTTGGAAGAAAACCTTTTGAATTACCATAGATATTCATCCTCTACAGAAATATTGATTGTTTATGATGTTTGTTATCAGGTTGCATCTACATACTGCTGAACTTCACTCTCAATTGATATATATTTTTACAGATCAAAAATAATGGCATTGGAAAATATTTTAATTTCGCATAGAAAATAATTCCACTATCAGTGAGAAGTAATTTAAATTTTATATTCAGTTTATTTCACACTAGAATGCATTGTCTGACATGTAGAATATGTAACAAAACTTGGTACATTTGTTCGCGGCAATTAAACTGTTATTGGAAATGATTGTGTTTACAGAAAGCTCGTTTATTGTATATTTTGTGTTATGTACTGATCCCAACTCCAAAGGAAATAGTGTGAATTTAGTTCCTAACTGTGAGATTGTTTTATTTGTTTGGAATCAGTTGAACAAATTGCATATGCCTGTGTATTGTTATGTTTGCACACTGTGGTGGTTTTGAAATACATTTATGGTTGAAGATACCATAAATTAAAGTGTCAGGCAATTGCATAATATTTTTGTGTTTTTACTGGAACTGAATCTTGAAGGTTACATGAATATCCAGATGAACTATTTTGTTTGTGGTATGGAATCTTCATAGATTATTTAAACTAGGCAAAAATTTAAAATTGTGCCTTTAGAAAATGCACTCCTCCTCCATCTGAATTTAAAGCAAAGTGTGCAAAACATTTTAATATTTAGAAAAATAATTGGAAAGATTAACTATGTTCATTGGCTTTCAATATACCACAGGATAAGACCATACTTTGCGGCCTATATTCACGAGCTGTTAATTCTCAGTGTAGGAACTAGAGGATAAGCATTGAACCCACCTGAAGGGAAGAAGAATTGCAGTCACAATGGGCAGTGTTCTGTGGCATCACAATTAGTGAATTAAGAGCAATCATTGATTTTGGTGTATGTGGCCTGCCTGTACTTCATTAGTAAAGGTTTATGATCAAAGGTGCGTAATTTCTTTAGTGTGCAAATTGTAAAATCTGTTGCTGGTAATTTGCTTATGATGGCTATCAGCATGCAAATTGTTATCACTCCTGCACCTGTTTTCCCTACTCCACTGATCATGCTATACAAAAAGGGTACAAATTAACTGGCTGGTAGCCAATCCCCAATTGTTAAATGCTAAAAAAGAAATTTAAAATGGTCTATCAGCAGCATATACATTTAAAAATAGGGACTCATTAAATTGCACAAAATATTTTTTGGAATTCTTAATACTGTCTTTATTTTTCTGAGTTGATCACTAGGCACGTATATAAAACACAAACTTTACATTTTGTTGTTTTGTCTAGTGACTGTCAAATGCCAAGTTTCTAGCTGTATAACTAGGCTTTTTACTGAAGCGCCATGCAAGGAACCATTAACAAAACAAAAAGTCATGATATACTCTTAATTTTTATATTCAGAGTACACCACACCTGCTTTAATGTAGCCCATCTTGTGGGAAGTTTTTGAAACAAGATGCTCAGAAATAGAATTTTTGAATACGAGGGAATTTGGAAAAATCTTGGGTCCAAATCAGTTTCTTGTATATTTTGTTCTTGTATATTTTTGTCACCAACCTTTACTCTCTGGATCAAATTAATTAATTTTTTGAAAGTTGCACAGAAGTAATTTTACACTGGTTTGACACAAATCAGTTGTGGATGAAGAATTGGAATACACATCAGAGCCAATTAAAGTTAGGTTTATCTGCTGTCATTGGTAATAATCATTGGCCGTGCTTTCTCTTTTAAAGACTGATTTCTATGATGAATGCAGTGTGCAGCTTGAAACCAATTTCACCTTGTTTGATATGTTGTATCTCATGTTTATGACACTAACATTATCTTTCAGTAAGCAAAATATCTTCAGCTTCATTGAGTAGTGAAACACTGTATTGCATGGATCTGCTTGTAGTGATCAAACTGATGTAATAATTGAACAGAAGATTGATTTTTCTATTAAAACACATTATTAAAGCAAATACTCAACTTTTTTCCAAAGTAATGTTGAAAAGTGTGCATACTACTAGCTCTTATTGTGCAGCTGCAATTGTCAAGTTCATTAAAGGAGCTGAACACAACTTGTGCAGGTGAAAGGAGAACCGGTGAGTAGGAAATGTCCTTGTGTATGTCTTTTTATTGCACTATAAATGGTTATAGCAGCTGCTTCTACTTGATTTTATATAAGCTATGATGCTGGAAGTTCTTTTTTCAAATACGGATGGCAATTGGAATAAAAGTACTGAATTTAAAACATTTTTACCAAAATGTTTTGCTTAAGCTATTTTAAGAACTATTTAAAAGATAGCAGATGCAAATAAATGGACTGAAAGCAAGAAAGTGCATGCCCTCACCATCTTAAGTACATCACAACCATCAAAACTCATTACCTATGTTATCAGTATTGTAGGAAAATGACAGTCAAGATTCCATAAACAGCATTGAGATAAAAGATACGCTCAAGGAAATGTTGGTTTGGATACTGGGAGAACAAAAACCAAACCATAGGTTCTTTTATATTCACCTGAGGAGTCAGACAGTTGATTTAATGTTTCCTGAAAGATAGCACCTCTGACAATGCAATACTCCCTATTCCACTGAAATGTCAGTGTAGGTTGTGCTGAAGTGCTTGAAGTGAAGCTAGACTCTCAACTTTCAAATGCTGTGATGAATGCGCTATAAATGAGCCAAGGCTGACATCAAAAAGTACACTAATTAGAAAATTGCTAAAGAAAAGTTTTAATTTTAACCTTCACTTTGAAAGGTTGCTTGTTAGCTGGGTGTACAGTCAAGGTAGAAAGTTGCTACTGTACACCAATGTTTACAAAGTATTTCTGTGCCTTTTAATCCCAAGCCTGCTATGTGAAGAGTAAACTTCATAATTGTCTTGTTCAGCACCTTAATGAGAAATCTTTTTCCCGCCCTTTCCATCTGATTTCGTACATCCTCTGACCTTCCAATCTCTGCCAATCTGTGCTCAGCAAACGATTTAGTTTTATCTTTTTATGTTAACACTTCAGCGAATTTTGGGCTTGTCAGTTTGTTGAACTGTTCTCCCATCACATTTGTCTCCATGAACCAGGAGTTGTTTCCACATGGACCCTTTCACGCATCAAATACACTCCTTTCACCTGGACCCCTCCCTTGGTCTCTTGTCTGGACTTGATTTCTTCACTGAGAATTGTTAGTGTGACATTGGCCACTGTAATTTCTCTGCCCTCACTCAGCCTAGCCTACCTGCTTCTGAACTTGCCGTTCTCCAGTCTCTCAGGTCGAACCTGACTTTATGAATGCTGTGGATGAGTGACACTGACATCAACTGACATACCAAAGTCTTCCTTGCAGAGGCTGTGCACCAAATCCAAGAGACATTTCCTGTTGTCACCCCTGGACCATGACCCCAATGCTGAATTCCTGTTGGTTCCAGAACTATCACTAATCTTGCGTCCTCTGGGCATCTCCCTACCACAACTTCCCAGCTCTCAACCCTACAAAGTTCGTTTCTACCTTCTCAAAACCCACAAATTAGCGAACTCATCATTTTGACCTGTTCCTGCCCGACAGAATGTATTTCTCCTTTTTTTTATCTCTCATTGTCCAATCTGTTCCAAATTAGACTGAGTTCTTCCAATCCTCTATTTCTGTTCTTCAATTTCCAGTTTCCTGGTCCTCGCGACCACGTCTTCACAATGCAAGCGTAATTCCTGTACATGTCCATCCCCAAAAGACAGTCTGATGGGTCTCATTTTCTTCTTTGAAAGGGGACCTTATAGTCCCTATCCATAACCACCTTCCTTTGCCTGTCTGAACTTGTTTTTGCTTTGAACAATTTCTCCTTTAACATCTTATCCAATTCAAAAGTGCTACTATCAGTACACGAGTCCCGATTTTGCCTGTTTCTTGAGGTATGCAGAACTGTCCTTGTTTGAGTCCTACTCTGTCCCCTCACCCCACAACTTTTTCTCGAGTACATCAGTGATCTAAGTGGAAAATTAGTCAATTTTTTGCTTCCAGTTTTCTTTCTCTCCATACCTGGTCTATCACGGATTTTTCCCTGCCTTAACTTCTCTTTCTACTGCCATGGATGGGGTGTGCAACATTACAAATCTACCAATTCCCACAGTCATCTTCACAACAATTGCTCATGCATTGCTTCCTGTAAAAACTCTGTTCCATTTTCCCAGTTCTCTGTGTCCATCCCATCTCTTCCTTTCACAGGAATGCCTCCAATATGTCATTTTTCCTTTATAGATGATTCCCCCCACCATAGTTTACAGGTGCCTCGGCAATGTCCGACCTAGTTCCCACACCTCTCCCTTCCCCTTTCCTGTTCCCCTCCCAGAACAACAATAGAGTTCCCCCTTATCTTCACTTCCCACCTCAACACCCTCTGCATTTAAAGGATTATCCTCCACTTCTGAATTCTGCATGACAACACTTGCTACTCCCTGGTCCACTCTAATGCCATGCACAACAGTTTTACATCTGTGCTTATCAAATGGATCCTCCCATGTAATCACAGAAGGTGTCACATTTGTCCTTTTACCTCCCCCCACCACCCCACCCCCCCACCCCCGTCACTATGTAAGGCCACAAACCTTCCAGGCGGAAGTGATTTACTTGCATGTCTTTCAATCTAGACTGCTGTATTTGCTGTTCACAATGCAATCTCCTCTGCATTTGTGAGACCAAATGCAGGCAGGGTAACTGCTTTGCAGAACGTCTCCCCTCCCTCCACAAGAATGACCCCAACCTTCTAGCTGTTGCCATTTCAAGCACCATTATACTCTGAGGCTAATATTTACATCCTTGGCCTGCTGCAGTGTTCCAGCAAGGCCCAATGCAAGCTGGAGGAACCACATCTAATTTTCTATTTAGGCACTTTGCAGCCTTTAAGACTCAACATTGAATTCAGCAACTTCAGAGCATGACCACCGTCCTGTGATTTTGATTACATTCCCCTCCCTAGTATTGTTTGCATGGGTTTGCTCTGAGCAAGCTGATCTGTTTTCAACTATTCACATGCATCTCTACTACCATTGACGTTCTCATTGTCCTTGTTGTGGGCACCCTCAACATTAGTCCTACTCATTCTTCCTCATCTTTTGTCAACAGCATAAACCCATGATATTCCAACCCCGGTCAGTCCTGAAGAAGTCATTAGACTCAATGTTAACTTTGTTTCTCTTTCCACAGATGCTGTCAGGCCTGTGTTTCTCTAGCAATTTCTGTTCTTTTTATTTCAGATGTCCAGCATTCAGTGTGTCTTGCTTTTATTCATAGTAGTCTATCAACAGTAGTTGAGGAATACTAATTTCTAATCAAAAATTATTTCTGAAAATTATTTCAATACTAACAAAAACAGAGTTGCTGGAAAAGCCCTGCAGGTCTGACAGCATCTGTGAAGGAAAAAATAGAGTTAACTCTGTTCTGAGGAAGGGTTACCGGACCCAAAACGTTAACTTTTTTTTCCTTCATAGATGCTGCCAGACCTGCTGAGCTTTTCCAGCAACTGTGTTTTTGTTCCTGATTTACAGTATCCGCAGTTCTTTCAGTACTAACTCTGCCTCCGTTCCACAATACGATATGTCTTAGTGTGGCTTCAGAGATTTTCTGGGCTACCATGCAAAAATAGAAATTGAGAAATCATTCTGAATTGAGGCCTCCAAATTTGCCAGCCTATTAATTATAGATAAGAATTAATAGTGTGAAAACATATTTATTGCATGTATACATTGTCATGACAGCAGTAACAAAAGCCAGTAATACTTTGAGGCTAGCCATGCATGGTAGAATGTATGATTGAATTTGAGAAATATAAATGAAGCACACCAATGAAATTAGCAAAGGAAGAAAGGAAAGTTTCTTTAAAAGAATGCAGTCTTGGAAAAAAGGTGTCCCTCTGGCTTTTGAAAATCAATTAATGAGAAAATAGAGTATCTACTATCCTCTTGAACAGAGATGAGTAAAAACTTCTTCAGCCCAGAAGTGGCGAATCTGTGGAATTCATTACTACGGAAGGCTGTGGAGGCCAGGTCATCCGGCCAGGTCATCGAGTATATTTAAGATAGAGATTGTTTCTTGATTGTTAAGGGGATCAAAGACTACGGGGAGATGGTGGAAGAATGAAGTTGACAGACTTGTCAGCCATGATTGAACAGTGGAGCAGACTCAATGGGCTGAATGGCCTAAATTCTGCTCCTATGTCTTATGATTGAAGTCCATTTTTGAACAGTATTCCAATGTGCTAAATGGTTTAATGTCTATGTAAACATTGTCTTCATAGAAACTTAAAGATGTTCGTACATGAATATGGGTGACTGGAAGATGTTCTCTCATTACACCTTACAAAGGAGGCTAAAAACTATCTCTGCACAATGAGAACATAGGACATAGAACAGTACAGCACAGTACAGGCCCTTTGGCCCACGATGTTGTGCCGAACCTTTACCCTAAACCTCCACCCCTACCTTATACTCTCATTATCTAATTGCCGCTTAAATGCCCCTAATGAGGCCGGCTTCACTACCCTCTCCAGCAATGCATTCCACGCCCCTACCACTCTGAGTAAAGAACCTACCTCTGACTTCTCCCCTATATCGACCTCCACTCACTTTAAAATTATGCGCCCTTGTAATAGCTACCCCCACCCTAGGAAAAAGTCTCTGGCTGTCCACTCTATCTATACCTGTGATCATTTTGTACACCTCTATCAAGTCACCTCTCATCCTTGGTTGTTCTAAAGAGAAAAGCCCTAGCTCTCAACCTTTCCTCGTAAGACCTTCCCTCCGTTCCAGGCAACATCCTGGTAAATTTCCTCTGTACTTTTTCCAATGCTTCCACATCTTTCCTGTAATGAGGCGACCAGAACTGGACACAATACTCCAGATGTGGCCTATCCAGGGTTTTGTGTAGCTGGTGCATAACTTCATGGCTCTTGAACTCAATCCCTCTATTAATGAAAGCTAACACACCATACGCCTTCTTAACAACTCTATCCACCTGGGTGGCAGCTTTCAGGGAATTGTGGACATGAACCCGGAGATCCCTCTGCTCCTCCACACTGCCAAGAATCTTTCAGTTAATCCTGTATTCTCCTTTCAAGTTTGTCCTTCCAAAATGAATCATCTCACACTTTTCATGGTTGAACTCCATCTGCCACTTCTCAGCCCAGCTCTGCATTCTATCAATGTCCCTTTGTAACCACCCTTTGCGTTCTAAGCGTCAGCCTATTCTGAATCCAATCTGCCACATTTCCCCCTATCCCATGCCTACTTACTTTCTGCATGAGCCTACCATGGGGAACCTTATCAAACGCCTTATTTAAATCCATGTATGCCACATCCACTGCTCTACCTTCATCCACATGTTTGGTCACCTCTTCAAAGAATTCAGTAAGGTTTGTGAGGCATGATCTACCCCTCAGAAATCCATGCTGACTATCACGAATCAAACTGTTCCTATCCAAGTAATCATAAATCCTATCTCTCAGAGCCCTTTCCAATAATTTGCCCACCACTGAAGTAAGACTAACTGGCCTGTAATTTCCGGGGTTATCCCTATTCCCTTCTTTGAACAAGGGAATGACGTTTGCAACTCTTCAGTCTTCTGGCACTATACCCATGGACAGTGAGGATGAAAAGTTCATCGCCAAAGTCCCTGTGATCTCTCCCTTCACTTCCCATAGAATCCTTGGATAAATCCCATCAGGCCTGGTGGATTTATCTGTCATCAAGTTCCTCAAAATTCCTAGTACATCTTCCTTACTAACATCCACCTCCTCTAGCCTACCAGCCTGTTTCACACTGTCCTCCTCTACAACTAAGTCCCTCTCAGTTGTGAATACAGAAGAAAAGTATTCATTAAGGACCTCTCCTATCTCTTTAGGTTCTGTGCACAAATTCCCTTTACAATCCTTGACCGGCCCTACCCTTTCTCTGGTCATTGTCTTATTCTTCACGTACGTGTAAAAAGCCTTGGGAGTTTTCCTTGATCCTATCTGCCAAGGTTTTCTCATGCCCTGTTATAGCTCTCCTAAGCCCTTTCTCCAGCTCTTTCCTGGCTAACTTTGTATCCGTCTAGAGCCTTTTCCAATCCTTGTTTCCTAAACCTTGTATAAGCATCCTTCTTCCCCTTAACTAGTCGTTCGACCTCTCTCGAGAACCAAGGCTCCCTCACTCGACCTCATCTTCCCTGCTTGCTAGGGAAAAACAAATCAATCACATGCAGTATGCATTCCTTAAACAATCTCCACATTTCTATAGTGCTCTCCCCTGACAGCATCTGTTCCCATTTTATGTTACCCAGTTCTTGCCTAACAATTATAATTACCCTTCACTCAATTATACCCTGCAGTATGTAACTATCCTTTTCCATGACTATTGTAAAAGTAACAGAGTAATGATCGCTACCGCCAGAATGCTCTCCTACCAACAGGTCTAGCACTTGGCCTGGTTCATTGCCAAGCACCAAATCCAAAGTGGCCTCTCCTCTTGTTGGTCTATCTACATACTGTGTCAGGAATCCTTCCTGAATGCACTGGACAAAATCCGCTCCATCTAAACTATTACAACTAAAAAGTTTCCAATCAATATTTGGAAAGTTGAAGTCACCCGTGACTACAGCCCTGTGATTTCTGCACCTTTCCAGTATCTGCCTCCCAATCCGCTCCTCCAGTTCTCTGCAACTATTAGGGGATCTGTTTAAAAAAAAAAACCCAACAAAGTGACTGCTCCTTTCTTGTTCCTGACCTCAACCCAAACTGACTCTGTAGACATATCATTCTCGAACTGCCTTTCAGTAGCTGCTATACTAGGCCTGACTAGCAATGCCACTCCACCGCCTCTTTTACCGCTCTCCCTATATCTTTTAAAGCATCTAAATCCCGGAACTTCCAACAACCATTCCTGTCCCTGAGTTACCCAAGTTTCTGTAATGGCCACAACATCGTAGTTCCGAGTACTGACCCATGCTCTAAGTTCATCCGTCTTATTTCTGATACTTCTAGCATTGACGTATACCCACTTCAAACCATCCCTGTGTCCACAATTATGTTCCAGCAACTGCATTTCTTTATTAACAACATCACTCCCTGTTGTGTCTGTTGGAAAGCTGAATACCTCATCCTCTGAATTACAAATCCGGTTCCCCACCCCCTCCAATCTAGTTTAAACTATCCCGTATAGCTCGAGCAAACCTCCCTCCCAGGATATTTGTGCCCTTCCGATTCAGGTGCAACCCATCCTTCCTGTACAGGTCCCACATTCCCCAGAATGTGCTCCAGTTATCCACATAATGGAAGCCGTCCCTCCCCTACACGTGCCCTGTAGTCACGTGTTTAGCTGCACTCTTTCCCTATTTCTTACCTTGTTATCACGTGGCACTGGTGGTAATCCAGAGATAACTACCCTGTTTGGCCTGGACTTCAGCTTCCAACCTAACTCCCTGTACTCGTTTTTCACATTCTCAGTCCTTTTTCTACCTATGTCATTGGTACCAATGTGTACGATGACTGCTGGTTGCTGACCCTTCCACTTAAGGATCTTGAAGACACAATCCAAGACGTCATGGACCCTGCCATCTGGAAGGCAACATACCATACGTTCGTCTCATTTGCGTCCACAGAACCACCTGTCTGTGCCTCTTACTATTGAATCCCCCACTATAATTGCTCTCCTATCTTGCCCCCTTCCCTTCTGTGCCACAGGGCCAGGCTCAGTGCCAGAGACCTGTATGCTATTGCCTTCCCTTGGTAGGTTGTTCCCCCTCCCCCCCACAACAGTATCCAGAACGGTATACTTATTGTTGACTGGAACGGCCACAGGGGATCCCTGCATTCTCTGCCTATTGCCTTTTCCCCCTCCTGACAGTCACCCAGCTACCTTTTTCCTGCACCTTTGGTGTGACCATCTCCTTATAACACCTCTCATCACCCTCTCGGCCTCTTGAATGATCCGGAGTTCATCCAGCTCCAGCTCCAGTTACCTAACACGGTTTTTGAGGAGCTGAAGTTGGGTGTACTTCTCGCAGGTGAAGTCAGAGGGGACACCAGCAGTGACCCTTACCCCCCGCATCCTGCAAGAGGAGCATGCAACTGCCCTAGCTTCCATTCCCTCTACTCTGGATTTCCAAAAGAATAAAAAAAAGCCTTACCTTACTGACGCTCCACACAGTTTTTTTTAGTTAGAGAAGGAGGTTGGGTGGGAGACACTACACGTGTAGTGTTTTGGGTTTAGCCAATGCCCGAATATTTTAGTTCACTTCCTGGCTCGCGTCCTCACCACTCCTGCCACTGAAAGCAAGAAGGCTGCCGCTGCACGAGGTAAGTTTTTATACAGAATAGCCTTACCTTCCCGACTGCACCCTGGCTTGTGTCCTCACCACTCCCACCACTGAAAGCAAGAAGACCTGTATATTAGGATACCTTGGGTGCATTATAACTCTTTATTTTCAGTCTCCCCTTATTGAGAGTACCTTTTTCAGCATTTGATAATACTTAGTATAGGAATACATGGCCCAAATTAATTGACTTGCAAGTGAAAAGTTTGTTGGATATGAATGTTAATCGTGCACCGATATCCCAGCAATGACCATTCGGAATGGAACTGAATATACGTAAGTTGTAAATTCTACGGGGGTGACCTCAAAATAGTAGAAGAATAAATTCACTTTAATGGTATGAGGATGTAATAGAAGATAAACAGGCAGTGAGGATTTCTGTTATGATTCAGGCTGGAGAAGTGCACCATCACTTTAGTCCTAACTCACCAGGATCACAATATAAAATAAAATATTTTTGTCAATTGCCAAAATAACCAATTAAATGTATTCCCCTAAAAAAATTTTTAAACAAAAATATCTGTCAAGTGTGTTTATTTATAAACATAATTAGGTTATTGTAAAATAAAAATTTTTCAGTAAAGTGCAATAATTGGTTTATATTAGTTTGCAATGTAGAAATATGAATACCTATCCCTTCAATATCCTCAAACACAAATACACACTCTCCTCAGGAAAAAAGAAAACAAATTTCTGTAGAGAGAGCTTTCTTGAAAATAAGTCTTGAGGCGACAGGATAAAAATGTAGGATGTTGTGAAGTCTACTGCTGTGATGTTCTGGCATGTATGGTCAGGTTGCTAGCCTTACACAATTGTATGTTATCACACTGAGAAAATGCAGTTTTGAGATGTTATTTCAATTCCTGCTTGTTTGAAGTTCTTCCTGGTTTAGTTGTTCGTACAACTGAGCTAACTCTTCGAAGGCTTCCCTGAGCCCAGCTGAATAAAACGAGCTTCTCCAAGCTGCTCAACGCTCAAAACAGCCCCTCCAGAGGCCAAAGCAGAGCAAGCTCTTGTTACTGGTCATGTGATTTCTAGGACGCATTATTGCCAAAATTTCCAATTCCACAGTGAATTTTTAATGATTTCTATTAAAAATGCTCTCCAGGTATATCTACAAAATTTAAAGTCAGTCAGTTTTCACAGTCCTTCAAACCTTGCATCCTTTAAAGGTTATCAACTGTAAGATGTCTTTGTACCACTTTGTAACTAATTTTCTATTTCTTAATTATTTTCCCTTCCCTTCACTGAGAGCCAGCAGGGAGAAAATGTGAAGACACTCCAATTAAGAGAATGGGACTTATGATGTTTTAGCCTCAACTATTCACTGTCATTACAAATCATAAATAATTAAATATAAGTTCACATATGTAAATTTGCCAATGAAACAAAAGGAAAGTGGTATTGTAGATGAAAGCATAAAATTGCAAAGAACTATTTCAAACCGATCTAGCAATTAAAAATTGCAGATTAATGTAGTGCTGTGGCTGTTAGCAGCAGATGAATTCAAGCACAACTTGTAATCTCACGGTCTGTCATAAGTCCCACTCTGCATTACGTAATGGGCAATTGCCAGTCGTGGTTAAATAAACTGCATAGGAGACAATGCCATGAGCAGCACCAAGCATACGTAAAAATTGAGGTGTCAACCTGGTAATGGTACAACATAGACTGCTTGCATGCCAAATAGCAGAAGTAGCAGGGTGTAGACAAGGCTAAGCAATTCTGCAACTAACAGCTTTTTGGCCTTACTGCATCCAGTCATAAATGGTGGTCGACAATTAAATAAGTACCAGGAAGAGAAGGTTCCATGAATTATCCTCATCTTGTACAGTGGTGGAGCCCAGCACATTAGTGCAAAAGACCAACCTGATCCATTTTTATTTTCTCAGCCACCATCAGTTCTGAGGAAGGGTCACCAGACCCGAAACGTTAACTCTGCTTTTTCCTTCACAGATGCTGCCAGACCTGCTGAGCTTTTCCAGCAACTTTGTTTTTGATCCACTTTTGTCAGTGTTCAGCCATAAGTGCTGAGTGGTGGGCTGATCTTGACACACTTCGGAGATACCCAGCATTACAAATGTCAGTCTTTAATCAATTTGATTCACTGTAAGATGCCAGTTATCATGTGGTCAGTCTATCGTTGACCATCAGAAAAACGTTGGAAGTGAGTTGTCTGAGCCACATTTAATTAGCAATAACCTGCTCAATTTAGACAACTCCCACCCTCATTACAGTCCCGTCTAAATACGGACAAAAGAACTGAACTCCACCTAGAAACCCTCTAGCCTTTTACCTTTTATTTGTTCATTGAGAGCTGCTGATATGACATCAGTCGCATTAATTTCTCTAACCACCCTCGCACCTATTGAACCCCCCGCACCTTCAACTGGCTGCACTCCATGCTGTCAGATCCAATCCTGACTTTGTCATCAAGCCTGCCAGCAAGGGTGATTCTGTTTCTCTCCAGCATACTGACTTCTACATTGCAGAGACTGAGGGTCAACTCTCAGACACCTCTTCCTATCTCCCCCAGATCATGACCCCACCATGGAGCATCAAGCCATTATGTCCACGACTGTCAGCAACCTTCTGTCATTTGGGATCTCCCCTCAATACCTTCTGAGCTCTAGACCCCCAATCCTGTCCAGCCTATTTCAACTTTCTCCCCAAAAGCAACAGCAGACCCATTGATTCTGTCTGTTCCTAACCCTGGAAATTACTTATTCTAAGCAGACGCCTTCTCTTCACCATGATGTCCAATCACCTTACACATCTATCCCCCATTAGAATGGTCTCAGGGCTCTATCTTTCTTCCTGGAAAACATTCCCCATCCACCACCACAACCCTCCACCTGTCCAAGCTTGATCTCACATTGAGCAACTACTTCTTTAACTCCTCCCACTTTCTTCAGGTCAAAGGTGTAGCCATAGGTACCCACATGGGCCCCAGTAGTCCCTGTTATTATGGACCAGACCAGACCTCCTCCAAGATATTTTAAGAAGGTAGCTTAGACCCAAGCATTTTCTTATTTTAAAAACAAATGTAAAATGCAGTGTTGCAGATGCGATCTGACTGGTCAAACCACTTGCCATTGAGCAAAACACAATTTATTCAAACACTATAGTTAAAATACAGTAAAAGAAAGAAGACCTTAGAATAACTTAACTCTATTGGAAAACTTAGAATAATAGATACAGTAACTACTACTAATTAACTGTTCCAATATAGTAATATCCCATAAACACACTCCTTGGCTAAAAGGCAAATTCAGAAAACAGATTTTCTCACATGCAATGCCCGCAGCAGGAAAAGAACCCCAACTTCGAGCTGTAACTGAGAGAAGGGAAAAAAATAGCTGCTTCTACTTCAAGCGTCTAGCTTCTGCCTAAAGCCAAACCTAAAGAACTAGAAATCCTGGTCTGAGAGAGCTGGCTACACCCATCTAGCCTGCTTCTATTGTTCCAACATTTAAAAAAAAGACTTCACAAGCTGTTTATTTTTCAGTGTCGAGCTATTTACTGGTTTTCCAACTTGACAGCATGTCACCTCTGACTTAAAACCTCTCTTTTTAAAAAAAATAAAATAACCTCTTAAAGCCGCTGTATCATCATACTGTCTCTTTGTGGGGTATGTGCAACATGTCTTGTTCCAGTAATACTTAGGGTCCCCACTTACAACTCTTTCTCTGGTACATCAATGACATCATTGGTGCTGCTTCCCTCTCTTATCCTGAACTGGAAAAATTGATACATTTTGCTTCCGATTTCCACCCTGAACTCACCATCACCTAGTCCATCTTTGACTCCTGTCTTCCCTTACTTGACATCACTGTTTCCATTTCTGGGACTAGGCTGGTCACGATATCTATTCCAAACTCACCAACTCCCGTAGTCACCTAAATTATACATCCTCCTGCTTCCTATAAAGACTCCATCCCATCCTCTCAATTTCTTTATTTCTGTCACATCTGTTCCGAAAATTAACCAAACATGATTCTTTGTAACTGAATTTCTGGTAGTGGTATGGACTTGTGTTCCTGCCTATCTGCTGAATTTTAAAACAAACGTATCTACTGTACCTGTTAAGATATAAAAAGAATAGACCAAAGTACAGTACTTCTAAATGGTGATATGCTAGAAACTGCAGACGTCCAAAGATACTTGGACGTCCAGTTGCCAAGTCATTAAAATGTTATAAAGAGGTAAAGAAAATAACTAAGAGGCTAATCGAATTCCAGAATTTATCTAGAGGTCCAGAATGCAAGAGGATACAAGTTATGTTTAAATTATATAAAGTCCTGTTTAGACATGGATTACTGTGAGCAGTTCTAGGTGCCCTACCTTTAGAGGATATAATGGCATTGGAGAGTGCAATATAAATGTACTTGACTCCAATGATTAGTATACACAATTTAGGATAGTATTCCAGATTTCAAAGAAAATTTTTTGATCAAGGTTTTTAAGATCTTGTAGAATAAATGGGTATATTTTATTTATTTTTGGTATAATGACATTGCTGCTAGGCCAGCATTTGTTGCCCATTCTTAATTGTCTAAGAACTTAATGGCTTGCCAGGCCTTTCAGAGGACAGATCCAATCACATTACTGTGGAACTGGAGTCACATGCAGGCCAGATTAGAGAAAGGTGGCAGATTTCCTTCCCTGGAGGATATTGGTGAGCCAGACAATTTTACAACATTTGCTGATAATTGTCTTCGTCACTATTACTGGGAATTGAAGATTATTCTCAATTCGATTCATTGAATTTAAATTCTACAAGTTGCCGTTGTGGAATTTGACCACATCTCCCCAAAGCACTAGCTTTGGCCTACGGATTATTCATTCAGTTATATTACTACAACATGATCATCTTCTCCATTCATCATAAAGAGAAAATGCTTTCCCTGAAGTCCATGTTTGGTGCGACATGGTGTAAAAACTTGAATCACACCTACAAGAGTGAAATTGGGAGACATTCCTATGTACAAGGGAAGTAGAAATGTGGAGATCCTCTACAAATGCTAATTGCCGCAACTTCAACTGTTGGTTCCGTAACCTGAAATTGATGCATTTTTGTTAAGTGAGGCCATTGGGGGTTGGAGTCAAAGGCCTGTAACTGGAAATGGGTCATGTCTGGATCAACCATTATCTCACTGAATGGCAGAATAGGCTTAAACAGCTAAACTCCCTATTCCCTTTCCTATGTCCCTAAGTAGAGAATGTTAATTACATTAAGGGAAGGGTTTTTCTTCAAGGAGGTGAGAGTAAAGAGAATGTTGACTTAGTGTTGGCTGAATTGCTGAAATATCAGAATTGATCATTTTAATTCTGTTGCAATATTCGGCTCTGCTAATTAAGTTACTATAGTACTGTGGTGTCAAGTTACTGGTTACAATTTATTTTAAAAGAAAATGAACCAGACATGTTTCTTTGTAACTGCATTTCTGGTAGCGGTACGGACTTGTGTTCCTGTCTATCTGCTGTTTTTTAAAACAAACGTATCTATTGTACCTGTGTTTTTGTCTAGATCCACAGACTGCTGACACATCTTTCTAAACCATTCCAAATGAATGTTCTTTAAGCATGAATCTGAATTAATATCAGTATGCTATTTATTGACTGGTGAAGGAAATATAATGCTGCAAATTAATCCACTCCTGTCTATCTGTATGTTATGAAATCTGTAACTGGATAATAAGCGGGTGAAGCCTTCCTGAATTACCTTCTCCCAGCTATCCCACCTACTGCTCTTAGTTCTTTCATATTTCATCAGAATCTAAAGGCCAAATTTATCATAGCTGAAATCAGCCAACTCAGGTTTGCAACATGAAATGCGCGTATCTACTGAGGATTTTGATATTCTATTGACACCAGAGGGTGCCGAAGTGCTTTGGGATATAACTTTTGATTATACATTGTGGAATGTTCCTGTTTGACTCAGAATAGGAATTGTAAAACTCATTCAAACAGGGAAAAATCTTTGACTACTCTCACTCTTGATAACTGTTGCTACAGTCATTTCTGATGAAGTGAGCCAGAACCATTCATTGCCCATTCTGAAATAATTTTTGTATTCTGCAGCTCAAAAATCTTTTGCATTTCAGTACAAGAACCCCAGTCAATTGGAAGTTTGAAATCAATGCTGTTCAGTCACCTGGGGCTCTGTTCCAAGGGTGCTAATTCCCTTTGTTAACTGGGATAAATTCTATTTCCTTCTATTATATTCCAATGCCTGTCGATGTAACATTATACCTGAGGGCAAAACCCATACAAAGAAACTAAAGTAATGGCTAGCAAATTACTCATCATGTTTCTGTCAATGTTAAAAGTCAGAAGAACGTGTGAAATAAATGCACCTGGTGTAAATAATTATAGACCTGAAAGAGAAGGTTTACGTGCAACGTGGCATGGAACATTAAATGGCAGACTAATTGTTTGCAGAACGGAAAAACCTGCTGCTGATGAGTTTGAAATCTGTTCGATTAATGCAGTCTTTCTGCCAGTTTTGTTTAGCCATGTCATGGTCTGTTTCCTTTAGTAAAGCCATTAAGTCTGACTAATGCAGCCGCCCAGCAGTTAGCCCTGTCTTCCCTGGGGCTGAGGATATAATGTCAGTGGGCTACGATCCAATTCACTCTGAGCTGGATACATTAAATCTTTTTTCTGCAGGTCTTGTCAGGCAAGGCCAATCATCTGCTATCAAGTGCTCTGAAAGCATCCTAGCTCATAAAAGCAATTTCATGTGCTCATGAATACAGAATGAATTGTTGCTAAACCTCCAAGGCATGTTCTCAAGGTCAAACCGCTGATTTTTTTTTAAAATGCACAAATTGGTTTGTATCAAATATGACCTTTAGAAAAAAAATGTGAGAGTGAATGTTTTAGTGTGTGTGTGTGTTACCTGGTGTTGTCACATCATACTGCAGTTTGTTTGTTTGTCACATTTTGGTGGTCTCTGTATCATTTATTCACAGCTACACAATATGATTTTGGACGAGATCAAGCTACAGAGTCTATCAGGTTGCTCTTGATGTACAGAGATTTGTACCCAGCAGTGAGTTATGCTAGCAGGTAATTGAGAATCTAACCAGTTCCCGTGTTTAATGCAATGTGTAAACCTGACATGTTTTCCATCATTGTCAGTACAGTGTATTTGCATTAGGCCGTTTATCACGTAGAAAATCAATGTCATCGTAAATAGCTTAATGATGCACATTGCACAGAATAAACATTTCATCATGGCTGTGTTCGTTATTATGATTGTCACATTATGGTAGATATGATTACAATTTTGATCTAAATCCTGTGCTTCCTAAGTAGAAGTATTGAGGGAAAAAAATAGGGAGTGCTGTTTAGTGTACAAGATTAATTTTGAATCACTGTCTTTTTTCCTTCCATTTGTCAAAGTAAATGTAGATGAATCAACAAATTAAATAGTGACTTCACAGTTCACACAGCTTTAAGAGTTTATAATACTAAATTTTGTTTTTAATTCTCTAACCAGAATTTTTAAGACTGACTAATGTTAGTACTAGCAGCTCCACTGGCTCCTTACTGTTCTTGCCCATAAACTAGAAATTTCTAAATAATTAATCTTAGATGTATATAGCCTGATAGACAAACTGTTTCGTAAATAACAACAATATCAGTTAAGAACATGTTGACTTTTTTCCTCTCAATCTCGAATAATTAAACATATTTGGTATTCTTTTAAGAGACCGAGTGCAAAGTATAGATGGTGAAAACATTAGCCCAGATAATCTGATGACTAGAGATGTGTTGGAACAGCATAGAATGGGGTTGTGCATCAGGACCATGTAGAATCTCAGACATAGTTGACTGTGCAGGAATTATCTGGGAAATTGAACTTTCTGTTGGGCAATTTCCTTGCATCTGGAGCTCCCTGAAAGGGCCCATTAAAGCCAGAGAACTTGGAGGGTTCCAACTCTTAAGCTTAGTAATTACTCAGGATAAGTTAGAGGGTTAGAAATCTGATCTATCTCTTGATTAACTATCAAACAGGACTGTGACTCACCATTGATCCCTCAACCCTACCAAAACTACACCCCTCCCAGCGTTTTGCACACTCCAGACCCCTGAAATTACGTTCTGGCCAGAAATTCACCCCATCCCCCACCCCCACAACAACATGACCCAATTCCATATCCCTCCAATTAGACCCTGCAAAATCCCAGCCATCCACCAGCAATTGCACCTCCTCTGCAAACTCAATAGCACATCTCACTAGCCGGGGAGCTGTTGGCTTTGTGATAGTATCATTGAACAAATGATCCAGAGGCCCTGACATTAGCTGAGAATACTAGTTCAAATCCTGCCACAGAATTTGTAGTGTTTAAATTCAATTAATAAATCTCTAACATGAAGTTAGTCTCAATGATAGTGACCATAATGCTATCAATTATTGTAACAAACCATCTGATTCACTTATGCCCTTTAAGGGAAAAATAATCTGCTGCCTTTATCCAGTCTGGCTTACATGTGATTCCAGACCCACAACAATGTGATTGACTCTTACTGCCCTCTGAAATGGGCTAACAAGCTATTTAGTTCAAGAAGTGTGATTAGGATAGGCAATTAAAACTGACCTTGCCAGTGACACCCTTATCCTGTGAGAAAATAACGCAAAAAATAGGAAACACATTTCCACAGGACATGACAAACCTCTGCCTTTCCCAAAACAGACAAATGATACGTACACTCAACCTCCCCCATTTCTTAGGGAACTACACCCACCCTCCTTCAAACAATTGCACCTGACACTCTCCACCCCCAACTAGACATTGCCTCTCTGGTCTGACCCAACACCCTGCATTAAGAATCTGCCCTGTCAGCATGATCCCCATCCCATTGGTCCAATGGCCCCCAGACCATAGCCCCTCCCACCTGTTTTACCCAACACTCCTCCTTGTGCCTGAACCAAACCAATAGCCTGACCAACCTTGGGTTTGAATCTCCTGGAACTGACTGCACCTCCCATTTCGATCCAAGCCTGTTAGACCCAATACCATCCTCCTTTCTCTGAGCAATCATTCACATGTCTGGCAACCAGACATTCAACCCACATGGTGCCCCTCCATCTGGCATGTTACAGATCATACCCACTTGGTGTCCTACTGAAATCACCCACCTAGCACACTATCCCAATATTTACATTGCATACTTACCCTTTTCAACCCCTGTTGGAGTGGTGGCTGTGCTGCTGGGCATTTAAATCATAGTCATTTTGCACTGACTGCTGTGTAAAGGGGGACACAATTTCTGCAAAGATTTTCTTTGCTGCTGGATTCATGCACTCCTGGACAGGTTCGTAACTGGAAGGCTCTGTCCAAGTATTTGCAGCGCAGAAGACATCTCAAACTAACTTTTAATCTGAACAGTGTGGCAAATAGGGTTCTGCCTCTAATTGGAATATCTAGGCCATTGAGTCATAAACACTGTTAAAAAGAGGCACAAAGTTGAAGCTTACCACCTTTCACTCATCAGGACAAGGATACAAGAAATCAAATTGATTTGCTTTCAAAGCTTGGTTTCACGCATCTCCGTCCTGATGAATACAAGACAAAATGGTTTGACGTTGTGTCTCTTTTTAACAATGATTAACCTTTCTATCGATCCCCGTTACTGAAGTGCTGCATCAAAGAACATAAACTTGGAACTGATCACTAACTGAACGCTTGTTAGGGTAATGCAGGCCTGACTATTGGAAGGATAGTCTGCAGATTCACAGACAATACAAATAATTTTGTGAAGAATAATTTTTTGTGAAAAGGTGGGACTAAATGCAGGTATACATGTAATGTCTAGGCCAACCCCAGAGTGTGTACAACTTCTGAGTTGCAACTTTAAGACTTTTGAGTAGAAGAAACACCAAGGGGTTGCAATACAAGTAATAAGTTTCACAATCATTGTTGCAAAGTGATGGCAACAAGTTTAGTTTTGAATATATGTCACGTTACTAGATGAATTGTCGATTCTTTTCAGAGTGCCTTCAATATATGAAACTGATTTGTGACTTGTATAGTGAGTAAGAATTTGGAGAGCCTTCAAAAAACAAAAGCACTTGTACAACGGGCAAGTCCAGTATGGTCAATGTGAATCTTGATAACAGGTTTCCTGCAGTTTGCTGACCAAATAGCCAAGCCAATGACCAGAACCAGACCATCAACTAAATTTGTCTTTAGTATATTTGCCTCGTTTCTTGCACTAAACTACAGATGTTGTTTTCTAACAATAAAAAAATTTACAAGGGTGGTGAGAGGGAACAAGCAAGAGCATGTGTTGCTAGAGCTATGTAACAGCATGTGACTGTGACTGCTTGTATAGCAGGATCTGCACTTGGCTGTAAAAGTTTCATGAAGTTACAAACAGAGGATCATATGACACCAAGAAAAGTCTTGCAAATTGATAATTAGAAAAAAGTCTAATGTAGTGAAATAATGCTTTGGTTTACCCACCAACCTTGGTATGTTTTCACAAAATGTCCCAAATTTAAATTTATATTTATGGTAGATCATTGATAAAAATCAGAAACATGATCCACTTTGGAAATGGTTAAAAAGGAAGGAATGTCTAGCATATATGTAAAATAACAAATCAATAAATAGATCATTTATCAATAAACAAGGAACATATTTCAGAAAATATCAGAGATAATAGGAACTGCAGATGCTGGAGAATCTGAGATAACAAGGTAGATAGCTGGATGAACGCAGCAGGCCAAGCAGCAACATTGGCGTAGGAAGGCTGACGTTTCGGGCCGAGACCCTTCATCAGAAATGGGGGAAGGGCAGGGGGTTCTGAAATAAATAGGGAGAGGGGTGAGGCGGATAGAAGATGGATAGAGGAGAAGATAGGTGGAGAGGAGACAGACAAGTCAAAGAGGCGGGGATGGAGCCAGTAAAGGTGAGTGTAGGTGGGGAGATAGGGAGGAGAAAGGTCAGTCCAGGGAGGACGGACAGGTCAAGGGGGCGGAATGAGGTTAGTAGGTAGGAAATGGGGGTGTGGCTTGAGGTGGGAGGAGGGGAAAGGTGAAAGGAAGAACAGGTTAGGGAAGCGGGAACAAGCTGGGGTGGTTTTGGGATGCAGTTGGGGGAGATTTTGAAGCTTGTGAAATCCACATTGATACCATTGGGCTGCAGGGTTCCCAGGCTGAATATGAGTTGCTGTTCCTGCAGCCTTCGGGTGGCATCATTGTGGCATTGCAGGAGGCCCAGGATGGACACGTCGTCTGAGGAATGGGAGGGGGAGTTGAAATGGTCCGCGACTGGGACGTGCAGTTGTTTCTTGTGAACCAAGCGTAGGTGTTCTGCGAAGTGGTCCCCAAGCCTCCGCTTGTTTTCCCCGATGTAGAGAAGGCCACAACGGGTACAGTGGATGCAGTATACCACATTAGCAGATGTGCAGGTGAATATCTGGTTGATGTGGAAGTCTTCTTGGTGCCTGGGATGGGGGTGAGGGAGGAGATGTGGGGGCAGGTGTAGCACTTCCTGCAGTGGTAGGGAAAAGTGCCGGGTGTGGTGCTGGAGGGAAGTGTGGAGTGGATAAGGGAGTGACGGAGAGAGTGGTCCCTCCGAGAAGCAGACAAGGGTGGGGAGGGAAAAAAGTCTTTGATGGTGGGGTCGGATTGCAGATGGCGGAAGTGTCAGAGGATGATGCGTTGGGTCCGGAGGTTGGTGGGGTGGTACGTGAGGACAAGGGGGATTCTTTTTTGGTTGTTATTGTGGGAACGGGGTGTGAGGGATGAGTTGCGGGAAGTGCGGGAGACACGGTCGAGGGCGTTCTCGACCACTGCAGGGGGAAAGTTGTGGTCCTTGAAGAATGAGGACATCTGAGATGTACGGGAGTGGAATGCCTCATCCTGGGAGCAGATGCAGCGGAGGCGAAGGAATTGGGAATAAGGGACGGCATTTTTGCAGGAAGGTGGGTGGGAAGAGGTGTATTCCAGGTAGCTGTGGGAGTTGGTGGGCTTGAAATGGATATTGGTTTCTAGGTGGTTGCCCGAGATGGAGACAGAGAGGTCCAGGAAGGTGAGAGAGGTGTTAGAGATGGGCCAGGTGAACTTAAGGCTGAGGTGGAAGGTATTGGTGAAGTGGATGAACTGTTCGAGATCCTCGTGGGAGCACGAGGTGGCGCCGATACAGTCATCAATGTAACGGAGGAAGAGGTGGGGTTTAGGGCGAGTGTAGGTACGGAAGAGGGATTGTTCCATGTAAACGCGCACCGCCCGCTTCTATCTCCTTCCCAAAATCCACGAACCTGACTGCCCTGGTCGACCCGTTGTCTCCACCTGCTCCTGCCCCACCGAACTTATCTCCACCTATCTCGACTCCATTTTCTCCCCCTTTGTCCAGGAACTCCCTAGCTACGTTCATGACACCACCCACGCCCTCCACCTTCTCTAGAACTTCCAATTCCACGGTCCCCAACACCTCATTTTTACTATGGACGTCCAGTCCCTATACACCTGCATTCCCCATGCAGGTGGCCTAAAGGCCCACCACTGCTTCCTGTCCTGCAGGCCTGACCAGCGCCCCCTCCACTGACACCCTCATCCGCTTAGCCAAACTCGTCCTCACCCTCAACAACTTCTCTTTCAATTCCTCCCACTTCCTACAGACAAAGGGGGTGGCCATGGGTACCCGCATGGGCCCAAGCCATGCCTGCCTCTTTGTAGGTTACGTGGAACAATCCCTCTTCCGTACCTACACTGGCCCTAAACCCCACCTCTTCCTCCATTACATTAATGACTGTATCGGCACCGCCTCGTGCTCCCACGAGGAGCTCGAACAGTTCATCCACTTCACCAATACCTTCCACCCCAACCTTAAGTTCAACTGACCATCTCTAACACCTCTCTCACCTTCCTGGACCTCTCTGTCTCCATCTCAGGCAACCACCTAGAAACCAATATCCATTTCAAGCCCACTGACTCCCACAGCTACCTAGAATACACCTCCTCCCACCCACCTTCCTGCAAAAATGCCATCCCCTATTCCCAATTCCTTCGCCTCTGCTGCATCTGCTCCCAGGATGAGGCATTCCACTCCCGTACATCTCAGATGTCCTCGTTCTTCAAGGACCGCAACATCCCCCCTCTGCAGTGGTTGAGAACGCCCTCGACCGTGTCTCCCGCATTTCCCGGAACTTATCCCTCACACCCCATCCCCGCAAATAACAACCAAAAAAGAATCCCCCTCGTCCTCATGTACCACCCCACCAACCTCCAGATCCAACGCATCATCCTCTGACACTTCCGCCATCTGCAATCCGACCCCACCATCAAAGACATTTTTCCCTCCCCACCCCTGTCTGCTTCCCGGAGGGACCACTCTATCTGTCACTCCCTTGTCCGCTCCACACTCCCCTCCAGCCCCACCACACCTGGCACTTTTCCCTGCCACCGCAGGAAGTGCTACACCTGCCCCCACACCTCCTCCCTCACCCCCATCCCAGGCCCCAAGAAGCCTTTCTACATCAAGCAGATGTTCACCTGCATATCTGCTAATGTGGTATACTGCATCCGCTGTACCTGTGTGGCCTCATCTATATTGGGGAAACCAAGCGGAGGCTTGGGGACCACTTCGCAGAACACCTACGCTTGGTTCGCAAGAAACAACTGCACCTCCCAGTCGCGGACCATTTCAACTCCCCCTCCCATTCCTCAGACGACATGTCCATCCTGGGCCTCCTGCAATGCCACAACGATGCCACCCGAAGGCTGCAGGAACGGCAACTCATATTCCGCTTGGGAACCCTGCAGCCCAATGGTATCAATGTGGATTTCACCAGCTTCAAAATCTCCCCTCCCCCAACTGCATCCCAAAACCAGCCCAGCTCATCTCCACCTCCCTAACCTGTTCTTCCTCTCACCTTTCCCCTCCTCCCACCTCAAGCCGCACCCCCATTTCCTACCTACTAACCTCATCCCACCCCCTTGACCTGTCTGTCCTCCCTGGACTGACCTATCTCCTCGCTACCTCCCCACCTACACTCACCTTTACTGGCTCCATCCCCGCCTCTTTGACTTGTCTGTCTCCTCGCCACCTATCTTCTCCTCTATCCATCTTCTATCCGCCTCCCCCTCTCTCCCTATTTATGTCAGAACACCCCCTCCCCCATTTCTGATGAAGGGTCTAGGCCCGAAATGTCAGCCTTCCTGCTCCTATGATGCTGCTTGGCCTGCTGTGTTCATCCAGCTCTACACCTTGTTACCAAAATATTTCAGAAAGCTTGTCTTTAACTGGAAACTGAAGATTTACCAGTATGGTTGCTAATCTAGAGATAATAGGTACTGCAGATGCTGGAGAATCCGAGATAACAAGGTGAGGAGCTGGATGAACACAGCAGGCCAAGCAGCATCATCGGAGCAGGAAAGCTTGATGTTTCGGGCCTAGACCCTTCATAAAAAATGGGGCAGTGGAAGAGGGTTCTGAAATAAACAAGGAGAGAGGGGGAGGCGGATAGAAGATGGATAGAGGAGAGGATAGGTGGAGAGGAGGCAGACAAGTCGAAGAGGCAGGGATGGAGCCAGTAAAGGTGAGTGTAGGTGGGGGGGTATGGAGGAGATAGGTCAGTCCAGGGAGGACGGACAGGTCAAGGGGGCGGGATGAGGTTAGTAGATTGGAGATGGGGGTGGGGCTTGAGGTGGGAGGAGGGGATAGGTGAGAGGAAGGACAGGTTAGGGAGGCGGAGATGAGCTGGGCTGGTTTTGGGATGCGGTTGGGGGAGGGGAGATTTTGAAGCTTGTGAAATCCACATTGATACCATTGGGCTGCAGGGTTCCCAGGCTGAATATGATTTGCTGTTCCTGCAGCCTTCGGGTGGCATTACTGTGGCATTGCAGGAGGCCCAGGATGGACATGTCGTCTGAGGAATGGGAGGGGGAGTTGAAATGGTTTGCGTCTGGGAGGTGCAGTTGTTTGTTGCGAACTGAGCGCAGGTGTTCTGCAGATCTACATTTTTTTCATTAACTATAAACCAGTTCTTACTTAGGACAGTGTATGTACCACAATGATATGGTGTTTAATAGTAGCCTAATACAATGGCCAAGTTGTTTTACATTCATTACACTTAACTATGTGGGCTAATCAACTGGTGTGTGTCTGTAATAATAAGAAATTCATTTCAGGGTAGTGTAATCTCTTGTAGATTTGGGATTAGTATGAACAAAGCAGACAGCAATGCATCTCCCTAACTAATCATATTGATGAATTCTTAATAAGCGAGGCAGTCTAAACCAGAAAGTGTAAGTTAGAATATTTAATTTGTAATAAGTGATGCTTGCTTTAGCTATTTAATACACATTAAAAGTACAGTTGCAGTAAATTGGCCAAGTCATGATATTCTTTTGAATTGGGAATCTCGTGGATAAGTGCGACCATTTCACACATATCTTGAGAATGTTTTAAAAACCAGCAAAGGATAACAAAAAAGGGAGAAATAGAAGTATGAGAGGTCTGGAGGTTAGATAGACTTTAGGATTAGAGTAGAAGTTCGGCACAACAGCGTGGGCCGTAGGGCCTGTACGGTGCTGTACTGTTCTATGTTCTATGAGAGGAAAACAAGCAAGAAATATAAAAATCAAACAGTAAAAGCTTTCATAGAACATAGAACATATAACATTACAGCGCAGTACAGGCCCTTTGGCCCTCGATGTTGCGCCAACCTGCACTATTCCATTATCATCCATATGTTTATCCAACAACCATTTAAATGCCCTTAAATTTGGCTAGTCTACAGGCAAGGCATTCCACGCCCTTACTAGGCTCTGTGTAAAGAACCTACCTCTGACATCTGTCCTATATCTATCACCCCTCAATTTAAAGCTATGTCCCCTCGTGCTAGCCATCACCATCCGCGGAAAAAGGCTCTCACTGTCCACCCTATCTAATCCTCTGATCATCTTGTATGTCTCTATTCAGTCACCTCTTAACCTTCTTCTCTCTAACGAAAACAGCCTCAAGTCCCTCAGCCTTTCCTCATAAGACCTTCCCTCCATACCAGGCAACATCCTGGTAAATCTACTCTGCACTGTTTCCAATGCTTCCACGTCCTTCCAATAATGCGGCGACCAGAACTATACGCAATACTCCAAGTCCGGCCGCACCAGAGTTTTGTACAGCTGCAACATGACCTCATGGCTCCGATACTCAATCCCTCTACCAATATAACCTAACACACCGTATGCCTTCTTAACAACCCTATCAACCTGGGTGGCAACTTTCAGGGATCTATGCACATGGACACCGAGATCTCTCTGCTCGTCCACACTACCAAGAATCTTACCATTAGCCTAGTACTCTGTATTCCTGTTACTCCTTCCAAAGTGAATCACCACACACTTTTCCGCATTAAACTCCATTTACCACCTCTCAGCCCAGCTCTGCAAGGTACAGAAGAAGCTAAGAGAGTAGCCAAAGCAAGTCCTAGTCACTTAGAAGGTAAAACTCGGGAACTAATAATGAAAAACAAGGAAGTGGCAGAGATTTTGAGCAAGTATTTTGTGTTTGTCTTCACAGTAGAAGATGCAGAGAGCATCCCAAGGTTAGTAGGAAATAAAGATACAAAAGGAAGAAACTTAAAACATTCACAATAATTATTAAACAGAACTAGGAAAACTTGTGGCACTGAAGGCAAGCAAGTCCCTTGAGTATGACAGCTTGCTTCCCAAGGCCTTAAAGGAAGTGGCTGCAGTGAAGATGGATACATTGGCTGGAATTTTCCAAATCCCTTAGATTCTTGAAATGTCCTACCAGTTTGGAAAAGCGCATTTGTAACAGGACTATCCAAGAAAGGAGGAGGAGTGAAATCAGGAAAATAGTCTAATAAGATTCATTCGAAAATGCTAGAATATGTTGCATCGAGCAGTACAGCACAGTACACACCCTTTGGCCCACGATGAAATATATGGTGTGTGTATATACATATATACATATATGTATATATATATATATACATATACATATGCTACACATATACGGTAGTAGCAGAACTGTTAGAAAATTATTAAGTCAGGCAGAATCCACATGGATCTGTAAAAGGGAAATTGTGTTTGACAAATTTCTTAGAGTTTTATGAGGACATAATAGGCAGAGCATATAAAGTGGGGCCATTAGGAGTATTGTATTTGGATTTCCAAAAGGTATTAGATAATGTATCACATAAAAGAACAAGATAAGCGCTCATGGTATTGGTGGGAATGTGGTATAAGTATAGTTACAGAATTATTTAAATAACAGAAATCAAAGAGTCAAGATAAATGTGTTGTTTTTAGTTTGGCAAACTAACCAATGGGAGTGCCATATACTGGGGCCTCACCTATTTATAACCTATGTTACTGGCTTTAATTAAGGGACAACTATTACAGTAAAGTATATTTATTATATAACTATACATAGAAATTCAAGTTGTAAGGGGGACACAGACTCTACAAAAGGATGTAGATGGGTTACATGAGTGGGCAAAAGTTTGGCATATGGTGTATAATTTGGGAAGATTTAGATTTTATTGTCATGTGTACTCAAGTACAGGAGCACACTAAAAAGTGTATAATGTCGCTACACACAGCGCCATCTTAGGTACCAGATACCTAGTTACAAAAACTTAGGTACAAAGTGGTAAAAGATAGAACAAAGTTAAAATGTTAAGCATTACAGAACGTCATTGAATAAGAAAAATAAGAAAAATGGTAATAGTCAACATTAAAGTCCTTCTTAATATAAGCTAGAAAAATAAAGGAATAAAGTTAAAAGTTCAACAATCTTTCTTGAGTACTTAGCCATGCTAGGGCCCAATCTCCTTTGCTTAACTTGCTCTCCAGGAGACTTCAGCTGTCTGTTCTTGAAGTCACTGCTGCAAATACTGGGGCCATCCCTCACTGCTCGCTCTTACCACATTGGACTGCAATACCATTGCTGTTGCTGTCCCTGATCTCCTCATGTTGCCTCCACAATATGCTCAGACAGGACCCACTCACAACATCCAATTGCTGGGTATGCACTGAGCCCTGCTGTCACTGACAGCGCCGAGACACCATGATGGGCCACCAAAAGACTCACCACTTGGTGAGCGGAGAAAGATATAAAAGTGACCTAAGGTGGTGCATGTATGGAATGAGCTGCCAGAGGAAGTGGTGGAGGCTGGTACAATTACAACATTTAAAAGGCACCTGGATGAGTACATGAATAGGAAGGGTTTAGAGGGATATGGGCCAAATGCTGGCAAATGTGACTAGATTAATTTAGGATACCTGGTCGGCATGGACGAGTTGGATTAAAGGATCTGTTTCTATGCTTACATCTCTATGTCATATGAGGAATGTACTTGAATTTTGCAGTTTGGATCTATTGTCATTGGAGTTTAGCAAAATGAGAGTTGCTTTATTGAAATATATATAGCACTTATTAAGGAGCTAGTCAGGGTAAATACTGGGAGGATATTTTCAGATATGGTGGTAGCAAGAAAACGTGAAACAGTTTAAAATAAGGGGCCTCCTGTTATGATGAAGATGAAGAGGAATTTGTTCTCTTACAGGGCCATAAGACTTCAGATTTCTCTTCCACAGAAAGCTTGTGACTCTCACCTTGCAACTACTAAATTGACAACTATTCAAGCAACCACAATCAACTAATTAACAGATTCTGTTAAGCTTTTAACTTAATTGTAGTATTAAAGTTATAAATCAGAGTCTGTTCAACCGAGTGTAAAAAAAATCCAATTCCATTATTCAAAGAACAAATGCCTCTCATTTCCAGCAAAACAAACTTCCTTAAAGTAACATGCAAAATACAGCTATGATGTAAGGTTCCATTAATTCTGTTTGCCTCCACAGATGCCTGCTGAGTTTTTCCAGCATTTTTGTTCTTATTTCAAATACCCAATGGTTTACCTCATTTGCTATTTGTAGAGCCTGCGATTAGCAAATTTATCTACGACAGGATTATATTTCACATGCTCAGTTGCTAAATAAATGCAAATTTGCTTTCTCTTGCCTTTTCTCAGTTTCCTTCCTCAACTGTGCTGTTGTTACAGAAAAGGGCTATATTGTACCAGAGAAACTATGGGCCAGAATTTAGTCAATAGCAAAAATCAACTCACTGATGATCATGAAGAAAACTTTATAGGCCAATAAAAATCTAACTAAATATCATTTTAAAACTGACTTTGTCGAGGGATAAAACGTTGTGGAGCTGGATGAACACAGCAGGCCAAGCAGCATCAGAGGAACAGGAAAGTTGACGTTTCGGGTCAAGACCCTTCTCCAGAACGGGGGGAGGGGAAGGGGATTCTGAAATAAATAGGGAGAGATGGTGAGGCGGATAGAAGATGGATAAAGGAGAAGATAGGTTGAGATGAGACAGACAGGTCAAAGAGGCGGGGTTAGAACCAGTGAAGGTGAATGTAGGTGGGGATTAGGTGGGCGATAGGTCAGTCCAGGGAGGACGGACAGGTCAAGGAGACGGGATGAGGTTAGTGTGTAGGAGATGGGGTGGGGCTTGAGGTGGGGACTAGCTGGGCTGGTTTTGGGATGTTGTCGGGGGAGGGGAGATTTTGAAGCTTGTGAAGTCCATATTGATACCCTTGGGTTGCAGGGTTCCCAAGCGAAATATGAGATGCTGTTCCTGCAGCTTTCGGGTGGCATCATTGTGGCAATGCAGGAGGCCCAGGACGGACATGTCGTCCGAGGAGTGGGGGGGGTGCGAGTTGAAATGGTTCGCGACTGGGAGGTGCAGTTGTTTGTTGCGAACTGAGCGTAGGTGCTCTGCAAAGCAGTCCCCAAGCTTCCGCTTGGTTTCCCCAATGTAGAGGAGGCCACAATGGGAACAACGGATACAGTATACCACATTAACAGATGTGCAGGTGAACATCTGTTTGATGTGGAAGGTCTTCTTGGGGCCTGGGATGGGGGTAAGGGGAGAGGTGTAGAGGCAGGTGTAGCATATGCTTCAGTTGCAGGGAAAAGTGCCAGGGGTGGTAGGGCTGGAGGGGAGTGTGGAGCAGACAAGGGATTGACAGAGAGAGTGGTCCCTCCGGAAAGCCGATAAGGGTGGGGAGGGAAAAATGTCTTTAGTAGTGGGGTCAGATTGCAGATGGCGGAAATGTTGGAGGACGATGCATTGGACTCAGAGGTTGGTGGGGTAGTACGTCCTCACGTACCACCCCACCCCAAAACAGAATCCCTCTCGTCCTCACGTACCGCCCCACCCCAAAACAGAATCCCTCTCGTACTCACGTACCGCCCCACCCCAAAACAGAATCCCTCTCGTCCTCACATACCACCCCACCCCAAAACAGAATCCCTCTCGTACTCACATACCGCCCCACCCCAAACCAGAATCCCTCTTGTCCTCATGTACTACCCCACCAACCTCCGAATCCAACGCGTCATCCTCCGACATTTCCGCCATCTGCAATCTGACCCCACCACCAAAGACATTTTTCCCTCCCCGCCCTTATCGGCTTTCCGGAGGGACCACTCTCTCCGTCACTCCCTTGTCCGCTCCACACTCCCCTCCAGCCCTACCACCCCTGGCACTTTTCCTTGCAACTGAAGCAAATGCTACACCTGCCTCTACACCTCCCCCCTTACCCCCATCCCAGGCCCCAAGAAGACCTTCCATATCAAACAGATGTTCACCTGCACATCTGCTAATGTGGTATACTGTATCCGTTGTTCCCATTGTGGCCTCCTCTACATTGGGGAAACCAAGCAGAGGCTTGGGGACCGCTTTGCGGAACTCCTACGCTCAGTTCGCAACAAACAACTGCACCTCCCAGTCGCGAGCCTTTTCAACTCGCACCCCCCCCCCCCCCCCACTCCTTGGACGACATGTCCATCCTGGGCCTCCTGCATTGCCACAATGATGCCACCCGAAAGCTGCAGGAACAGCAACTCATATTCAGCGTGGGAACCCTGCAACCCAAGGGTATCAATGTGGACTTCACAAGCTTCAAAATCTCCCCTCCCCCAACGACATCGCAAAACCAGCCCAGCTAGTCCCCACCTCCCCCTAACCATTCCTCCCACCTCAAGCCGCACCCCCATCTCCTACACACTAACCTCATCCCGCCTCCTTGACCTGTCCGTCCTCCCTGGACTGACCTATCGCCCACCTAAATCCCCACCTACATTCACCTTCACTGGTTCTAACCCCGCCTCTTTGACCTGTCTGTCTCGTCTCAACCTATCTTCTCCTTTATCCATCTTCTATCCGCCTTCCCATCTCTCCCTATTTATTTCAGAAACCCCTTCCCCTCCCCCATTTCTGAAGAAGGGTCTCGACCCGAAACGTCAACTTTCCTGTTCCTCTGATGCTGCTTGGCCTGCTGTGTTCATCCAGCTCCACAATGTTTCATCTCAGATTCTCCAGCTTCGGCAGTTCCTACTATCTCTGACTTTGTCGAGGGTTTTTTTTGGCAGCATAGGTAACAGTGTAAAATAGATGGTATAATTTGCTATTTCACTGCTTAAGGATTTCATTCTGGGATGCCTCCATATCGTCTCAACCATTATATCTTCTGGAGAAACATAGAATCACTGACAACAACTTCTCACTCTCTATACTAATCTATGTATGTGTAGACTCCTCCGTTGCTCTTAGTTTTTGTGGAAGTGGTTCAGCAATTCGCCAACAGGCCACGTTCCGAAAGATCTGTGAGAGAAGGACTGTGGGAAGTGAAAAGGGAGCCAGCATAACGATGTAGTGTTGTTCTGTAAAATATGTCCTATATGTCAGGTCACAGGAAAACCTCAACATATAATCAATCCTGCACCATTAATACTCATTCCAATTTTTGAAGAACCATTCAATCAATTGCCTAGTTAGTGAATTGCCTACTACATCCTGATAAATTTTAGACATATAGTTAGAACATGGGTCTGATGACATTTCAATTGGCAGTTCAAAAAGTTGCCACATCCACAGTTCTAAGGATGTACCAGCCTTGAAGTAAAAACACACTTTATTCATGAACTATATGTAACATACAACAAAAGAAAGAAGAAATTGGAATAACAACTCTATTAGAAAATTTTACAGAATACTAGATTATTTATTACTAAACAGCAGCTGTTCCAATATAGTAACATCCCATAAACACACCCTTGGCAAAGCAAATTCAATGCAATAGATTGTCTCACATGCAATTTTAGCAGGAAAAAGAGAACCCCCAGCTTTTGGCTGTAATGGAGGGAGGTAAAATACCTTCCATATCCAGCTTCAAGACCCCATCAGCTACCACTGAAAAGCTAAAACTAAAAACCCTGATTCTGTGGGAGCTTGACCCTACACATTCAGGCTTCTTCTATTGTTCCAACTTAAAAAAACCCCAAGGTCTCACAAGCTGTTTATTGGATTCAAATAGACAGCTCCTCACTTCTGTCTGAAATACTCTCTTAAGAGAAAACTGGACAAAATACATCTCGTAAAGCCAAAACAGCATCAAAATAATAAATATTTTTACGGCAGCCAATTTTCTTGCAGTGACATTTCACAAAGAGCAGTGAGGTAAACTTGTATTGATCATAGTGGTTGAGATATGGAGGTGCCAGTGTTGGACTGGGATGGACAAGGTCAGAAATCACATGACACCAGAATATAGTCCAACAGGTTTATTTGAAAACACAAGCTTTTGGAGCCTCACTCCTCCTTCAGGTGTTAGTGAGAGAGGTGGTATCAGACACAGAATTTATAAGTAAAAGATCAAAGGATCACACCACTGATGAGGATGTATGAAACAAACCTAAGATACTGTTAAATCGTTAATCAGTTAGAAGGTTTTAATTGATGTAAATCCCCAAATTTCTTTCAAATCACAGCCCCAAGAGAACTAAAGGTTTTATCAGTGTAAAGAAGAGGTGACATTTTAGGTCAGATAACGCATATTAGGCGTGAGGCTTTGTTTATAATCTGTTTGTGTTTTGGCTTGGAGTCAGACTAATTTTATTCTAAAGTAGGAATTCATAAAATGCCACATTGACTGACTAACTGATTGTCTATAAATTGTGTGCTTTTTGAACAAAATAGAATGTATCTGCAAATATACACATTCACCCCATAGATTTACACGTGTGTGCGTATGTGTGTATTGGGGGGGAAGACAGAGAGTGAGTGTGTTTGTGAGGTGGGAGAGAAAGTGAGTGTGTGTGGGGGTTGGGGAGCGGAGAGAGAGAGAGAGTGAATATGTGTATGTGGGAGGGAAAGAGAGAGGGTGTGTTTGTGTGTGCTTGAGAGACTGTGTTTGTATCAGAGAGGATCTGTGTGTGTGTGTGTGTGTGTGTGTGTGTGTGTGTGTATAGTGTGGTGGGGTCACCTGTAGTGCGATATGAACCCAAGATCCCAGTTGAGGCTGTTCTCATGGGAAGATACAAAGCAGAATGTCCTTGACTGCTGAAGTGTTCCCTTACCGGGAGGGAACATCCCTGTTTGGCAGTTGTTGCATGGTGTCCATTCATCCGTTGTCATAATGTCTGCATAGTTTTACCAATATACTCTGCCTTGGGGCATCCTTGCCTGCAGCATATGAGATAGACAACATTTGCTGAGTCACATGAGTATCTGCCGTGCATGTGGTAGGTGGTGTTCTCATGTGTGATGGTAGTGTCCATGTCAATGAGCTGACATGTCTTGCAGAGATTGTCAGGACAGGGCTGTGTAGTGTTGTGGTTGGTGTTGTCCTGAAGGTTGGGTAGTTTGCTGCGAACAAGGTTTGGTGGTTGTTTGAAGGCGACAGGTGGAGGTGTGGTGAAGATCTTGGCAAGGTGCTCATTGTCGTCATTAATGTGTTGAAGGCTGTGAAGAACATGGTGTGGTTTCTCTGCTCCCGGGAAGTATTAGACAATGAAGGGTACCCTATTGGACATATCCCGTGTCTGTCTTCTGAGGAGGTCATTACGGTTTTTCACTGTGGCATGTTGGAACTGGTGATCGATGTTTTGAGCATCGTATCTTGTTCCTGTGAGAGCGTCCTTCAACATCTTCAGGTGGTCCATCTCATTCCTCCTCATCCAAACAGATCCTGTGTATATGTAGGGCTTATCCATAGGGGATGCTTGTTTTAATATGTTTAGGGAGGAAGCTAGAGTAGTGCAGCATCGTGAGGTTGTCTGTAGGCTTGTGGTAGAGTGAGGTACTGAGGTGTCCGTCCCTGATGGAGATGAGAATGAGGCTGATTCTGAAGAGTAGTCCACGGTAAATCTGATGGATGAAACTTGTTGATATTACTGTGTAGTTGTTTTAATGATTCCTCGCCATGAGTCCAGAGAAAGAAATTGTCGTCAATATATTTGGTGTATTGTGTTGGTCAGAGGCTCTGTGCAGCAAAGAAGTCTTGTTCGAGCCTGTGCATGAAAATGTTGGCATATCAGGGAGCAAATCTGGTCCCCATGGCTGTTCCATGTGTCTGGATGAAGAACTAGTTGTTGAAGGTGAAGGCATTGTGGTCAAGGATGAAGCAGATGAGTTGTAGGATGGCATCTGGAACTTGGCAGCTGTTGGTATCGAGTACTGAGTCTGTTGCAGGGATGCCGTCATCGTGTGGCATGCTGGTGTAGAGTGGCAAGGAATGTTCCTGTTTTGAGTGGTCCATGAGTGCTGAGTTTCTGTAAGAAATCTGTAGTGTCATGACAGAAGCTGGGGGGTTCCTGTATAATGGGTTTCAAGATGTCCTCGACATCACCAGAGAGGTTCTCACACAGGCTGAGAACTTTGATCTCATCCGGTTGAAGGGTGTGGTCAGATAAGTTGACAATGGATTTCTCTGTGGTGATACCAGGGGAGACTTGGTTATTGCTGGTGGTGGTGCCAAGTTTCTCCAGTTTTTTGTTCTTAATGTGCATGTAGGTGGTGTAGTTCCATTGCCTCATCTTTTTGATGGTGTCTCATAACTGTACTGCTGTATCTTGAGCGTAAACTAAGAATATGGACTCTATCTTGATTTCAAGGTTATGGTGCTTGCTGTCCCCTGTCTCTCTCACACACACACACACTTTTACTATCTCCCTCCCTCACACACACACACATGTAAATCTATGAGATGAATTTGTATTTGCAGATACATTCTATTTTGTTCAAAATGTACACAATTTGTAGACGGTCAGTGTGGTGTTTTATAAATTCTTACTTTAGAAATAAAAGCAGTCTGACTCCAAACCAAAACACAAACAGATTCTAAACAAGTCCTCACACCTAACATGCATTGTCTGACCTAAAGTGTTACGTCTTCTTTACATTGATAAAACCTTTAGTTCTCTCAGGACAGTGACTTTCTTTTTTGAAAGAAATTTGGGGATTTACATATACATATAAATCAATTAAAACTTTCTAACTGATTAAAGATTTAACAGCATCTTAGCTTTGTTTAATACATTCTCATCAGTGGTGTGACCCTTTGATCTTTTACTTATAAATTCTGTGTCTGATACCACCTCTCTCACTAACACCTGAAGAAGGAGCGAGGCTCTGAAAGCTTGTGTTTTCAAATGCACCTCTTGGACTGTAACCTGGTGTCATGTGATTTCTGACAATGTTTGAGGGTGGTATTAACCAGGTTTTGGAAATAATGCCATCTTTTGCATCTATTTGAGCTGGTATGCAAAAACTCTTAAACAACGGTGAGTCAGAATGCAGGAAGGAGATAGAGTGCTTGGTGCAATGATGACAAATCTCTCTCTCAATGTCGTCAAAACAAAAGAAGTGATCATTGACTTCAGGAAGAAAGGATGAGGACACGCCCCTATCTACATCAATGAAGCTGAGGATTGAGAGTGTCAAATTCCTAGGAGTAACGATAACGAACAATCTGTCCTGGACCTCCCACGTAGATGCAATGGTCCATAAGGCACAACAGTGCCTCTTCTTCCACAGGCAGCTTAGGAAATTCAGCATTTCACTACAGACCCTCACCAACTTTTACAGATGCATTGTAGAAAGCATTCTATCCTGGTGTATAACGGCCTGGTACGGCATAACGGCAACTGCTCTGCCCAGGACGAAGAAATTACAGAAGGTTGTGTGCACATCCCCAGACCATAACGGAAGCCAACCTCCCATAGTGGATTCCATTATGGAAGGCTGCCATCATCAAAGACCACCCCCACCCCAGTGATGCTCTCTTCTAACCTCTTCCATCAGGCAGAAGATACAAAAGCTTCTATATACGCACCAACAGTTTCAAGAACAGCTTCTTCCCTGCTGTTAGTAGACTGCTGAATGGACCTCCCTAATTTCAAATCTAATATTAACCTTGCTTTTGTGCATCTCCTGTGCAGTCATAACCTTTTATGCCTTGCAGTATCTAAGCACCCCTATGATCTGTATGTCCTTGTTTCCTAAAATCTGCCTGTGTTGCTCACAAAACAAAATATTTCACTGTACTTAGGTACATGTGACAACAATAAATTGATAAAGAATAAATCAATGAATGAAGGTGACACCTCAAATAATGTTGTACCCCCTTAATATTACAATCAGGTATACTAAAGTCATGCAGTAAGGGTTTTACTGAGCTAAAAGTGCTTCAGGAAGTCCTAGCTGTGGAAAGTGCAATATGAATTTTTAAGAATTTATTCATGGATGTAGACATTTGTTGACCACCCCAATTGCAGTTAAGGGTTAACTGTATTGCTATGGGTCTGGAGTGACATGTAGGCCAGACCAGGTAAGGATAGCAGATTCCATTCCCAAAAGGACATTAATGAACCTGTTGGAGTTTTACAACAATTGATGTGGTTACCTGGTCACCATTAAGTGAACTTTTCATTCCAGATTTATTTGTTGAATCAGATTTCACTATCTGCCATGGTGAGATTCGCATACTTATCTCCGGAATATTAACCCAGGATTCTGGATTGCTAGTCCACTAGGTTACCACTAAACAAACTCCTCCCCTGAAATTATTTTTTTGCTGCTTCCAAAATTTTCAATTGGCCATCCAACTAACTCATCTTACAAAGTGCTCGGATTCCTCTTAATTGCGTAAAGATCATTTTACTTTTTGTGCTGCGAACGTAAATATTTGAAATTAATGCGTTAAACATGTGAAAGGATTGTGAAAGGGGATGTAGATAGGCTTGGGAGATGGGTCTGGATGGGATGGCTCTTCTGAGGGTCGGTGTGGACTCAATAGGCTGAATGGCTTACTTCCCTGCTGTAGGGATTCTATGATTTTTAAAAATTGAGTTATTGGAACTCATTGATTACCTTTTTTAAAAAGTGGTGGAGGCTGGGAGGATGTAGATTCTGTACATGTGTTTTCAGGCTGCTTTGTCAGTGACAGACTTTTGATTGAAAAACCAATCAGGACTTGTTGCTTGTGTCCAGGAGTGCTCAGCACAATAATAACCTCTCAATTGGTTCCTGGACAAATGGCTACTGCTTTTTGCTTGGACTATACAGCGGAAACATTTAGCCTATAATAGAAAACACATCCCTCTCTCTCTTCTTTGAGTGAAGTGAAACAAAAACACAGCAGGTAGCTACTCTTTGTAAGCTGGACTGGTGCCAGAACTGTGCTTCACTAACTGTATTTTTGTTCCTTACCCACCCATAATTTTTGTCTCATGCCTTGTCCCTTTGTGTGCCTGGTTGGATTTGTATGAGATTAATTCTTCTTAAAAAGGTAGATTTTAAGTTATAAGTTAGCAATTTGTGTTTCTTTTCTGACATTGGTTTTAACCAATCTGCAATAAATAGCTGTTTTCTTGTTAAGTATGGAAATGTGACAAGTATGTTCCTTTAACCTGGGTGTGTCGGTCAGGTAAGTTGGGGACTTTGAATAGTTTGCTAAACTCTTTTTGAATTTGTGATGACTCTTGGAAAAGCGGTGCTTGATTTCCAGCACACTACCCCAGTGAGTCATGACAATTAGTATAGACATAGGTTCTTTGCTGAATTGAGGATGGTGCATGGGCTGTTGAACCTGGAAGACTAATAGGAGGCTTTCCAGATTGAAGGAGGAGCAGGTTTTAAAAGAAAGTATGAAAGTACAAGGGAATGGACCTTACATTTCGTTTGGCTAAGTACAAGTCGCACCAAGTGTTTTTTTGGAAGGTCTTAGGTCACAAAGCCTGGCAGGATTTCTTGCTTTTTCTAATTTCCTACTTTGCCGCTATAGCATCTCACACATCCGATTTCAACCCCAATTTAGCACACACCATTCCTAGAACAATTCGCCACTCAGCAATAGCCACCAAAAGACTGGCTTCTCTTGCATCTACACTATCTTTAAAAGCCTGTTGTGCACCTGAATGAGAACTGGCATTCCAAAGATGTCTTATTCAGAATGGAGAGATTTATAACATGGTGGAGAAGGGGTAGATGGCACTGCCATTCTCCAACAGGAGCCTGGATGTCCTGGTGGATGGAGTGATCTGGAGGAGGGATGTTCTCTTGCAGAGAAGGCTGCACCACCAGATCCTGCCAGTCTGATTTGAGGTTGCCACCTGGCTCAGTGCCACCTCCAGGGTTCGGAAGAATGGCCAGCAGATATATTAGAAGGTCAATGACCTTCTCTGCTCCACCAGGGTTTGTAGGAAACTTTTCTCACTTTTACCTCCCACTCATTCTATCTATGCCAATGTAACTGTCTCCCACCAATGCTTATTCTCTGCCATTCTCACAATTACATGCAACACCCTTCCCTCACTTGTTCTCACCGAAATCCCTCAATCTCCCACACATTAACCCTAAATGACCTCTGTGCTGCCACCTCAGTCGTTTGGAAAACCTCACTACCCCCTCTCCAACCTGCATCATCACAACAGTTGTGTCACCCACTTTTGTCTCACTCATTCCTCCCTTTCTGTATGGATGGCGGAATGGGTTGAGTGGGAATGTTAGGGTTAAGAGAGTGTGAGAGCACAAGCTGGTGAGCACCCCACAGTGAAAGCTCTGTGGCTGTCTGAGGAAGAAACACATTAGGCTGATGACACTCAGAGGATTGCCAGAGATCAGAGACCAGGCACCTGTTCAGACCCAGATAGCAGAGGACCCCATGGTGTTGGAAATCAGGAATTTCATCCATTTTCCCATAACAGGACAACAGTAGCAGATGGATATTTGGGATGCAATAGCCTTCATTGCACAAAACCTGCCTAGGTACAGTAAATCGTACAACTGCCATGCTCCTCTGCCCTGGAAATACCATTGAGAGCCAGGGCCAACAGACTGCACTGTGGTGGACAATGAGGGGGGGCACTGAGAATTCCATTGCCTCACCCATTGGCCAGCATTCAGGATTGAAGAAAAAGCAACAAGAGGATGGGAACAACAGCAGGTGCCAGCTGTTCACAAAGAGACAGGGTAGTGCCAGGACGAATCACACACACATACCCCTCTGCAGTTTTCAATCGGGACGCTGCAGAGGTGGTTGGGCCCTCCACCACAATTAAGATTGCCCCTCCGACCATCGGAAATTCAAGACAAGGTGGATCAACTTAGCTCTGGCCAGTCCAGAAAAAAAGTGTGTCCAACATCATTCCACCAAACTTCCGGTGTGAATGAGCTCTTTGGCCAAGCAAGCTCCCCTCCCACCAGCTATATAACAAGCAAATGCCCTGAGATGCATTGAGAGGGAGAGGAAGAAGAAAACTTATTGAGGGCACTTTTGTGGAATAGTGTCGATGGCTTGAATGTTAACTCTCACCTTATGTGTAAATGTTTGTCATTTAGCCTTGCATGTGGTTGTTAGTCCCTTTGTGTAGGGGCTAATTGCCAACAGCATCACTTCATGGCTACAGTTGAGGCTCAGTGGATGGAGATCTGTGCTGAGAGTGAGTGCTCCTCTGCCAGTGACTGCTAGTCTCAGCCTAAACTGCTGAACTAGCAAACATCCACAGCCACTTCCGGGTAGCCCATCCCATAAACAAACTTCACACTTCCCAAAATCCTCACCCAACAAGTCCACATGCATGCACTTGTCCATCTTTCTCACCTAGCTCCCTGGCATAGACAGTGACTATGTCTGGTCAGAACCTGCCCCCACCTTGAAACCAGGGTGCTCCTGCTCATGGATGACATAACACCATTCCTAGCCATACTTTACTAAATATCGCCTTGCAGATCCTGCACCCCCTCCAACCCCCTTCACAATTTTATTGCGTCCTTCTTCAGAGTCTGAGCTCCCAGTGCAAGAGATCAATGTTCCCCCTTTAATTCTTCTGCCACATAGGCTTCCAAGGTCTGCAGCTTCTATGTCAGCACATCAAGGCAAGGTGTGTGTGGAACCTCCAAGTGGCTGCTGCATGGCTGTGCAGCTCACAGGGAACACTGCCAATGAGTAACCAGCAGAGGCTCTGTCCTGTGGAAATGGTTACTCCTCCCCTCACCCCCATTTGTCTCTAGTTTCTGTAGATGGATTTGTGTGACTGACCATATATCCCCTCGACCAACATGACCAGACAGCCCCAGACAACACATGTCCAGATCCTTGACTGATACCTATAAGTGTCTCCGATTATTGTTAATTCTCCTTCAGGCTGGTGTGACTCACTTGCTGGACTGCAGATGCACGTTCCCCTAACCAATAAAACTCCAACCAGACACCTGACCATGGCCAATCTCCTGGACTGATATCAGAGGCTTCGCTGGACTCACTGTGTCTTGACCCTCCTATCTTACAGATGCCTTCCTTGACTTCAGTGAGGAGTTTTCCCCTAGAACATTGAGACATGGCTGCCTGCTTGTTGCACACGCAATGCGTTTACTGTCTAAGCTGCTGGAACATGAAGCCGATGAGAAATTGATGTAGCACACTGCTGTCCAGCAAGACGTACTCTCTCCCCCCAGGCTGAGGACTGCTGATCAGCAAGACAAGCTGCCTGGTGTACAACTGCACTAACTGGCAAGGTATGGCATGGTGTGGATGCCCTGGATATGCAGGTAAGCGCAAAGCAACTGAGCACCAAGAAAGCATGCGAGCAGCCCCCAGAAAATTCTCAAATTATTTTAAAAATGTAAAATATTTAACTAAAGATGTTTTCTTTATTTCAAGATTCAAAAGCAAAATTAAGAATGCATTAACTATACCGGTAGAAGATCACAAAGATTCTTGCACATGGCAAATTAATTGTATAGTATAGTTTGATACTAACATTTCTCCAGTCATCCAAGTGGCACACTGGATTACTCATTACACTGATTTTACTTCAAAAAAGTATTCATTCCAAATTCAGAAATTATCTTAGAATGCTTTGGATGGCATTCTTTGAAGCAGTAAGCTGTTGAGAAGAAGTAAATATTTATCTCAAATCAAACTGTTCGTAATGTGATTTTGCAATTTTTATGACATATAATAAGTTTTGTAGTTTTATAATGTTTTTCAATATGGCACAACTAAATGAATTATTCCAACATATGATAGACATAAGAAATGACATTAGAATTCTTTGGGTGACTTTTGCAAGTCAGGATGCTTAATACTGATTAACTAAGTAAAAATCAAATCCAAAAAGAGAAATTGAAGGTTATTTCTATGGCCTACTGTAAACTGCTGTGGCAAAACTTGTTTGTTTCAAATGTGTTAATGGCATGTAAACCTGCGATGGTGAAATACAAAAGCAAAGATGGAATTTCTTTTCAAGAATGTTTTCAAGTGGAGGCTGGAAGGGACAAAGAGTACTTGGGTGGTCCAAACACACAGGGCTTTTTAGACTGAGAAGGTACCATAGAAATCATTGCACACATTTTGTCAATAAATGGTTGGCAATTTTCTGCTTTCACAATTGGATTTTGGACAATTTTGAAAAATGCATGAATCTACCCGACTTGGTCTCAAATTTGAGGGACAAGTTTTTTTTTAATACCAAAAGCTATCAGTTAAAAATTCTTTATAGACAATATCTGGGTCAGAGTATTGAAGTGGAAGGTGATGCACAATTTTTAAGTTATATTTTATCTCAACTCAATAAAAGCTAGTTTATAATCAATTCAAGTCAAAATCCTGTATTAATGTGTGAAATGTGCTAAGTTCTGCATTCAGCATTCTGTTATGACTTTAGAGATTACCTATCTTGATGTCGATGGAATTTATAAAATAGAGAACACTGTAGTTCTAATTATAATCAGTAAATAGTTTTTGTGAAAAACAGTTCCTGTTTGTCCGGTAATTGGAAAAATGTCCTCTGGAATTGCAGAGGGAAGGAAAATTTTTACAGTTAATTTATTCAAATATTTCTGCTGTTTGCTTTCAGTGCCAAAGATAAAACATCTAGGAAGAAAATATTCAGGTCGATTTCATCTCACTGAATTAAAACTGCATTTAAAATTACAATTTTATTCAGTTTTTTTTCTAAATTTAAAATTCAAAATATGTAATACAATCTCCATGTAAACAAATTCCTCTCAAATAAAGAATTTAGGATGAATTTCTTCACACAGTGGTGTAAATATGAACTTGTTGCTATATGGACTGAATGAAGAAAATTACAATGATGCCCTTAACTGGTGGCTTGATTGATTCCTAAGAAAAAGAGAATAGAGAAACAAAGGACGGGGTGGAAGAGATCATCTGAGCAGGAGCATGCTTAAGTGGCACATAACTGGGATAGACAGTTGGGCAGTACTGTCTGTTTTTATGAATTTAATGTTAGTCTGCTCGGGTTCAAGAAGGCAACTCACCATCACATTCTCAAGGGCAAATAACTAATGATGGGCAATAAATGTTGGCCAACCAGAAAAGGCCACATTCCATGATCAATATTTTTTAAAGAATTACCTGAGGCAAATGTTCATAGAATCCATACACTGTGGAAGCAGGCCATTTGGCCCAATGAGTCCATACCAATCCTCTGCACAGCACCCCATCCAGTACGACTCCATTCCTGTAACCCTGCACTTCCCATAGCTAATCCATCTAGCCTGCTCATCTTTGGAAGGAAGCCAGAACACCTAGAGGAAATCTAGGCCCAAAATGTCAGCTTTCCTGCTCGGCCTACTGTGTTCACCCAGCTCTACACCTTGTTATCTCAGATTCTCCAGCATCTGCAGTTCCTACTATCTCTGAAACAATTTTAACCCCACATGGGCAATGTGCAAACTCACACAGACAGTTGCCTGAGGGTGGAATTGAACCTGGGTCCCTAGCATTGTGAAGAAGTAGTAGTGCTAACTGCTGAGCCACTGCACCACCCTAGTATTCAGGCTGGTAAACATTGAATTTGTTTGACATTTTGCCACAAGGAGCTGTTCATTTTCTGTAGTTGTGGTTTTCTAGATTATAAACGTTAACCTCAGAAATATGTAATTACTTTTTCCCCTAATCCCCTTTTATTCTTTTCAGAAATTAGAAAAATGTATCACTATGCCGTTGCAAAATTCTTAATGATTTGAATTATAATCCTCAAATAATTTGTAATGAACAAACGACATGATGCAGAAATGCACATTTTACCAAGTTTTTTTTCAGATTGAGCTAACTCACCAGCAGGTGGTGCTCTGTATTACTGCATTGGCCATATATAATGCCTCGTACTTAAAAGATTTTAGTAGACAAGTCATTTTCTTTCAGGGCACAAAACCACAACATAAGATACAACATGTACGGTTGAGGTTAATGGAGGCTACAAGCTAAGTGTAAGGTTGGGATGACAATCTCTGCAAGCTTTTAACATGTACTGAAAAGGGCTTTCAGTAACAGTACTGAACAACAAAGAATGGAATTGAATGGGATTAGTAGGTTAACTGGCTGTTAGGTTAAATTCTGTAGTGTTATAGCGTTTCAGTTGATGATATGCAAAGTAATTGCTTTTTGTTAATGTATAAATTCTAGTTTTAAGAATGAAAAAATTTCTGATTAATAATTTCTCATATCCACACAAAATATTCCTACTTTCCTACCAGTGAGTACTATGTATTTAAAAAACAGCATTGATATTTTAACCAGACAGACTAGAATAGTATCAGAGATAAAAGGTACTGCAGATGCTGGAGAATCCGAGATAACAAGCATGGGGCTGGATGAACACAGCAGGCCAAGCAGCATCATAGGAGCAGGAATAGTAGTTTAGTATAATTTAGTGCATTCCAACATATGATATTCCATTAAATCATCACTTAACTCCAACCAGTTTGATATTTCTGCGTTTATTTTCAGCCATTAAAAATCGAGGCTGCTATGAAAAAAATGGCTAACTTGAGGGATTTAAATTTTCTGGTTTTAATGTATTGACATGTTTTGAACAATTCAATACTAGACAAAGGTTCATTTCATAATTTTGAGATTTTCTTAACTATATTTAGAAAATTAAATGTGATCCTCACATTTACTATGGAAATACACAATATAACATTTGCATTAACGGATTCACTTCCAGGCAGCATACAATGGGTGCTGGCTACTGCTGCAACAGATCAGGCTGGTTTATGGCTGCAATGTAAGGTCATGGACTATTACTTAAACCATACATGGTGTTATTAAAGTAAAGAGTTTTATCGTTTCAAAAATTTTAAAACTAGAAAAAATACCAAGAATAGAACTTGAATAAGAAATTACACAGATTGCAATACTTTATATTAATAAGTGCAGGCACCCTATTTGTATAATCATGGGACAATTCATTAGGGCACCCAGGTAATATTCTAGGGTCCTGGATTTAAATGCAGCTAGTGAAATTTGAATTTAATAAAAATTTATAATGAAGAATCTAATAATAGTCATTGTTGATTGTCAAGGGAAAAATCTATCTGGTTCACTAATGTTCTTTAGTCAAAGAAATCTGCTGTCCTTATTTGGTCTGGCCTATATGTAACTCTAGACATCCGGTAATTTGGCTGACTCTTAACTGCCCTCTCAGTGATTAGGGATGGGCAATAAAAACACCCACACTCCATGAATGAATTAAAAAATGGTTGGCAGACAAATTGAAGAAATGCCTGAATTAAATCTGCTTATATCAATTTCTTTCTATACCATATGTTTGTTGGTAGCTGGTAGTTTCTGAAGAGAAGTGGCAGATAGCCACCTAATGTTAGGTGCATAAAATTCTATCCAGCTGAAATATAGCTGGGACCTGACTGCAAATTGAAAGGGCCAATGAAGGGCAAGAGTTCTTAGAAGGCCTCAAGGACATTTTTCCATGGCAGTATATTGTCAGTCCAGTAGGAAATGCTATGAAGTCTGATTCTTGGAAATAAGGTAGGCCAAGTAGATTCAGTGTCAATAGAAGTTTATTTAGGGATTACCATCTGTGCCATGATTTTCTTTTTCCTGCAGGCATCTCTCATGGGGTGTTTCCACCAGCAGGAGTTACTGCCACAGTTTGCTCTGCCTTCTTTGTATCAAAAACAACAAATACACCTTATTTTCTTTTGTGCAAGACTTACTTCATTCTAATATTTTTGTTCAAAAATTTCATGTTTTCATTTTATTCATTGTTAAGAAGTCATCCTCTGCAATTAAACAAATGTTTCTTTACAGTAATTCAAATTCAGAAGTGGGGTGGGGGTATTTCACTAAGCAAAGTATTTCCACTTGTAGTATTGGTAAACTTTGACTTTCCACAAATGAATATAAAACTTGTAAGTTCAGTCAAAGTAGTAAGTTTCTGTTAAAACTGTCTAATTAAAAAGAGATTTCAAATTCCCTTCAGGATAAGCTTGATCTCAAAACATGGTAAATCAATTTCTTGGATGGACTGATTTATGTAAAAAGAGGTATTCTCAATTATATAATTATGGGGATGTTTAAAATCATAATAGAAGTAATAGTCTCCACTAAGGGTTCCTGATGTTGCATAGAAAACAATTCCCGTATAGATTGGGGAATGTTATAAATTGTTTCTGAAATAACCAGCCCTTTCAAATAATCATGGTTAATTGGGAGTTGAATGTGTGCGTAAAATAACAAAACAATGAAACATTATTCTAATTAGTGTTTGAGAAGTGAAGTTAATTTTAGTGGGGTCATGCTATGTTGTAAAGGCTCTAGTGACCCTGTCACAAGCAATCGAAGCTTTTACATATGTAGCAATAGCTTTCTTTTCAGTTGATGACATAATCTCTTTAATTGGTGTCAGTTAGAAGAGCTACTTCTGAAAGAGTGCTGGAAAACACCTATAGACAGGAGTTTCCCTCCCTGTGCTCTTGCAACAAATGAAGCAGCCTTTAACAATGTACTAGAGACTCCTTATAACTCATCAACTGTCAGCACAAAGCACTTGCAGTTGAAAGCATGGGTATTAAGAATTAGGAAATCTATTTACATTAAAACTTTGGCCTGTGAACCTAAAACCTTTTACCAAGAAAAGTTGAATAATAAATTTTATACTGACGAGCACTGAATTGTGATGATATGTATAATATTTTATACCAATCCAAATACGAAATTACACGTATATACTGGTTGAATGAGATTCAACATTTTAGCAGTTTAATACATTTTACAGCCATTTGCAATCTTGCTTACATTGAGGTAAAATTACATTCTCCTTTTAAGGTTACCACATGTATAACACACATCTTTAAAAATATGCACGTATTGGATGAAGTAAATATAGAGAGAATGTTCAGACTAAGAAACAAGGAAGCTGTACAGATAGGTGTTATTGCTTTGCTTGGTGTAGTCCACAGGCACCCAACTAGCGTAGAGAAACAGACTTTCAAAGAAGAAACAGTGAAGTTCAGAAATTATGGAACCATTGTAATGAAGGACTTGCATTAATAAATGTAGATGAGATGCTAGTAATATATAACGCAGAGAGGGGCGAAAGATTTTAGAAGGTCTCAAGCAGAATGTTCCATGGCAGTACATTATCAGTCCAATAGGAAAAGAAATGCGACAATACCTGATTCTTGGAAACAGGATAGGCCAAGTAGATTAAGTGTCAGTAGAAGTATATTTGGGAATTACAATTACTATATAAGGTTCAAGATGTCTATGGAAAAGGATAATGAGCAACTCGGAGTGAGAATGACGAATTGGGAGAAAGCCAACTTCAATGGGGTACGAATGGATTTGCACAAAGAAAATTGGAGTCAAATTAGGCAGGAAAAGTTGTAGCTTACAAATGGCCTACCTTTAAAGAACACATGGTTTGGGCACAAGCAAGGTATGTTCTCTTGAAAAAGAAAAGTAGGACAAATAAATCCAGAGCTCCCTGATTGAAAAATGAGAGAGAAATTGTGACAAACAGAAAAAAAAGTACTTATGACAGATATCAGGTAGCAATTATTATTGAGCACCAGGCAGAAGGTTCAGAAAAAACAAATAATGAAAACAAAGAGGGTTTATGAAAAGAGACTGGTAGCTGACATAAAATGAAATTACAAATCATTTTATAGGCGTATAAAAAGGAAATAAGTAGTAAAAGAGGAGTGAGGCTGATTGGGGCCAACAAGGGAATTTACACATGGAAACAGAGGGCATGTCTAAATGAATACTTTGCATCTGTCTTTAACAAAGATGGGCATGCTTCCCAGATAAAGATAACATAAAGAAGTAAATTCAGTTGCTAGAAACATTTAAACGTGATTAAGAGGCATTGAATATGCTGACTTAAGAGTGGTGACAAATGACTAGGAAAATATTGTTCAAAACAGGCTGTAAGGATGAGCCAAGCGACCACCGACCAGTCAGTTTTACTTTGATATTTGGGAAATTTCTAGAAACAATAACTTAGGACAGAATTAATAATGATATGAATAAATAATGGTTAATTAGGGAGAGCTAGTATGGTTTTCTTAAGGGAAAATCTTGTTTAACCAAATTTCTGGAGGTTTTTTTGCGGTAACAGAGAGAGCAATAGATCAAGCAATGGTCTTAATATGGTGTACAAGGACTTCCAGAATGCATTCCATACATAACACCGCCCAACAGAGTCGTGAGCAAAGTTAGACCTCATGAAATGAAAGGAACATAGGCAGAACCTTATAGGGGCCTGACCGACATGGGCTATAGCAGGAAATGTGGCAGAAGAAGTCCAGTGAGGCCTATCTCGACATTAGGAACAATTTGACTAAATTCTCAGTGTCGAGGTGAGATTCTTGGTAGGCAGTGGTGAGTTGCCTATTAAGGGGGATTATTGCTTGTTAACAACCTTATTAACTGCACATCTTGCCCCATTAATAAGCAGTTTGCTATCCCACCTCCCACTGTGGGCAAACTAGATGTTGAGAATTCTTGACTTGGAACACAAACTGTGTACCTGACAACATCAGCTTGTTACTGACTATGAAGAGCCTCCATCTCGGTAACCATGCAACAGTTTCTCAGGGCACGTTCCATGGGCACCATCCATATGCATCCCTCATCCATGGACATCAACAATTGCCAACCTCTGAGGATCAACATGGAACCTCTCCAATCTACTTGCAGGACACTTAGGAAGTACAGATCTGCATTGCGGGATACATTGGTAACTAATATTGGAAGGTTGTTGTGAGAATATCCCTTCACTTTGTGTGCAGGACAGGCACCCAGCTCACAAATTGAGCCACGCTACAGTGCAGAGCTGCTCACTTGCTGGCTTGATACTCGCAGCATCCCTGCCTGTGGTGGGAGTGGGGTGGGGAGCAGAGGTGTATGCAAAGCAACATTAGAGGGCATTGTAGGCTATGGGAGTGGGTTGGTCAAGTGAAGTTATTGCCAGTCACTGGGTAGCAGGTTAGTTTCTTACATTGAGTTAACAGTTCATCTTTCAGTTTGTAAGCACATCAGAAATATTGATTGCCGGAGCTTTCTCCAATTCTTAGGAAATACTTCACTGAGATATCTTTTCAGCTGGTTTCATTAAGGAATATATTTTAGTCCCTGACAGAAAGAGACAGAGAGAGAGCGAGACAGAGGGACAAAGAAAACATTTCTTCCTTGAAACATCTCAGGTCTGTGGCAAAACTGAAACTAAAAGTCCAGAGGCTGTTGCTGGGCAACCTTCAGCACTCGATCATTTCCTAAACTCTGGTATACCTTTTCCTAAACTCTGGCATTCCTGTAGATGATGTGTGCTCATTCCTCTATACAGTGAAATAGTTAGGGCCATTATTCCATATCTCCATCTTTCATTCAGTTTCAGCCTCAGCATGGGCACTAACTTGGTGAAGGGGCACTGCCAGCTGAGTGACCAGCATGTTAGGTCAGAAAGGAAGTGCGTACTGCACTCTGACCCCTTCCTACCACAGACCCTCATCAACCATGAAACTTATCATTGCATTCAATAGAGCATATCATAATACATACGTGACAAATAATGCAGTTAGTGTCCCTACCTCCTACAGCATCCTTGCAGGTGTTACACAAGTTATGAGTTGCTTTTGACCAACATTTACCTCTTTTTTAGTCATTGCCACTAACTTCTGTATCATTGAGATGCCACTGTTCAATTTATAAAAAGCAAAGTCATGGTGCAAGTTGTCTTTGACAAACATTTGAAGCCTAAGTATATTCACTCTGGATGCGTGGCAAATGGACAATGGAATTATTGCAAATTAAAAGTAGTTTCACTTTGCAAGCACATGCTTCATGTATTTGCTCCTTCAGTTTCACAGCATCCAGCAGAAATGGATCCTGTGCTTTTGCCCATCAAACTGACACTGACTTTGCCCATCCTGTGTGTTGCCCTAGTCATATTCAAGTTGCAATTAACATCTAACAAACAGCAAGTGATGGCATGGAACACAGATGCCATCAGCACTGGGATCTGCCCTCTCCCATAACTTCCATATCCCATTTCACATTTTGCCCCAATTTCATTTGCACCCATCTCCTCTTTTGGAGACACTTATCACATTGAGTCTAACATTCCTCACCCGCTGATGTTTATTGTGGATTTGTACATTTCTCCTGCACTTCTGCACTTGAATCCTTGACCTACAGAGATGTGTTTCTTCTTGCCTATCTTTTAAAACCTGTTCTTTGTAGAGCTGTGTTGTTTTGCCCTGTCTATCTATCATTGTGTTTGGAATGAGGGGATGTAATTTAAATTTGTTTAGCAGCTTAGTAATCCGTTTTCCCCTGTTTAAGGAATAATTGTTGTTAATTAATAGTTTTTTATGAGTTTATTGAAGAAACCTTTCAAAAAAGAAATGAATTTTCTTTATAAGATAAGACATTTATACTTTTGATATATCTTATGGAGTAGCAGGTTTGATTTCTAGCATACTCCTCCCATCAGAATCATAACAAGGTTATGATCAAATCAGCCATGATCTTATTAAATGGTGGAGCAGGCCTGAGGGGACAATTGGCCTACTTTTAAGTAGCTCAAGACTGTGTGTTTTTCAACACCTTTAACATTCACTCTCTGTTACCAGTAGTGAAGCACCAAGGCTTCTTCTTCGGAAACTTCTAAACCTACAAACTCTATTGTCTATGGACAAGGGAAACAAATGCATGAGTACTTCAATGCCTCCAAATGATACACCATCCTTACTTGGAGTTATTCCACTATTTTTTCATTATCTGGAATTCCATGATTTTTACTGGTTCAAAATTATGGACCTTCCTTACCAACCTGCGCTGTGAGTGTAACACGTAATATGGGCTAGGGCAAATGCATTTGCAAATAAGCATTAAATGCTGTTATTGGTGGTATAGCTCAAATCCTGTGAATGAATAAAACAAAAGAATGGTACTATAGGTATACCTGCATTATGACAGTGGATCAAGAAAATGACTCACCATCACATTGTTGAGGTCCTGACACCACATCCCATAACAAATAACAAAATGACCACACTAAAATTTGTTTGAAGCAAGTAAAAAACAATGTAAGCCCAACAAAAATACTTAAATGTCAGAAATCAGTTGAAAATAGGAAATAGGCCAAAAGCTGCAGTAGTCTAACTGGGAAACCCAGTAACTAACGAAGGGATGAGCCATTTAAACAGCATTGCAAAAGTGCCCTTGCTGCTTCTAAGCACCATTATTTTCTGAGGGAACTTTTCATAGAGCTAATCAGGCACTGGAGCAGTCCTTCACAATAGTCCTACAGCAAGCATTAAGGTCAAATATTTAAATAATTAAGGCTCAGGTAATATTTTTGATGTATCTCCTGAACCAGTGGCATCCAAACCAGATGATTTTCAGGAAGGTGACTTGAAACAGGTGTTTGATAATTTTTTTGTAAGTACAAAGTGTCTAATGCGAGGCCAATTTATCTGTCACCATCAATGCAGCCACTGGAGTTTTCTGTCATGGAATGTATCTGAATGCCCTGTTTCCATATTGGAAGTTCAGGTGCCTGGATTTACAACTGTAAAATGTGGGGACAACCAGTTTCTCAATCCCTATGTTTACAGACTAGTTTTCTAGTGCCAAATGTCGTGATTGCTCCCAATAGAGGAGATTAGTGCTCTTCTTGTTAAGCGTAACTACCACTGCAAATCATCAAGAGGGTTTAAGCTAGTTTGGCAGGGGGGGTGGGACTCTGAATAAGAGAGGGCCCATCGAGAATACAGGGGAAAATATGTCAGACATCGAGAGCAAGTTTACTATTCAGCATAGCTGGGGCTAAGGGAGGGAAAAGACTTCTGGGTTAAAGTGCATTTATTTCAAAGCACAAGGCCTGACTGGTAAGACAGATGAGCTCAGAGCATGGATTGGCTCTGGGGACTGGGATATTATAGTCATAACAGAAACATGGCTGAGAGAAGGGCAGGACTGGCAGCTCAGTGTTCCAGAATGCAGAATCCAGAATACAGGCGTGACAGAAGTACAATTAAGCGAGGAGCGGGTGTTGCCCTTTTGATAAGGGAGGACATAACAACACTGCTTAGAGAGGATGTACTTGTGGGGGTCAAATAAGGCCATATGGTTAGAACTTAGAAACAAGAAGGGGATGTTGGCACTGCATTATAGACCCCCAAATAGCCAGCGGGTACTAGAGGAGCAGATATGTAGAGAGATTGCAGATACCTGTAGGAATAATAGAGTAGTATTGGTCAGAGATTTTAATTTCCACTGTATTGACTGGGCCACCCAGAGTGTAAGAGGCCCGGCTGGGTGGAATTTGTCAAATGTGTCCAAGAAAGTTTCCTAAATCAATATGTAGAAGGATCTACTTGAGAGGATGCAACACTGAATCTCCTCTTAGGAAACGAGGTCAGACGAATGACTGAAGTGTCAGTCGGAGAGCACGTTGGGGCCAGTGATCATAACTCTCTTAGTTTTAACACAGTTATGGAAAAAGATAGGGCACAACTACAGGTTAAGGTGCTAAACTGGAGCAGGGTCAATTTTAGGGCCATTAGGCAGGATCTAGCAGAGGTCAATTGGGTGAGTCTGTTTGAAGGAAAAGAAACGACTGGCAAAAAGAAAGCTTTAAAAGTATGATATCAAGAGTCCAGGGACATTATGTCCCTGTTAGGGTGAAGGGAAAAACTGGCAGGTTTAGGGATCCCTGGCTGATGAGGGATATTGAGGACCTAGTCAGGAAAAAGAAGAAGGCATAATCGAGTTTAAGCTATCGAGGTCAAGTGAATGCCTAGATGACTATAAAAAGGAGGATACTTAAGAGGGAAATCATAAGAACAAGAAGAGGGTATGAGATGGATCTGGCAGAGAAGATTAAAGATAATCCCAAGAGGTTCTATAGCTATATTAAGAATAAGAGGGTAGCTAAGGAGAGAATAGGTCCCCTTAAAGATCAGCATGACCATCTATGTGTGGAGCCAGAGGAGATGGGGGTGTGTTTACTGAGGAGAGAATCATGGATGCTAAGGAAATAAGGAAAACAAGTGGGGATGTTTTGGACCGCATACATATTACCAGAGAGGAGGTGTTTGCAGCCTCAAAGTGCATTAAGGTAGATAAATCCCCTGGGCCTGATTAAGTCCATTCTCAGGCATTGTGGGAGGCTAGAGAAGAAATTGCAGAGGCTCTTGCAGAGATTTTTGCTTCATCTTTAGCCACTGGTGAAGTTCCGGAAGACTGGAAGGTGGTTAATGTTGTTCTATTGTTTAAGAAAGGTAGCAAAGACAAGCCAGGGAACTACAGGCCAGTAAGCCTGATATCAATGGTAGGCAAGTTATTGGAGAGAATACTTAGGGACAGGATCAACCAACATTTGGATAGTCAAGGTCTGATTAGGGATAGTCAGCATGGATTTGTGCGCAGGAAGTCATGTCTGACAAATCTTTTAGAGTTTTTTGAAGCAGTAACCAAGAATATAGATGAGGGTAGGGCAGTGCATGTTGTCTATGTGGACTTTAGTAAGGCCTTTGACAAGGTTCTGCATGGCAGCTAGTCATGAAGGTTAGCTCACATGAGATCCAGGGAAAGCTTGACAATTGGATTCAAAATTGGCTCGATGGTAGGAAGTAGAGTGTGATGGCTGAAGGTAGTTTCTTGGACTGGAGGCCTGTGACTAGTGGTGTGCCACAGGGGTCGGTGCTGGGTCCTTTGTTATTTGTCATTTACATAAATGATCTGGATGTGAACGTACAAGGCATGATTAGTAAGTTTGCGGATGATACAAAATTAGGAGGTATCATTGATAGTGAAGAAGGTTATCAAAAATTACAGAGGGATCTTGATCAGATGGGGAAGTGGGCTGAGGATCGTCAAATGCAATTCAATACAGATAAGTGTGAGGGATTGCACTTTGGAAAGTCAAACCAAGGTTGGATGTATACAGTAAATGGCAAGATCCTGAGGAGTGTTGTGGACCATAAGACCATAAGACATAGGAACAAAAATTAGGCCATTTGGCCCATCGAGTCTGCTCTGCCATTCAATCATGGCTGATAAGTTCCTCAACCCCATTCTCCTGTTTTCTCCCCATAACCCTTGATTCCCTTGATAATCAAGAACCTATCTATCTCAGTCTTAAATGTACTCAATGACCTGGCCTCCCCAGCCTACTGTGGCAGTGAATTCCATAGATTCACCACTCTCTGGCTGAAAAAGTTTCTCCTTATCTCCGTTCTAAAAGGTCTTCCCTTTACTCTAAGGCTGTACCCCTGGGTCCTAGACTCTCCTACCAATGGAAGCATCTTCCCAACATTCACTTTGTCCAGGCCATTCAGTATTCTGAAAGTTTCAATTAGATCCCCCATCGTCCTTTTAAACTCCAAAGAGTATAGTCTCAGAGTCCTCAAACGTTCCTCATATGTTAAGCTTTGCATTCCTGACACCATTCTCGTGAACGTCCTCTGAACCTGCTCCAGGGCCAGTATATCCTTTCTGAGATATGGGGGCCAAAACTGCACACAATACTCCAAACGTAGCCTGACCAGTACCTTATAAAGCCTCAGTAGTACATCCCTGCTTTTATATTCAAGTCCTCTCAAAATAAATGCCAACATTGCATTTGCCTTCCTGACTATTGACTCAAACCGCAAGTTTATCTTGAGAGAATCCTGGACTCGAACTCCCAAGTCTCTTTGCACTTCAGACTTCTGAATTTTCTTCCCATTTAGAAAATATTCCATGCTTTTATTCTTCTTACCAAAGTGCATGACTGTGGAAGTGGAATGGAGAGACCTAAGAGTACAAGTACATAATCATTTGAAAGTAACATTACAAGTAGACAGGATGGTGAAGAAGCCATTTAGCATGCTGGCCTTCATCAGCCGAGTATAGGAATTGGGACATTATGTTACAGTTGTACAAGTCGTTGGTGAGGTCGCACGTGGAGTATTGTGTACAGTTTTGGTCACCCTTTTATAGTAAACACATCATTAAACTGGAAAGTGTACAAAGAAGATTTACGAGGATGTTGCCAGGACTAGTAAGCATGAGTTATAGGGAGAGGTTGGCCAGGACAGGACTTTATTCCTTGGAACATAGGAAAATGAGGGGTGACCTTATGGAGGTGTATAAAATCATGAGGTGCATAGATAGGATGAATGCATATAGCCTTTTTCCCAGGGATGAGGAATTGAAAACAAGAGGACATAGGTTTAAGGTGAGAGGGGAAAGATTTAAGAAGGACCTGAGGGGCAACTTCTTCACGCAGAGAGTGGTGTGTATATAGATTGGGCTGCCAGAGAAAGTGATTGAGGCAGGTACAATAGCAACATTTAAAAAACATTTGGATAGGTACATGGATGGGAAGGATTTAGAGGGATATGGACCAAATGTGAGCAATTGGAACTAGCTGAGTGGCCACCATGGTCAGCATGGACCAGTTTGGGCTGAAGGGCATGTTTCCATGGCATGCTATATTATTCTATGACCCTATGACCTTTCAGGATAGTAATACTTTATTTTTAACTCTTGAAGTCTTTATTTTAACTTTTAACACCAAACTTAATTTTTGACCTAAAGAAAAATTTCTATTAGACAATGGGAGATAGTTATTTAAATAGTAAAATATGATGTATACTTGCCAGATTTTCATTAACAAACGATGCTTCATAGTTGACAGATAATGAAAGGACCAGATAAATCTCTATTTATAGTCTCCATGTACTCGATGTTTGGCAGCTCTTAGCTGTAACCTTGAAAATCAAAGACTGCCCAACAGCTCAAAAGGTAGACAAATCAGGGAATTATCTGGGAAGCTAGTCAGACGATGAAACTCAACAGAAGTTAACAGTCCTTTCGTTGTATACAAAACAATTAACTTTTTTAATAGAATATTTTTGCTTTTCTCGATTTCTGCTCTACGGCATTATATCCAATCTTATTGATGCGGACAAAACTAGTAAACAAGCTTTTATTTCAAACCTTAGAGTGAGATGTACCTATTGAATACACTTTTAAGAAAACTGGTCAATATTTCTCTTCATCAGATAAAAAGCAAAGGCACTAATAGAAAAGGCCTATGCCTCAGTTGTGCATTTTGTAATTGAATACAAGAACTAAATTCAAACTTAGATTTCCCAATGCCTATCCAAAGATGCTGAACTATTTGGATGTTACAACACATAACAAGCATGTCTCTAGGAATCCAGAATACTTCTTTTGTTGAATTGCTTCGATCACCGCGTAACAAAGAGATCAGAAAATAGAAATTCTTGCAGAATCATGAAACCATTTGCTAGTTATCAGTAATGAATGAATTAGTCCATAAGTTATTCAGATTTTGTCCACAGCATGCACATATCATGCCTCTCTGCCTAAGAGCTGGCATTTCCCAATGCTGACTGACCACACATGGTGTGGTTTATCGTGATATACAGCAGTTTATAGTTGTGGGGACAGCCTGGATGAGCCAAAGGTTGTTTTCATGTCTTTCATCCTTCATCTGTTAGCGTAACTTGTTCAGCATGTAAAATCCCTACAGACCTCCAAAACACCTGGCCTCTTGCATATCTCTGATTCCCATTCGTTCAGCAGCAGTGCTTGAGCCTTCAAAAACCCTTTTTTCTAACTTTGGAATTTTCTCCATAAACTTATTGGCCTCACTACCTCTCCCCCTTTTTCAGGCACTTTTGAAAACCCACCTGTTTTATCAAATGTTTGGCCATCTCTCCTCAGACCTACTTATTTATTTCAGTGTTAATTTTTATTTGATGACCCCACTGTGAGGCATTCTGGGATGTTTTACTGTGTTAAAATGCTTTAAAACTTGTTTTTGTTGTTTAAAAAGATATTATATGTTATCTAGACATGAATGTGAAAGATTACTAGATTTACGTTAAAATGGCAATTGTGTCCATCTTTTATACAATTTATAATTTTAGTTTTCCATTAGGGAACTGCACAAAAGTAAATATATTGCACTAATTATAATTAAGGTAATTTTTTTGTCTCCGAGTCCTGCACTATGGGTTTACTAACCGCTAAGATAACGCTTTTCTATTGTTTTCTCACAAATAGAATTTCACAGGGTTGTAATGCACTTATACATCATGCATGGGAGCCACTAATAGGACACTTTAAAATTAACGAAAGGGTTACAAATGTACATACATTCTGTAATGATACTCTGGACACATTAGCCAATGAAGTTCAGCACATATCTCTTCTGCTGGGGGCTTTTTCAGAGTTGTCAATTCAGCTGTCAGAAGAAGAAGAAACAAAGGCTTGAGAGTGTTCAATGTTTGGCCTTATCCCAGCAGGACTTCTTTCTGATTACCAGGTGACAATAAGTATGGACTTAACAAGCAAAAATTTAAAAAGAACATCATTGTCATTATTTAGTCAATCACAATTAGAAGCAAATGTTTTCTCTGTTCAGACTTCCCCCTTTTCAGAACATAGTGTTAGAGCCTTTTCTTAGTTACTAGAAAAGTCTAGTGGTCAATAGGGACCAAAGTGGTGTGTACAGTGAAGTGTTGTATCCTTTGGTCTTTCACATAATGTGCTTTGTCAGGAGTACAACCCTATGTCCTGAGCAGATTTGTTGAATTAAAGAGCACAGCAGGAAATAGGAAACTTGTTGCTAGGTGACTGACAACTGCAGCATATCAGTTTAGGAGTCTTGAGGTTAGTTAGTCTTGTATCTTGTATACTAAAGGTATAAGGCAGTGTTAAAATACAAGAGTGCCATTGACAGCCCTGCACCATCTATATATGAATAACACATATAAAGTCGGGAAGTTCAGCATCACAAGACATTGCTTGTTCTCTTCATCAGCCTCAAAAACTCAAAACTAAAAGGGGTGAGTTAGTATGCCTATTTGGTTAGAAAAAATCATGCTTCCAGCAAATCAGTATTGACAAATAACCTTGGAAGGATAGAATATAGCTTGTCCTGAATACTCACATAGGCTAGTGCACAGCAAAATTTAAGCCTAAAATTTGGAAAATCAACTTATTATCACTGAATTGTCTATTTTAATGTTACTCTCAAATGTTTTGTATGTTAATAACTGTAGCTATTTAAGACAGGCTGATGATCCAGCTATTTGAAAATGTACCTTTTGCTGTGATGTACTTTTTCAATATAGATGTTGCTATGGGTTCTCTTTTTTTTTATTTGTTCGCAGGATGTGAGCATCACCAGCTAGGCCATCATTTATTGCACATTCTTAAATGCCCTTGAGAGGATGGTGATCAGATTCCTCCTTGAATTGTTGCAGTCTCTAGGGGTAGATGCAGCCACAGTACTATTGGGTAGGAATTTCCAGGATTTTAATCCAGCAACTGTGAATGAATGGTAATAAAGGTTAAGTCATCATGGTTTTAACAAGGGCTGCTCTCTCATTAGATTCATTATGATTTAACCCGAGGGTCACCATGCCGCAAGTAAGGGGAGAGGCTGAGAAGGAGAGATCTTCATGGTAGCCACAGCTGGTGTAGGAATTGAACCCATATTATTGGTATCACTCAGAAATGCAAACTAGCCTTCCAGTCAATTGGTCCACTAACAAACAGCAGAATGTTGCAGAGTCAGGACAGTGCATGGCTTCGAGGGGATCGTGCAAATCATGGTGCTCCCTTGTGTATGCGTCCTACTAATGCCTATCTTTTTATTGCATATGTGAAACATTCTTTGTTCCAGTGCTACTCGATATCCTCCAACCTTCAAATTTTTTCTGATGTGTTGATGACTGTATTGGTGCTGCACTCTGCTCTCACCTTGAATCGGAAGACGTCATTGACTTTGCTTCTAAATTCCAACCTTTTCTCAGTTTCACATGATCCATTTCTGACTCTTTCCTTTATATTCCTTGAGCCCTTTGTCACCATCTCTGATGTTAGGCTATCAACTAATATTCATTATAAGCCCACTGACTAATACAGTTATCTCTTCCATATTTTCTCACAACCTACTCTCTATAAGGGCTCTATTCTATTCTCCCAGTTCCTTTTTTTCTGTTACATCTATTCTGATGTTTTACTTTCCATATTCACATTTCTAAGCTGTCTTCTATTTTCCTTACTAAGGATTCCCTTCACCCTACCATGAATGTCAGGGACTTTGTCCATGTCTGCAACATTTTCCAATCTCTGCACTCACCCCTTCCCCTCTCTTCCACACCAACAAAAACAATTTCTCTTTGTTCTCATCTTCTATCCCACTTACTTTCATTTGGTACACTATACATGCTGTTCACAGTTAGGTCTCTTCAACATTTGACTGACCAAATGCAGATTGGGTTATTCACTTAGCAGAACATCTCTAATCAATACACAAGCTTAACCCTGAGCTTATGATGGCCTGCCATTTTAATTCTCCAACTGCTGTCCCACTGACATCTGTATCCTTGGTCTGCTGCACTGTTCCAGTTAGGCTCGATGTTACTTTGAGGAACAGTATCTGTCTTTTTATTAGGTACTTTTCAACTTTCCAGACTCAAACTGAATTCAACAATTTCAAACTTTAAACTTTGTCCCTCCATTTTGTTTTCATTTCTGTTTTACAGAGTTTTCCTATCAGATAATAGCACATCTGCTCTATCTTATGTTTCTTTGTTCTTTTCTTGCCCCATTACCATTCCCTTCAGGGCTTAGACTAACTCTTCTGACATTCAATTTCTCCTATTTCCCATCTTATCATAGACATGGCTTTTGTTGTCCCACTAACCCCTGGTTCAAAGTCAATCACATCTCTAACTTTTTCTAGTTCTAAATGAATGGTCTCAGACCTGAGGCATTAACTCTGTTTCTCTATCTACAGATGTTGCCTGATCTGCTGATCATACCCAATATTTTCTGTTTTTGTTTCCAGCATCTGCAGCATAGTACATCTGGAATTTTAACTTGTATCTTAATTTGTGCTAAAGATTAATTTAAAACATTTATCATAGATGATATTGTTATGTAGATTATCTTTAGCTGATGTCAGAAAAATGTAAACAAACTATATGTGCTTTATATATAGAGTGGTTTTCCAATTTTCCACGTTGAATTTCCTAGGTAGGATGACTAAGGTAACTGTATGAAAAGTTAGCTCTTAAATGGATTTTCAAAAGACATTTGACAACTTGTGTTTTGCTTTTAACTGGCTTATGGATTTAAAGTTAAATTAGGCAGTTGGATTAAAATGGGATGGCAGGCACAATAAAGCTGATGGATAATGACTACAGGAGTATTACAGAATCTGTTTTGTGTCCAAGCTGTTACCATTATAGATAAACAATATAAGCCAGTTTCTTCTGGGGCTTCCTAACATTACCAGAGTTTCCTCAGGCTGCCAGCTTGATTCTGGTAATAATCCCTCATGGGTTTAGTTAGTTTCTGTCAGGGTTCAGTTGTTTTACTCTTAAATGTTACTCTTAAATGTTTTGTATGTTAATAACTGTAGCTATTTAAAAGAGGCTGACGATCCAGGAGAATTGTGATAACACCAGTGCTCCCACCATAAGTGATTGCACTTAAAAGAAAAATAGGATCTGTTTCATTATATTAGCAAATGATAGTGGTAAAAGGGCACATTCTTCGGCCCACCCCTTATGGTGAGTTTGATATTGGGGTGGGCATTTAATTGGGCAGGAGGGTGACAGGTGGGAACACCCCCATCTTCTTGACTCTGCTCCTATTAATCCAAAGTGGACGACTTTCCCATTCTGCTGCCATTGAAGCCGTTTCATCGGCAATTTATGCAGGCTTCCAGGGTTATCCCTTATCCAAAGGGTTCAGTGCCTGATTGTGAAACCGGGCATTAGGAAGGGGGAGCCATTCTCTATCACAGAATCAAAGAATCCCTACAATGCGTAAGAGAGGTTATTCACCCCATTGAGTCCATCCAAACCAGATCCATACTTCACCCTATCTCCATAACCTGCATTTACCATTGGCTAAACCAACTAGCCTGTACGTCCCTGACACCACAGGGCAATTTAGAATGACCAATCTAACTAACCTGCACATCTTTGGACTGTGGGAGGAAACTGGAGCACTCAGTGGAAACCCAGACAGACACAGGGAGAATGTACAGACCCAAAGTTGGAATCAAATCCAGGTCCCTGGCACTGTGTGTTAGCGGAGCTAAACACTGTCCCACTATGCCACCCATCTCTGTCCTTGCTGCCAACTGTCCATTTCTGCCCTCTTCATGACCCTGACTCTGCAACTGTCTCATCACCTGTGCCATCACCTTTCTGATGGCACTGCTGAGCACAGAGTGGCCAGTAGCTTTTGGAGGGCATGGATTTCGCCACTCTGGTTCATGAAGAAGGCTTCTACAAGCCTTTTGAATGCCTGAGTGACATATGATGGAGTGAAACTTGCTGATAAGAACAAAACAAAACATCATTTCCAGCCAGCTGCTGAGTTCCCTGTCACCATCATAAGATTCCTGGGTTCGCATTTGGTGCGGGGGGCTGGGGTGTGCTGAACAAGTATTCCAGAGAATCCTGAGTGAATTTGTATCCTATTGTAATTACATAAAAATTTGAAATTTTAGTCTTAAAATATATGAAAATGGAGAATCTGTTGGTATCTAAAGAATAAAGAAAATTACAGGACAGGAACAGGCCTCCAAGCCTGCTCTGATCCGGATCCTCTATCTAAACCTGTCACCTATTTTCACAGGATCTGTATCCCTCTGTTCGCTGCCCATTCATGTATCTGTCTAGATACATCTTAAATGACGCTATCGTGCCCGCCTTTACCACCTCCGCTGGCAACGCATTCCAGGCACCCACCACCCTCTGCGTAAAGAACTTTCCACGCATATCTCCCTTAAACTTCTCCCCTCTCACCTTGGAATCGTGACCTCTAGTAATTGAGTGCCCCACTCTGGGAAAAAGCTTCTTGCTATCCACCATGTCCAAACCTCTCATGATTTTGTAGACCTCAATCAGGTCCCCCCTCAACCTCCGTCTTTCTAATGTAAATAATCCTAATCTACTCAATGTCTCTTCATAGCTAGCGCCCTTCACACCAGGCAACACCCTCTGCACCCTCTCCAATGCATCCACATCCTTTTGGTAATGTGGCAACCAGAACTGTACGCAGTATTCCAAATGTGGTCGAACCAAAGTCCTATACAACTGCAACATGGTCTGCCAACTCTTGTACTCAATACCCCATCCGATGAATGAAAGCATGCCATATGCCTTCTTGACCACTCTATCGACCTGCGTTTCCACCTTCAGGGTACAATGGACCTGAACACCCAGATCTCTCTGTGCATCAATTTTCCCAAGGGCTTTTCCATTTACCATATAGTTCGTTCTGGAATTGGATCTTCCAAAATGCATCACCTCGCATTTGCCTGGATTGAACTCCATCTGCTATTTCTCCACCCAACTCTCCAATCTATCTATATTCTGCTGCATTCTCTGACAGTCCCCTTCCCTACCTGCTACTCCACCAATCTTAGTGTCATCTGCAAACTTTCTAATCAGACCATCTATACCTTCCTCCAGACCATTTATGTATATCACAAACAACAGTGGTCCTAACCCTGTGGAACACCACTGGTCACAGTTCTCCATTTTGAGAAACTCCCTTCCACTACAACTCTCTGTCTCCTGTTGCCCAGCCAGTTCTCTATCCATCTAGCTAGTACACCCTGGACCCATGCGACTTCACTTTCTCCATCAGCCTACCATGGGGAACCTTATCAAGTGCCTTACTGAAGTCCATGTATATGACATCTACAGCCCTTCCCTCATCTATCAACTTTGTCACTTCCTCAAAGAATTTTATCAAGTTGGTAAGACATGACCTTCCCTGCACAAAACCATGCTACCTATCACTAACAAGCCCATTTTCTTCCAAATGTAAATAGATCCTATCCCTCAGTATCTTCTCCAACAGCTTCCCCACCATTGAAGTAAGGCTCACTGGTCTATAATTACGTGGATTATCCTTGCTACCCTTCTTAAACAAGGGACAACATTAGCAATTCTCCAGTCCTCCGGGACCTCACCCATGCTCAAGGATGCTGCAAAGCTATCTGTTAAGGGCCCAGCTATTTCCTCTCTCACTTCCCTCAGTAACCTGGGATAGATCCCATCCGGACCTGGGGACTTGTCCACCCTAATGCCTTTTAGAATACCCAACACTTGCCCCTCCTTATGCCGACTTGACCTAGAGTAATCAAACATCTATCCCTAACATCAACATCTGTCATGTCCCTCTCCTCGGTGAATACCAACGCAAAGTACTCATTAAGAATATCACTCATTTTCTCTGACTCCTCGCATAACTTTGCTCCTTTGTCCTTGAGTGGGCCAACCCTTTCTCGAGTTACCTTCTTGCTCCTTATGTACGAATAAAAGGTTTTGGGATTTTTCTTAACCCTGTTTGCTAAAGATATTTCATGACCCCCCTTTAGCCCTCTTAATTCGCCATTTCAGATTGGTCCTGCTTTCCCGATATTCTTCCAAAAACAGAACAACAAACTCCTGGGCTGCCACAAAAAAACTACAGTTTGATCCATTTAGGAAAGGAAATCTGCTGTCACTGTTTTATGTGATTCTAATTCCATACCAACATGCTTGTCTGTTCATTACTCCATAAATTGGTCTGGCAATTCATTCAATTGTATAAACCATTACACAGAGTAACTGCAGAGGCTTGAACACCAAACACCACCGTCCATTCTTCTTAGGGCTGTTAGGAAAAAGCAATAAATGCTAGCATTTCGAGTAACACCCAAATCCTGAGAATGATTAAAAGGAACATGGTAACCAGATAAAATATACTCTCAAGGGGAATAGAAGACAGCACTGCTTGTATATTTTTCTTCAACTTAGCCTAGTTACAAAATGATTGTCATTCTCCTTAAACTGTTACATTATATGATTGCCTAATTCCTTTCTATTATTGTGAAGATGCAGTAAAACCTGCAGAACTTTGAACATTAGAATAAACCCTCAAAGAGTCATATTCTGAAACAGGTTGAAGGCTAACAACCACACCAGCAGTTGCAAAAAATGACAGCAGTGGACAGAGGCAGGTTTCTATTGTTTAACAGCATCACTGCAGGCCAGATACTCAATGCTTCTAGCCCTTTGAAATCTTTGCTGCTGCCACATCAAATCTGAAATGATCTTACTGCCCGACTTAGTCAGATCTAGTCGGATTTATTCTTTAAATTCTTCTCCATCTTAGTCATCTTCTGTTTGATGGCATTTGTTAAGACAGCAAACAGCTGATTGGTTAAATCAGTTTTGACATCCCAATACAGCGTCATAAGACCATTGCAGTCACACCACATCAATTCAAGGACAACATCTTTGTGCCTTTATTGTTGTTTGTGGATTATACAGCACCAATCTCTTGGAAATACACAGGTGGATTGTTATTTCAGGGCAACAATTGCTTTGTTGATTTTTATTTCACTTCAAAGGTCAAAATTGTAGCAAATACATGTGAACCTATTTCAATTAGAATATTAGAGATAACAAGCATGGGGCTGGATGAACACAGCAGGTCAAGCAGCATCATAGGAGCAGGAAAACTTGACGTTTCCGGCCTAAACCCTTAATCAGAAATGGGGGAGGGGAAGAGGGCTCTGAAATAAATAGGGAGAGAGGGGGAGGCGGATAAAGGATGGATAGAGGAGAGGATAGGTGGAGAGGAGGCAGACAAGTCGAAGAGGCGGGGATGGAGCCAGTAAAGGTGAGTGTAGGTAGGGGGGTAGGGAGGAGATAGGTCAGTCCAGGGAGGACGGACAGGTCAAGGGGGCGGGCTGATGTTAGTAGATAGGAGATGGGGGTGTGGCTTGAGGTGAGAGGGAAAACAGGTTAGGGAGGTGGAGATGAGCTGGGCTGGTTTTGGGATGCGGTTGGGGGAGGGGAGATTTTGAAGCTTGTGAAATCCACATTGATGCCATTGGGCTGCAGGGTTCCCAGGCTGAATATGATTTGCTGTTCCTGCAGCCTTCGGGTGGCATCACTGTGGCATTGTAGGAGGCCCAGGATGGACATGTCATCTGAGGAATGGGAGGGGGAGTTGAAATGGTTCGCAACTGGGAGGTGCAGTTGTTTGTTGCGAACTGAGCGCAGGTGTTCTGCAAAGCGGTCCCCAAGCCTCCGCTTGGTTTCCCCGATGTAGAGGAAGCCACAACGGGTACAGCGTATGCAGTATACCACATTGGCAGATGTGCAGGTGAGTATCTGCCTGATGTGCAAAGTCTTCTTGGGGCCTGAGATTGGGGTGAGGGAGGAGGTGTGGGGGCAGGTGTAGCACTTCCTGCGGTTACAAGGAAAAGTGCCGGGTGTGGTGGGGCTAGAATATTGTCAGTATTAGTCATACTTACTGTCTATCAAAAAATAGATTTTAACGGTCCCACTTGACACCACACAATCATGACAGTCAGAATATTATTTCATTATAAACCCAGGCATTAGATTTTCTATTGATAATTCAAGAGAAAAAGTCATCAAGGGTATATACTTTCAACCTGCTTGGGTGAATGTTCCATACTCAAGATCCAGGATAGATGTTCTGACTTCATTTGGCATCACTACCCTTACTATTGATTCTAGCAATTAATATATCCTTTGTGAGATCTGAGTGTTCAACTCTTAGAATCTTAGATGGGATTTCCAATAATGCTGCAGCTACCTCAACTGCAGCAAGGACTTAAAGACAACAGTTACTGACAAAATTGAAAATGATATTCTACTTAACTAGCTCAATGGAAATGAAAAGCACACAAGAGGGAACTCTAGGGCATTTTTCTTACAGGAATGTTTTACAAGTTGATAAGAAGAAGACAATGCATATGCATAATGTTGTCTTCAAAACCAAAAGGACTGGTGGGGAGAAGTGAGGCCTCTTCCCTGCCAAAGAATATTCTCTAAGATAAGATACCCACCAATGGAGTGTAACAAATTGGCAGGCAAGTGCACAAACATGCCATGGAATGTTTTTCTAACTTGTTAAATAGTTATTGATGTTCCACATACTGCTTATAATCTTATGGTTGTTGTAGGTGCACTTATTCAACAAAAGTACTGGGAATCACATAAGAACATAACAAATAGAAGCAGGTGGCAGTCAATGGCCGCTCACACCTCCCCTGCTATTCAATAAGATCCATGGCCCTAGGCCTCACCTTCTCTTTTGCGTCTCTTCCCCATAGCCCTCAACTTCCTGATATTCCAAAAATCTATCCACCTCCTCTTTCAGTGATTGAACCTCCACAACTCTCTGTGGTAGAGAATTCAAGACATTCACTATCTTATGGAAGAAGAAATTCCTTCACATCTCAGTTTAAAGAATTATCCCCTTATCCTGAAACACTGGGGGGAATATTATAGGGGTTTGAGTGACTTGGGCTACGGTGTCATGTGTGACAGAATCCGGTGAGGCCCATTTTGATGTTAGGAGTATTTTACTCCATCTTCTACGCTTTTCATAAGCATAAGGGTGAGTGTTTGACTGGGTGCACAACAGCCTTTTAAAGATAAGGTGCAAAGAATACCAGACTTTCAATGGATCTCTGAGTGGCAAATTCTTGCTGGAATCACACATGGTAAGATGGGGCTGGAATCAGAAGCGGGAGACATCATAGGGGTGGGGTAGGGAATTAAAGTGGCAAGTCTGGCATGATATAGTGAGAGAACTCATGAGACCTTATGGCAAAAAAAGTCCAAAAAAACTTGACACATCTCAGACTGAACAAAAAAAATGTCAGATTCAACCCTATGACCCCCCACCAGCTGAAATATTTTCTCATTGTCTCCTATGTCAAGTCCCCGCAGAATTTTGTATATTTCAATAATATCACACCTCATTCCTCTGAACTCCAGTGAGTAAATACCTAACCTGTTTAGCCATTCTTGAGAAATCAACAATTCATTACAGGAATCAGCCTAGTGAATCTCTGTTGAGTTACCTCGAGTACCAATATATCCTGTCTTAAAAAAACAAGGGCCAAAACTGTACACAGGTGCATTCTAACCAGTTGTGCAGTTCCAAACAGACTTTCCTATTTTTAAACTCTAACACCCTTGCAATAAAGTCTATTTGCCCCATTAATTGCTTCTCTCGTATGCTAACATTTTATGCTTAATGCACAAGAACACCCAACTCCCTCTGTGCTGCTCTTTTTTGGAATTTCTCTCCATTTAAATAATAGCCTGCCATTTGAGTCTTCCTACCAAAGTCCATTTTCCTACATTAAAATCTATTTGCCAAGTTTTTGCCCACTCATCAACTTAACTATTCCCTTTGCATTTTCCTTATGACTTCTTCATAACATGCTCTGCCATCTATATTGTATTGTCATCAAATTTGGTTACATTACAATCTGCACCCTTCTTCCAGTCTTTAATATTTATCGTAAGTAAATGAGGCCCCAAGACTGATTCTTCTGGCACTCCACTGACTATGTCTTTCCCACATGAAAAAGTTGTAATAATACTGACCATTTGTCTTCCTTGTGATAACCAGTCCTTAATGCATGCTAATACTGTGAGTCCCCAGTTTGTGCAATAACCTTTAATATACCTTACTGAATGCTTCTGGAAATCCAAATGGACCGCATCTAGAAGTTGTCTTTGCCAACTCTGCTTGTTGCATTCTTAAAGAACTCCAACATATTTGTCAAACATGATTTCCCTTGCACAAAACTGCGTTTACTCTGTTTGATTGCTTTTTTTCCCGAATAATTTCTAGCATTTTCCAACAATAGATGTTAGGCTGAAAGGCCAATAGTTGCCTGCATTCTGCCTTGAACCACAGTATCACATTAGGATTTTCCAATGCACTAGAACCCTCCAAGAATCCAGTGAGTTCTGGAATATTTTGACCACTGCCTCCACTATCTCTGCAGTCACTACCTTTGAAACCATTGGATTCAAGCCATAAAGTCCTGGTGAATTGTTCGCTGTTCATCCCATTAGATTGTCAGATGCCTTGTCCCTCGTGATAGAAACCAGATCTTTCCTCCCATTATCACTTTGATACCTGAAATCTTTAAGATGTTTATAATGTCCTCCACTGTGAAGATTGAAATAACTGCACAGAGGCCAGTATCCCATCACCAAGTCACCCCTTACTTACATGCGGGATGTCCTTGACATTGATTCAGCTTCCTCAGAGCCAGCCCTCAGCGTCAGGATGTTTGACACTCCTGTTCATATCTCTCAGCTATCACTGCCTGATCGGACCAGATTAACTGCCCCAACAGGGAACTCATATTCTATGCAGTCTAACTGGCTGATTATATTACAATAACTACATTCCTGCCCCTCTGAGTCCGAGGACGTAGGCCAGTTCTTTTCTTGAAGCACCTCCTGGTGTGTTTTAGCACCAGGTCAGATTCCTCCAGCTCCGCCTGTACTACAGGTAATCGAATAGGAACTGGGACAGTTTGGTACCTAGTGAAGCTGTTGGCTGTTTCTTTAAACCCGCCCTTAAACTTTGGACTGATCTTTCTGCCAGACCATTGGATGATGGATGGTATGGAATTGTCTTTGTATGACGAATACCATTCAACTTTAGGAAATACACAAATTTCCTATTGGTAAACTATGGCCCACTAGCTGTGACCAACATTTCTGGCAGTTTGTGTATTGAAAAAGATGCTTGCAGTTTTTCTATCATCATCCCCATGTTTGATGAATGAACTCTGTGCATGTCCAGCCATTTTTTTGAGTAGGCATCCACAATGACTGAAACATTGAGCCCATGAAAGGACTTGCATAGTCGACATGTAACCGAATTCAGGGGATACCTGGCCATTACCACGAATGTGGGGGAGCCGCTGGCTGTAATCTTTGTCCATATTGGCACTCTGTGCACAGCCCCAGCTATGTCTGCATCTAATCTTGGACACCAGGCATAACTTCTCACCAAAATCTTCATTTTGGACACCCCTTGTGGAGTTCAGCCAGTATCTGGCAACACCCTTTGCTTAGGGCAATTACAACATTGTACTCCTCATATCAATATGCCATCCTCTACTGTGATCTGGTCTCTATGGGTCTGAAAAGGTTTCAGTTATGGTTGTGTTGGCCCTTTGGTTTCTCCAATCACCACAGTTTTGGCAGGACCAGATCTTTCTGTGTCCAAAGTCTGATATTGTCAGCTATGACTGGAAGTGTGTTCAGAAAATTTAAAACCATTACAGACTCTTCCAGTGGTGGTTCCACTGGTGGGTGTATCTGCCAGTGGGAAGCAGTTCAATGCATCCACATTTGCTACTTGTCCTTCTGGACGGTGTTTCAACTTGTAATTTTATGCACCTGGTTTTAGAACCCACTGTGGAATTCAGCCTGAAGCTCTGGGCAGCACTGCCTTGTCCTCTTTAAGTACACGTAGCAGGGTTTGTCATCCATTATTACTATAAATTTACTTCTGTAAAGGTATTAGTGGAACTTCCTGATTCTTCTTTCTCTGTCTATGCATTTTTGCGCTCTGCATTAGCCCAAGTCTTGGATGCACACTCTATTGGGCGTTCCTCTCCACAGGGCCACCTATGAGCCAATACTACCTCAATGCCATAAGGGGAGGAATCGTATGTCAACAGCAGATCTTGTTTGGGATCATAGTGTGCCAACACCTTTAGAGAATGATAACTATTTCTTCACTTCCCTGAAAGCTATGGCTTGGCTACTCGAACATTTCCTAAGGCTGACCCCTTTTTAAGAGTTGATGCAAAGGTGCCAGGATGGAAGCCAGGTTATGTATGAACTTTCTGAAATAATTCACCAGCTTAAGGAAAGACCTAAACCCTGATATGGAGGTGAGAGTTGGGGCACCTTTGATCACCCTTACTTTATCTTCCAATATGTGTAATCTGGTCTCTAGGTATATAAAGGGCAAAAGAGAGGCAAAAATGGACATTGGGCCACTGGAAAATGACGGTGGAGAGATGGTAGTGGGGAACAAGGAAATGGCTGAGGAACTGAATAATTACTTTGTGTCAGTCTTCACGGTGGAAGACACAAGCAATATCCCAAAAATTCAAGAGAGTCAGAGGGCAGAACTGAGTATGGTGGCCATTACCAAGGAAAAGGTGCTGGTAAAACTGATTGACCTGAAGGTGGACAAATCACTTGGACCAAATGGACTATACCCCAGAGCTCTAAAGGAGATAGCTGAAGAGATAGTGGAAGTGTTAGCGGTGATCTTTCAGGAATCACTAGAGTCCAAGAAGGTTCCCAGAGGACTGGAAAATCGCTATCGTGACACCCCTGTTAAAAAGGGAGTATGGCAAAAGATGAAAAATTACAGGCCAATTAGCCTAACCTCATTCGTTAGCTACCTAGACTTCAAGAAGGCCTTTGATAAGGCACCACACAGGAGGCCGCTGTTTAAGATAAGGCCCCATGGTGTTCGAGGCAAGGTGCTAGCATGGAAAGAAGATTGGCTGTCTGGCAGAAAGTAGACAGTAGGGATAAAGGGGTCTTTCTCAGGATGGGAGCTGGTGACAAGTGGAGTTCTGCAAGTGTCAGTGCTGGGACCACAACTTTTCACGTTGCACATTAATGATCTAGATGAAGGAACTGTGGGCAGTCTGGCTAAGTTTGCTGACAATACAAAGATAGGTGGAGGGACAGGTAGTGTTGAGGAGGTGGGGAGGCTGCAGAAGGACTTGGACAGGTTAGGAGAGTGGGCAAAGAAGTGGCAGATGGAGTACAACACGGGAAAGTGTGAGGTCATGCACCTTGGTATGAAGAATAAAAGCATGGACTATTTTCTAAATGGGGAGAAAATTCAGAAGTCTGAAGTGCAAAGAGACTTGGGAGTTCTAGTCCAGGATTCTTTCAAGGCAGACTGGCAGGTTGAGTCAGTAGTCAGGAAGACAAATGCGATGTTGGCATTTATTTTGAGAGGACTTGAATATAAAAGCAGGGATGTACTACTTAGGCTTTATAAGGCTCTGGTCAGGCCTCATTTGGAATATTGCATACAGTTTTGGGCCCCATTCCTCAGGAAGGACATACTGGCCCTGGAGTGGGTTCAGAGGAGGTTCACAAGAATGGTCCACGGAATAGAAAGCTTAACATATGAGGAACGTTTGAGGACTCTGAGACTATACTCATTGGAGTTTAGAAGGATGAGGAGAGATCTAATTGAAACTTTCAGAATACTGAATGGCCTGGACAAAGTGGATGTAGGGAAGATGCTTCCATTGGTAGGAGAGTCTAGGACCCGAGGGTACAGCCTTAGAGTAAAGGGAAGACCTTTTAGAATGGAGATAAGGAGAAACTTCTTCCACCAGAGAGTGGTGAATCTATGGAATTCACTGCCACAGTAGGCTGTGGAGGCCAGGTCATTGAGTACATTTAAGACTAAGATAGATAGGCTCTTGATTATCAAGGGAATCAAGTGTTATGGGGAGAAATCAGGAGAATGGGGTTGAGGAACTTATCAGCCATGATTGAATGGCAGAGCAGACTCGATGGGCCAAATGGCCTAATTTCTGTTCCTATGTCTTATGGTCTTGTCGACTCTGTAGCCTAAGTAGGTCACTTGGGGTATCTGCAATAGACAGTTTTCCCTCCTAAGGTGTACACCCTAAGGGAGAAATGCCTAAGGACTTTGTCCAAGTTCTCTACGTGCACCTCATTGTTCTTCCCTGTTATTAGCATAATGTCTAGATAAACAGCCAACTGAGTTAGTCCTTCCAAAATGTTCTCCATTGTTCGCTGAAAAATTACACAGGCTGATGATACTCCAAATGACAATCTCAAATCTTAGCACAAACCCTTATGGGTATTAATTGTGGTGTTCTTCCGGGAATCCTTATCTAACCCCAATTGCAAGTACACATGGATTATGCCCAGCTTCATGAAGGACAGCCCCCCTGCCAGCTCTGCATGTAAATTCTCTATGCGAGGGATTGGCCATTTATCCAGCTGTGAGAAGTTTACCGTTTGTTCAAAATCCCCAGAATGGCAAACCAACCCAATCGACTTCACAATTCATGTGACCGATGCTGCCCTTTCTGCAAACAATTCCTTCACTTTCCAGCCTTCTGTTTTCTGCCTCTACTTTTGCTCATAAAGCAAGCTGCAGAATCGTGGAATTGCTTCCTGGTCAACGTGCAAGGTGGCCTTGGCTCCTTTGATAGTCCCTTGGCTTCTCTGAAAATCTTCCAGGTATTACATTAGGACTTCACTCAGGCAGCCATTTTCTAATTGAAAAATGTTGAGCCAATCCAGGTGAATTTTTCTCAACCAATTTAACCCTATCAAGTTTGCCCAAGTCTTCTTTTACAATGAGTGAAAATTGAACCAACTGCTTCTCATAAGAGACTGGAATGGATGTTGTACCATTAATCTTACCCGGAATAGGTTCCCAGTCTAGCTAAGGTCTTGCACAAATGTAAGGGTTGGAATCCAGAGTGGATTTTGTTAAACATTGGTTCTGAGATCATTGAAAGGACCACATCGGTATTAACCTCAATTACAACTGGGTGACCATTTAACCAGATACTTATTTTTATTGGTTCTAATTTGGATGTTGCCAAGAAATTTAACTGTTTCAAACCAGATATAGGTGGACTTTCTAGGTGTTTACTCTCCTGGATGTCGGCTTATGAGCTATCTTACTCAATTTAGATCTAGTTGGACTGTTTTGCTGCCTGGAGACCATGTACTGGCTGCAACCATAATGGTTTTCTGGCCCTGATCTTGAAGAAAATGTTAACTGTTTGACTGAGGCTTGGTTATGTTAGGGTTTTACTTTGGCTGACCTAGAGTCCCTCTATTGAGAAACAAAAACAGAAGTTGCTGGAAAAGTTCAGCAGGTCTGGCAGCATCTGTGAAGAAAAAAATCACAGTTAATGTTTTGGGTCTGGTGACCCTTCTACAGAACTGACAGTAGCTGGGAAAATGTCAGCTTATATGCAGAAAATTGGGAGGGGGATATGGTAAGGAGTAAATGATAGGATAGAGCCCGAAGAGAGAGAAGAGCAGTTGGATAGACAAAGGAGTTCATAATGATCTGGCTGGGAGGGTGAACAGTTGTTAATGGGGGCTGTTAGAGACTAACAGTAGGTAATGTGTAATGGCAGGCTATGTGATAACAAGGCATGTGTGTGGAGTAGGCAGCTAAGACATGGGAGAGTTTAGGCACTAAAATTATTGAACTCAACATTGAGTCTGGAGGGCTGTAGGGTCCCCAAGTGGAAAATGAGGTGTTGTTCTTCCAGCTTGTGTTGAGTTTTGCTGGAACACTGCAGCAAGCCACAGACAGAGGTGTTGGCCAAGGAACAGGGTGGTGTGTTAAAGTGGTAGGCAACAGGCAGCTCAGGGTCTTTTTTGTGAGTAGAATGTAGATGTTCTGTGAAGCGGTCATCCAGTCTACGCTTCGTTTCCCCAGTGTAGAGGAGACCACATTGTGTGCAGCAAATACAGAATGCTAGATTCTGGGAAGTGCAGGTAAAGTGCTGCTTCACCTGGCAGGTAGATTTGGGCCCTTGGATAGTGGGGAGTGAGGAAGTAAATGGGCAGGTGTTGCACCTTCGCCGGTTGCAGGGGAAGGTGCTGTGGGGCTGTTGGGAGTTGGGGTGTGGGGGGTGGGGGGGTGTGGTGTTGGGGGTGAAGGAAGAGTGAACCAGGGCCTCCCAGAGGGATGGTCCATGTGGAAGGCGGACAAGGGAGTATGTGTCTGGTGGTGGCATCTCACTGGACATGGAGGAAATGGTGTCTGATTATCTTCTGGATGTGGATGCTGGTGGGATGGTACGTAAGGACAAGGGGAACCATATTGCTGCTGCGGAGGGAAGAGAAAGGGTGAGGGCGGAAGTGCGGGAGATGGGTTGGACCTGGTTGAGGGCCCTGTCGACAACAGTGCTAGGGAATCCTCGGATGTGGAAGAAGGTGAACATGTCGGAGGCTCCCTTGTCGAAGTTGGCCTCATCTGAACGTTTGTGATGGAGACGGAGGAACTGAGAGAATGGGATTGAGGTCTTTACAGGAAGCGGTGTGTGAGGATGTACGGTCCAGGTAGCTGTGGGAGTCAGTGGGTTTATAGTGGATATTAGTGGCCAGTCTATCTCCAGAAATGGAAACAGAGATGCCAAGGAAGTGAAGGGAGGAGTCAGAGATAGACCAGGTGTAAGTGAGGGCAAGGTGGAAATTAGAAGCAAAATTGATGAAAATTTCCAATTCCGACGAGAGAGGGAAGCAGCACCAATGATATCATTGATGTATCGGAGAGAGAGTTGTGGGTGGGGGCCAGAATAGGACTGGAACAAGGAACGTTCCACATACCCCATGAAGAGACAGGCATAACTGGGGCCCATGCGGGATCCCATGGCCACCCCTCTGACCCATATTCAGGATATGTCCTGAGTGTGGCGATGCAGTTGCCTTCACTCAAGTGGTGTTCCTTAAGCTCAGTCAGACTGGTGAGGGTATTCACTTCTATTGGAATACCCCGCAACTCGTATGCCCCACTTTCCACATTTTCCAATGATAGTCTGTTTTCGTGCCTGTTTGGTGTCCAGTTGGGCTTCAGCTAATAGGCACTTTTTTTGCATAGTTACATCATTAGTTCCACATGCCAAATGGTCTCTTAACATCTCATTAAGGGTTAAAACAAAATCATATGCCTCTACCAGTCATCCTAACCTAGTCAAAAATCCTGATATAGATACCCCTGGTTCTCTAATAGACAAGTAAAACCATAGTGACTCAGAATTAGAGAAGACTTGGGATCATAGTATTCCTTAATGAAATCCTCAACTCTTGAAACAATTTATTGTCTGGTGCATCAAGGAAAGTTAGGGTCCTAAAAACTGAAAAAGCTGCCATTCCACAAGCTGTCAGGAAAATTACTCATTTCTTTTCGTCTGCCCCAATGTCATTTGCCCTGAAATAAAAAAATGCATTCTTTCCACATACTGGGCCCAATCTTTGATGGCAGGATTGAATGAATCAAGTTTCCCACATAACAGCACGATGCCAGAAATACTTAGCCCACTCAACGACACCTGTTGCGAGTGGATTTCTTCTGAAACGAACTTTGCTCTTGTCGCCACTGAAGTAACTCCACAGAGGCTGGTATTGTTTCACCAAGTCACCATTTATTTACATGTGGAAAGCCCCAAACAGGGAACTCATATTCTATGACATCCATTGGCTGACCTTGTTACAATCACTGCATTGATCAATACAAAATATTGGTTTAAATTATGGGATAACAAGCATGGGGCTGGATGAACACAGCAGGTCAAGCAGCATCATAGGAGCAGGAAAACTTGACGTTTCGGGCCTAAAACCTTCATCAGAAATGGGGGAGGGGAAGAGGGTTCTGAAATAAATAGGGAGAGAGGGGGAGGCGGATAGAAGATGGATAGAGCAGAGGATAGGTGGAGAGGAGGCAGACAAGTCGAAGAGGCGGGGATGGAGCCAGTAAAGGTGAGTGTAGGTAGGGGGGTAGGGAGGAGATAGGTCAGTCCAGGGAGGACGGACAGGTCAAGGGGGCGGGCTGATGTTAGTAGATAGGAGATGGGGGTGTGGCTTGAGGTGAGAGGAAAAACAGGTTAGGGAGGTGGAGATGAGCTGGGCTGGTTTTGAACTGAGCGCAGGTGTTCTGCAAAGCGGTCCCCAAGCCTCCGCTTG
>JAHRHZ010000283.1:55685372-55731708 GCA_024137785.1 Ginglymostoma cirratum
GAAGGTTTTAGGCCCGAAACGTCAAGTTTTCCTGCTCCTATGATGCTGCTTGACCTGCTGTGTTCATCCAGCCCCATGCTTGTTATCTCGGATTCTCCAGCATCTGCAGTACCTTTTATCATTGGTTTAAATTATCTCCAGTTTGCCTGTTCCCTGTTTAATTTCCCACTTGCAACCTCCAAGGGTCCCACACAAACTTTAGTTACTGTCTTTCTTTTTATAGACCTGTAGAGATTTTTGCTGTTTGATTTTATATTTCTTGCCAACTTTCTTTCATAATTAATTTCCTCCCTCTCTGTTAGTTAATTCAGTCTTCTATTGCTGATGCCTAGAAATTCTCAATCCTCTGGCCATTTTGTTGCTGTTTTGCCATTTTGAATGATTTAGTTTTTGATTGGAAACTATCCTTATCCTTAACTGCTTTTGTTAATCATGGGTGATTTGTCCTACTCAGAGTGCAGCAGTCATTTTGACCAATATAAATCTTTGCTGAATGTTCCGAAATATCTGCTTAATAATCTTCCATTGCTCATCCACTGACTTTCCACTTACTCTATTTTCCCAGCCTGCTTTAGACAAGCCTTTCTTCATACCACTGTAACTGCCCTTATTTAAGGTGAAGACACTAGTTTGAGATTCAAAGATAATAGGAGATAACAAGGTATAGAGCTTGATGAACACAGCAGGCCAAGCAGCATCAGAAGAGCAGGAAAGCTGACATTAAATTCTACCATATTGCCCACATAGGAAGTTCAACTATTAGATCTATTATTAATTCTACCTCATTACACATTACTAAATCTAAAATAGCCTGTTCCAGGTTAGGATCTGCAAAATACTGCTTATAGAATCCCTACAGTGTGGAAACAGGCTATTTGACCCAACAAGTCCACACCAACTCTCCGAAGAGTATCCCACACAGACTCACCCCCTATCCCTGTAACCCTGCATTTTCCCATCACTAATCCACCAAACCTACACATCCCTGGACACTATGAGCAATTTTAGCATGGCCCATCCACCTAACCTACACATCTTTGGACTGTGGGAGGAAACTGGAGCACACAGCAGAAATCCATGCAGACACAGCAAGAATGTGCAATGTCCACACAGACAGTTGCCTGAGGCTGAATTGAATGTGGGTCCCTGGCACTATGAGGCAGCAGTGCTTAAAGAAAGAATCCCTGTTGCACTTTAGAAATTTGTTTTCCGTGTTCCCATGCCATCTGATTTATCCAGTCAATATGCAGATTAAAGTCACCCATAATTGTATTCTTATACACCTCCACTATTTCCCAATTTATGCTTTGTCCTACAGTAAGGCAGCCTTTCAGCAGCCTGTATATAACTCCCACCAATGACTTCTCTCCATTGCTAATCCTATTTCTAGCCAAACTGATTCCATATCATGATCAATCGCACCTATACAATTACCTTCCTTTCTTGATACCTTCCTTTATTAAAGCTACCTACCTCCTTTACCTTTTTGTCTATTCTTTCTTGAATGGTGAATATTCTTGAATATTAAGTTTCTAGTCTTGGTCATCCTGCAACCACTTCTCTGCAATAGCTATCAAGCTGCACTCGTTTAATTATATTTGTGCCATCAACTAATCTATCTTGTACAAATGCTGTGTGCTTTCAGATAAAGAGGACTTTTACCATTATTACCAACTTTGATTCTAATTTCTGTTGAACATTTTACGCTAACTTGTCACACTTTGATTACTGTTCACCTCTTCAGTACCCAGAACCTCTGCTCTTTTGTTTATTTTGATTTTTTTGAAACTTCCTTTCAATTGAACCCTCCCCTCCTCTAATTAGTTTAAAGCCCTGTCTAAAACCCAGTTATAAGACTGGTGCCAGCATGATTCAAATGAAGCCCATCCCTGTGAAACAGCTGTGTCTTTGCCCAATGTTGATATCAGTAGAATCAGAACCCATTTATCCCTAAACCAGTCTTTGAGCCATTCTTTTCCATGTTAGTTTCCATGTGGTTCAGCCAATAATCTGAAGATTATTGCCTTTGTGCATCTGCTTTTTAAAATTTAGCCCCAAGCTACTAGAATTCCCTCAGCACAACCTCTTTTCTGGCCTTACCTGTGCCATTAGCATCTATGTGCACCATGGCAACTGGATCTTTTCCCCTTGACTCCAACTCCCGCTCCAGCCCAGAAGGGATGTCCTGAACTGATGCACTAGGTAGGCAACACAGCCTTCAGGACTCACTATCTTTGCTGCAGAGAAGAGTATCTATCCCTCTGAATATACTATCCCCTATTACTACTACATTTTTCTTTTCTGTCCCTCTTGAATGGCATTCTAGACGTGTTGTGGTCAGGCTGAAGTTTGTGCTTTTGTCAACACTGGGAACAAGAACATCATGCTGATTGGACAAGGGCACTAACTGATATTCCTCCAAAGCTAAATTCTAGATTTGCATACATGCCTCATTCGCAATCCACACTTCTGTCCTGACCACAGCTCAGTGGTTAGCACTGCCGTGTCACAGCACCAGGGATCCAGGTTCGATTCCACCCTTGGGGAAATGTGTGAAGTTTGCACATTCTCCACATGTCTGCATGGGTTTTCTTTGGGAATTCTGGTTTTTCCCCATAGCCAAAGATGTGTAGGTTAGGTGGATTGGCCACGCTAAATTGCCCATAGCGTCCAGGGGTGAGCAGGCTAGGTGGATTAACCATGGGAAATGCAAGGTTACAGGGACAGGATAGAGGGTGGATCTGGGTGTGGACTCAAGGGGCTGAATGACCTGCTTCCACACTGTAGGAATTCTATGATTCTAAATCTGTTGTAATTAATCTAAGGGGTGTGACTGTCTCCTGAAACACAGTGTCCAAGTGCCTGTCCCCTCTTCCTGATGTATTGCAATGTTTGTAACACATTGCCTGCCCTGCTGTTTCTATTTAATATATAAATTTGGATGTTAAGTATTTTAAAAGTGGACTTCTTAACTGTATAATTTAGCCACAAAATCATTGCCTGTTTAAAACATTTTGCCAATCAAAAGAGATATGGAAGAAATACCCATCAATCACCGACCTATTTTCCTGTGACATCACACTTCAGCCCTGATAGGTAGAATAAGGTTGAAGGGGTTCTCTGTTACTCTTCACAGGTAAGTCCACCTTTCTCTTTATGAAGTTGCTGACTTGGTGCTCTCTCACTGTTTGTGAAATTGCTGACCTTGCTGTCTTTCTTGCTCTATAATAAGCTGCTGTCACCTCTCTCTTCTGCTTTTCTTATGAAGCCGCTGTCCTCTCGATGGTTTGAATGCAAAGGTTCCTCATCTCTCTCTCTTATTCTGACAAATGGGTATTTATGTATAACATCCGTGTTCCTGAAACTTTAAACATTTTGGAGTTGATTATATTTAGTTCAATGTGTTTCCTTCTTTACTTCATGCTTTGGTTTCTTTTTAAGAGTTTCCTTGATACTCCACTTTGTAAATAAAGGACAGAAATCCTTAGCTTGACTATACCATTTTTGTGCTGCCATATTACTCTCCGCAAATAAGAAATGCAATATCCACTTCCTTGTTGCGAAGTGGTCACTGTATTAATGAAGTGATAGCTCATGAAATCATTATTGTTTATTGCACCTTTTTGTCTCCTGCACACAGAAGATGATAATATGAAAATTAAGATAGGTAATTTTTGGAACGTCTTGGTACTTAAAGAGATTTGATAACCCTTTTCTCTTTCCCCACAATTGTTTTCCTGGCTTACGCCTATTAATGGTGGTCTATACATAACCTGACAAAACCAATATATTTTAAAGCCATTATAATTTTTGCTGTCCCATCGATTATTTGAATTTTCTTTTGATGTATTACATAGAGCCTTCAATCCAGAGCAAAACTTTTGGTCAACTGGATTCCATACAAGTCTCCTCATACTCCAATAACTACATGCTGTTCCACCCTCCCATCCATTTGCTCCCTTTTCCCCCCTCATATGCACCAAATCACTATTCCAAATCTCTGCTCCAAATGAGCCAATTTAAAAAAAAACACTTAGAAGACAGTTCAATTTCAGCAGAGTATTTGTTAAGTTCAAAAGTTCTAGGTCACACATCTTTTAAAAGAGAATTGTGAAAAGAATTCAGAAGGGGACCAGGTGGCTGTTATGACTAAATAAGGTGAGGAAAAATGTACAATGGTCACATGGTGGTTGAAGTGCAGCTGTTTAGGCTCTGATGATCAACAATCAGAGCTTGCAGAAAATGAACTCATGCCTCTTTGTCAAAGTGATTATTGATTGGCTTAACACAAAGCTGGCAAGAAACATATGGGATGCCCGTTAACCGATTGGATTAGCTCTTGAATTCAACCATTATTCAGTGGAAAGATCTTAGCATCAATGTAACATTTATAAGAAGATCAACACTAAGCCAGAATTAACAGGTCTGCTGGGTTTTACAGTGTTTATGTTTTGAACAAGTGAAGATCTTTGCTTATATTCTGACAAATGACATTTTACATAGACTACACACAAGATTGCCAACATTGGACTAGACTTTGCCTTCACTATAGACAGGAATAAGTGTTGTTACTAACAACTCGAGGCATACAAAGGAAGTTTGATATTCTACTACTCTTGCAAACATAAAATAAATGTTAACAAGTCTATAAAAGATTGCTGGAACAACTCAGCAGGTGTGGTAGCATCTGTGGAGAGAAAGCAGAGTTAACATTTCAAGTCCAGTGACCCTTTTTATTTCTTCTTTTTCAGTTCCACCATGAGCTGCAGAGTTACTTGTAGAAAATCTTTAGTTTTAAGAGCTGTTCCACTTGGACCATGTATTTTCATTTTTCGGTGTTGTAATTTCTGTTTCCTCACTGATGATAAATAATCTGATAAGGTAATGACATTTTCCCTGAGTCAAGCTTAAAGTTAATAAGATGTTGATTGACATAAATATGCCCTGTCAAACTAGAATTTGTTGGATTATCAATTTCCACTAGGAATGCATTGGGGATCTTTTCTAACGCTACTGGCTGTACTGGATTAACATTGGTATAAATGGCCATTTGATCTTTGTTGTTCTCTAACTGTCTCTAACTTCTACACATCTTCCAAAAACTACCCATTGTTGTAAGATAACATTATTTAGTCCATCTCTGATATTAAATCTGCCAACCAGAATCATTTCTCCTGCCATTTCTTTCTAATGTGATTATTTATTCTTCTTACTGTAAAACTTTTAAAATTCTGTTTCAATTCTGCTTTCATTCCTGGTTTTAAAGGCTTTTAATCTTCCTACTCTGGCTGCAGCAGAAAAAAATGTCTCATGCTTTCTGCAGATGAAATGGAGGTTTCCTTTTATTCCCCAGGAAAAATCAATTAGTATGCCTAATAAACAATATTCGTCCTTTCCATGATCTTGCCAAAAGAAATCTGGTATCTGCAGCCTTAATAACAACTATCTACCTGAATCATGTTTATCGATCTTTAGTTCTTAAAGTGGCCTCCGTAGTTTCTTTAATATCCTCTTCTGTTCGACTTTCCTATTTAGACTTTTAAATTGCCCCCTTGATATCTTAATTCTGGCTTTGTGATATTACCAGTGGTGTGGCCATTGTTTAAATAACTTCCTTGATTTTACTGCTGTACTTTGTTGTGTCAGCTCACTTTGGAAGCAGCACTGGTTATGATCTGTAAGTGCTCCTTCTAATTTCTAGTCTTAAGGCTATTCTGTGCCAGTAACTTAATGCTGCCAGAAGCTCAATGAGCTCTGATGCTTGTTTTTTTGATTCCCACCTCAAACTTCTAATTAGAACGGCTCCTACACATCTCACTTCACAATGGGATCTGTAACTCCATGTGTGACTAGCCTCTAGCTCACACTTATCTGTGTGCTTCTCTCACATAAGAGACTTTACCATTGAATGCTATTCCTTCCTTGTTGATCTTTCTGTGAATTTGCCTGCACGTTATTTGAATTTTCAGTTGCTGCAGCTGCAAACTGCCCTTATTAAAGTTCTTAAAGTCTTTAAAGCTGTAAATATCCAGTGCTGCTCCTGAGTTCTCTAGAATGCTCTGCTCTTGGTGCCACTGGAACCTTCACCATTGTGAACTTATGTTAATCAACTAGCCCACTGGTTTCACCATATTGTATGAGCTATGTTATCAACCATTAGCATCTTGTGGTTAAGGTACTATCCTTCACCTCGACTGGGTCTAAGGGACTGTTTGGTTTAAAGGTAGAGAAAAACCACTAATGATTCTTAACAAGAGGAGGCTCTAAAAATTAGTTTATTGCAGGAAATCAATCAAGTGTAAGTTAACTTAAATTTAAACCTAAATTAAACCTAAAGTTAAAAATCATCACTAAGACAGTTGTCATGTGGAAACATGTGAATTTAGCTCTTCACTATACGTGATCTTAAGATGTTCTGCCTTTTCCCCATACAAGTCCTTAAAACATCATTAGATTGGATGAAGTTTAATGCAGTGTCCAACATTAACACTTTCAGAATCATTACCTTATATACAACAATCTACTTTGGTTTAACAATATAATCAATGTTCTGTCTGCCCATTCACATATTTGTAAAATATCCTACTGTACTTTTTCAAAGGAAAGCAGGGGAGGCCCAGTGTCCTGGCTATTATTTATCTATTAATGAAAATCACAAAAGGATTATATAGTTATTAACAAGCATGGGGCTGGATGAACCTACCTGCTGCTTGACCTGCTGTGTTCATCCAGCCCCATGCTTGTTATCTCGGATTCTCCAGCATCTGCAGTACCTTTTATCTCTTATATAGTTATTAATACTTTTTTTTTATGGGAGTTCGTTATGCACAAATTGTCTGCTGCTTTTCGAACAGTGACTACCTTTCGAAAGTGCTTTATTGTTGATGAATCACTTTGGCATATTGTAAGGCACTATATAAATTTTTTTTTTGTTTCTTTTATTGGAGGTCTGTTAACATTGAGATTAATTAACATTTGAAGATGCCAAAATAAAGGATTTGTAGTATTACGTTTGAGCTATGATATACAATTTGAACTATGCAGTGCATATTAGGCAATCATTCTTTTATCACTAATCTGACCTTAATCTAGGCAAATGCAATACAGACTAAGTCTCTCCGATGGATGCTTAGAATAGAGTCTGTTGCTTTTATTCAGAATAGGTTTAATTTGTATGTCAGATATTTACTATTAGTCAGTGTAAACCGTCTGAGCTTTGTAATCCTTATTAACTCTGGCAGATTGTTCTGTTAATCATGGAAAATAATCTGTTGTGTGTTTGAATGAAGGCCCTTTTAAAAATAAAAATGAATCTATTGGACCATGATTGTTTTGATATGCTCTATATTTATGTTACTTTTGTTAGGCCTCACAAATGGAAATATGTACTTTTCAAATAACATCATAGCAAAAGAACTTTGACTATATTGGGCTATTGGATTTATTTGGAGAAGTATAACATGCTGGTTAGATTTGCTTCCTATAGGTGGATCAGGCCCTAGTTATATTTTCACCTGGTCTTCTGCTAACCTTATTGTTATTTGAGCAGCCTTGGAAGTCAGTGATAAAACTGCCGTTTATTAGTTTAACTTCATTTGGAGGGGCTTCATTGGTGAAATTCAGAAGTTCAACTGCAGGAGGATGGATGTCCAAATGAGCAGATAACAGCAAATGGGGATAAGGGGTTCTTTTTCAGGTTGGTGATCTGTAGCCAGTGGGGTTCCACAGGGATCCGTGCTTGGACCACAACTGTTTACAATATATATTAATGACTTGTAGGAAGGAAGCAATTGCACTATAGCCAAATTAGCAGATAAAACAAAAATAGGTAGAAAGGGAAGTTGCAAAAGGGATACAAACCATTTACACAAAGACATTGATAGGTTAAGTAAGTAGGCAAAAATTATGCAAATAGATTACAATATGCAAAAATGTGAAGTTGTTCATTTTGGAAGGGATAACACAGAAGTATTATTTAAATGGAGAAAAATTGCAGAGTGGGCAGGTCTTGCTGCAACAGTACAAGGTGCTGGGGAGACCATATTGGGAGTACTGTGAACAGTTTTGGTCGCCTTATTTAAGGAAATATACAATTTTATTGAAAGCAATTAAGAGAAGGCTCACTAGACTGAACCTAGGTAAGGAAGATTGTCTTAAGGGCAAAGATTAAACAGGTTGGGACTCTACTCATCAGAGTTCAGAAGAATGAGAGGTGATCTCAGTGAAACTTAGGATTCTTAAGAGACTCGACAGGGTAAATGCTGAGAGAATATTTCTCCTCATGAGAGAATCTAGGACCACATGGCACTGTCTCAGAATTAAGGGGTGCCAATTTAAGACCGAGATGTGGAGGAATTTCTCTCTAAGAGTATTGAGAGTGTTTGGAACCCCTTACCACAGAGAGCTTTGGGGACAGTGTCATTTTGTATATTTAAGGTGGTGATAGATAGATTCTTGATCAGTCGGGGGAACAAGGGTTATGGCAGAATGGCAGGAAAGTGGCTGTGAGAAGTGTCATATTAGCCATAATTCTATTGAATGGTGGAACAGATTCAAGGGGTTGAATGGTCTATTTGTGTTCCTTTTTCTAGTGGTTTTACGGTCTAATTTACTGTCATGATACCAGCATTTTCAAGTTTATGTGCATCAAAAAGGATAAATAGTGTAGGTCCCTCTTCTTCTGGAGAGAAAATGCTGAATGTTGTCTAATGGGGATTTTGAAAATGTAAAAGCTTTTCAGAGTAAAGTGAATATTTCCACTTGTAGCAAAAAAAAACTAGAAGGCTTGTTCTTGTTTCCATTGGCTGTCTGTCTATTTAAGGACGACTTCTACTCAGGGTCAGGAATTTTTGGCATGAATCTTAACGGATTTGAGCATGGAGCAGTGTGATTTTTGACCTGCATATCTTTAGGTGTTTAGGTACATGAAACAGGGCATGAGATCTATCTCCCATGAGATCATGGAATCAGGAGTGCAATATTTGCTTCCTCTCTGTCTTTCTCTGCTACATTATAGTCACTATGATAACAAATGGGGAATTCAGAAGATACATCTTTATTCAGAGAGTGGTGAAAATGGCATACTCGCTACTACGAAGGGTGTTTGGAGGCAAGTAGTAGAGATACGTTAAAGTAGAGGTTGGATAAGCTAATGAGGCAACAGTGAATACAGGGGTGAAGTTAAGATGAGAGGCGGTTCAAGTGGAGCATAAACTCTGGCACTGACTGGTTAGGCTGGATGGTCTGTTTCTTGTTCCTGTCAATCTGAAACCAATGAGAAAATGCAACACGAACTGCCAATCACATTTGTTTAACTCTGCTTTCATGTTGTAGTCTATAAGATTGCATTTAACAAGCACCAAAAAAACTACAACTGTAGAAGGAACATCAAACTTTAAAACTGCATGAAGCAAAAGCTTTGAAGCTAACAGTGGGAATGCAAAAGGTACTGCAGGAGATGGGCATGTGGAAACTGATGCAGTTTGATAAATGCAGGCCGTAGAATCACAGAAACATCAAACAGTTAAACACAAGAGGCCAATTGGCTATTATGACTGTGCTTGTAACACTCCTTTTTTTCTCATAGCCCAGTAAATTATTTTCTTTTCTGATAATTACCCGATTTTCCTTTTGCTTCCACCACCACCTCTGGTAGTATCTTCCTGGTCCTAAGTTAATGCTGCATTAAAAAAGCTTTTCCATATGTTGCCTCAGGTTTGTTTGCCAACTATTTTAAATCAGTGTCCACTGGTTCTTGATCCTTTCAATTGCAAATCATTTCTCCCTACCTACTTTGTCCTGATTCCTCATGACTTTGAAAGCCTCTATCAAATCTCCTCTCCTGGATCTCTTCTCTTTAAAGAGAATAGTTCCAATTGCTTTAATTCATCCATTTAACTGAAGTCCCCGAGCCCCAGAACTATTCTCCTGCTGGTGTTGAAAGTCCTCTTCTATATGTAACATTCACACTGCACAAGTGCCAGCTAATAACCCATCTCCAGCAACACAGAACTATCACCCCTTGACACTCAATGGCATTACTGTCACTGAATCCCTATTGTTGACATCTATGATCAGGGACTGTACTAACTAGCCGTATAAATATTGTGGCTGCAAGAGTGGGTCAGAGACTAGGAATTCTGCAACAAGTAATTCACTTCTTGATTTTCCAAGCCTCTCCACCATCCACAAGGCGCAAGTCAGCAGTGTGATGGAAAACTCTCCACTCATCTGTTTGAGTGTAGATCCAGTAGCAAAGCTTAAGAATCCACAATCCAGAACAAAGCAGTCTGCTTGATTGGTACTGTATCCACAAATATCCATTCCCTCCATTACCAATGCTCAGCAGCAACAGTCAGTGCCATCTGCAAGATGCACTGCAGATATTCTCCAAGGTGTAGACAGCACCTTTCAAACCCACAACCACTAAGATCTGGAAGGACAAGGGCAGCAGATAGGCAGGAACACCAAAACCTTTGAATTCCTCTTCAAGTTCCATACTATCCTGACTTGGAAAAACATCATTGTTCCTTTTGGGTCAAGATTCTGGAACTCCCTCATTTACAACATTTTGGGTGTATCTATACCAAGTGGACTGAAGCACTTTGAGAAGGTAGCTTACCATCACCTTTGCAAGGCCATTTTGGGATGGGTAATAAATGCAATGCCCACATTCCATGAATGAATTCAAAAATATATAACACTTAGAAATTATGTAGCATTAAATACTGCTCTGGTTATTATAATTATTATATCATTGCTTGTGGGAGAGATTAATTTGTGTACGCAAAATGTAACAAAATAATAAGTTCCTTTATAAAGAATAAATTTAGGGCTTTATCCTCTGTTTGTGACCATCAGTAATTCCAGGTACTAATAATACATATTTGGTACATTTTCTATGGAAAGGTAGCAAACAAAATCAGGCCTGAAATATACGTGTCTTTCTTTAAAGAAATTCTCTACTTTGTTCATAGGACTATCACCAAGGAATATTTGTCTTAGCAGTATTACTTCATGTATTTGCTAATCATGAAAAAGATTAAAAATTAATCAAATAAATAACTCCAAAATGCAATAGTATAATTAAATTAAAGTTCACCATCTTCAGATTATTTGGACATCTTGTCCATATGTTACGATAGAATTAAAAGGAATTTGCAGAATATAAAACATCGTTAATTCTCTTTCCAAATTAACTTAGCTTTAAATGTGAAGTATAAAATGTGAGTTTGAAATATGTAATGTTGCCACATTGGGGTTTTTGGACACTAAATTCTGCACTGCTAGTAATCTGAATCTCAAAAAGGGAATTCACCCATCATTTATGCATATATTATTAAAAAAGTTACTTTAATGAAATTGTGGTTTACTTCAGCTTTGTCCATAAACTTTTTACCCCTGATCTTAAATTTTACTAAAACGCATGTACAGACTTTGGAAAATGGTGTCTATGAACTGTCACTTTATATCTGTTCCCAGGAAGCTGTCCCGTAGCTGTTTTTGAAATACTGGATGAAATCACTGAGCCAGCAGCAGTGAATTGTCAAAAACATCATTGTGGCCTTAAGCATGAGTTACCGAAGACAGAGAACATAAAGTCAACTCATAATCTAATCTTATGCCAATATTTTACTTTAAAAATAATTAACCCTGACAGGAAGTAGGACAACGTACCACTCTAATTTCTTTACTTCTTTAGCATGTAGTCATACTTATTTTTGATAATCTGAGTGTACCAAAACATGATCATAATATTTCTAACAATGATTAAAATATGGATATAACCAAGATCTGCTGTTATCAAAAACTTTTTCCCATTATGATTAAAAATCTACGTTTGTAGTTCTTAATTGCACCACAAAAATGAAAAATGAATTGTTGTATTGCATTATGGAAATAATGAAGCTAGACAACAAAGGCACTGGACAAATCACTTCAGAGTGTAAAGTACTTGTAAAAAAAGCTAAATGTAGGAGATTCTGCAGAAATAATTCATAATAACTGGAAAATTAAAAATAATATTAGAAAATATCGAGTAGTATACTTGTCTAGTATTAAAGGTGACTGGATATAATTTACTGTTGTTACTGCTTATAACCTCTCATCGTATTTGAGCCTCTAATAAGGACCCTATTAACCATGGTATATTCTGAGATATACCCAGATTCACTCCATTACCCTGAATTCATCGTCTTAAAACTGGTGAAACATTTGTCTCACTATAGTCACTAGGTTTACAACAACAGAAGTTCAGCATAACTTAGTATTATTTCTTAATGTATCTAACTTTCTTTCTTGTTTTCAACCTCAAAGGTGTCCTGTGCTATAAGCGTAGGTTATACGTTTTCATTAAAAATCTGTTAGCTTTAGATGTATTACAATACCTAATGTGAGATGCATTTATATGAGAAACAGAGCAGATATTCATAAGTCAATTAAATAGAGTGTTGGAGGAGAATGAAGAAGATCATACACCATTATTATGTCAAGGCTTATCACTGCTAGAACAGAAATATGTTCAACCTAATCAGAGGAAGAAAAGACCTGGGCATTAGAAATTCTCCAAGGCACCGTGATAGAATAAATAATTGTTAGTGCATTGAGTACAAAAGAATGTGTGCATCAGGCAGAGCTGTAAGAGGTGCCCACATGAATACACTAAGGGTTTTCACAGGAGAAGATTCTTAAGTAAGTCAGAATATTGGACATTCACGTTGTGCATGTTTGCTGGATAGCAACCACAAAAAATTTACAAAGCAAAAGGATCATGTTTATGCCGGTACACCAAAAATCTATCTAGCCTAATTCTATCTTCCCGAACTAGAATTTTACAGGTCACAACACCCAATCTGATATATTTGTAAGTAAACAAGCCAGCTTCGAACATGCTCAAGGCTTTGCTCAGATTGATGGACCACTTATCACTTTCCTCTGTATACATTAAGAATATAGCTTTTTAATACAATTCTGAGGTAGCCGATGGCTGAGTGACAACAGATGCTGAAACAATCTACAGTCTAATATTGTTAAATGCCACTCAGCTCTAAACATGACTGTGGGGGTTCTTTGCAGTAATTCCCAGTTATATTCTAATTGGACTGGAATCTCTGTAAACACTGAGCTATGTTTTCATGGAGAAAGTGGGAAGGTCAAATTACAAAACTTCATGAAATTGGCCAACCTATCGTCTTTGAAAGCAGTGTTGCCCACCACAGATTCATTACAAGGAGGTAGGGACAGGATAGAATCAGCCCAGTTACTTGGTAGTTTGGAAATGGCCTCAAGGATGGGCAATTGTTAAGGTGAGCTAGTTAGAGGAAACTCCTCAGTTACCTGAGACTTCAATCCAGCCATAGTTCCTCACACCCCAAACCATCACCCATGTCACCTCCATGCATCCTCATACACCCCATGACATTTGCATAGTGCCATGCAATCTTCATTCCCTCATATCATATCCATGTCCCTTCATACCTCCATGGTACTTTCATGTCCCCCATATTCTCTACTTATTCATTAACCAACATCCTCCATGGCAGACTTGAGAAACCATGTGGAAATAAAATAAATAGAATTCTAATAATCGAAGAGAGCTTTCACTAGCACAATTGCACTTGAAATAAAATTCTCATGCATGAAACCCATTCTAAAATATATAAATTCCATTAAGTAGTGAACTTGTTGTAAATACAAATTTATTTTCATTAATCACATCAAGAAATCCTTTAATAAATTCTTAAAACTATTGAGAAAAATGTGAAGATAATTTGCTGCTAAGTAGTTTTTCATATATTGAGATTCAGCCAAGAATTCAAAATATATGTAACAACCACCCTTGAGAAGTATCAGCACTGACGACACTTTAAACTGCAGGGATAGACTCGTTAAACTGTAGGCTGACCTACATCAGATGACTGTCAATCAAAGCACTCCAGCATCAGGTGTCTTTTCCTGAATATCACTAAAAGCAGCAGCCTGTTACCCCCTCACCTCCCTTTTTTAAGAGGTAGGAATTTAAATCACTTCAAATAATGATACTTAAACTGACCATAAATCAGCTCTCATGAGCATTTATGTTGCCTCCATAAAATCATGGCTTCTATTCTGCAGGTTAAAGCACTTGTGATTTATTTGAACTCAAAATTAATTTCACATGGCTGAATGGATTCAGGTTTCCTGCCTATACTACTTCTGCTCACCCTCTTTTCAAACTGAAAAAAATGGTATCTACTGCAAATGGGCATAGGATTTTCGCATCTGACTTCCACCCACCATTTTTAAATGTTTCTTGAGTATTCCCAATGCAGCAAAAATCCAATCAATAATAGAAATAACCATATTTGCTTTACTTTGCAAATTGTTTTTTGTTTTAACTCACTATCCCCAGATGTACATTAATGTGACATTTGAATTTCTACCTCAGATTCTTGCAGAATCTTGTAAAGGGTTGCTTTAGTTGGAGGGGAGGAAGGGTTAGTTTCTCAGTAATGACTAGAGAAATGCCCCATAACTTTAGCAGCTAGGACCAATGCTTGTGTAGAATGAGAACAAACCATACCAGTGCTAATTTGATATGCTTTGTGTCTATTTTATATCAAATAAATGGGCACAATACTCAACCAATTTTTACTCCATGGTGTTTTCATCTTTAACTTTAACCCAATCTGACGAAAAATTATTTGTTGGAGCCGGGGGTTGGCCCCATCATCCTGTCTCTTAGTTATTGATTTAATTGGTTCTTAACAACTCTACCACTAACCATTACTGCTGGCTGTTAACATGGTATGGAAAATGTAAACTGGCAGTACGTCCCCTTCCCCAAATATAAATCACTGCTGGAGCTAAATCTGCTCTCAAATGCTAATGGCAATAGGAATACCAACAAATTCAAGGTCAGTAAATCATTTGCATAAGGAGATTTCTAGAAAATTAAGGAAAATGAAGAAGAAGTTGGGTTTACTTTGGAAACTAGAAACATGGATAAAGATCTCAAAATACTAACATAAACTAATTAGCATACTTAATTTTCTTTTTGAGAATAATTCCTCCCATTACCATATTCCACATAACTTCTTCAAAAGCAGCTTAATTGTACATATTAATCAGGAGAGTGAAGCAATGAATTTCAAAGCACTTCACGGTTCCAGTGTTACAACTGTACTTTGTTCTTTGGCTGTCAGACCATGCATGCATTCGAGAAGAAATGCAGTGACGGTTGTCAGCAATGGTAGGATGTTAATATTTGCTGTTCATTTTAAGTGTTCAGAATGTTAGCCATTGTTTCCTGCAATACTATTTGATCACAGATGTATGAAATAAACATCTTTATAATTTTAGATCTTGGAAATAAGTTTAATCCTGTAATTTTTAGTGTGTTTTACTTTGGGAATTATGAGCAAAGTTCTGTCAGTCTCTTAACAACATGGGCCATGCCATGTCAGTTGAGATGTTGTAGTGAGATGAAAGTGAGAAAGAGAAGTCAAATTCTCCGCCTGTGGTTTTAATTGTGAGTCAGCAATTTTGTTACTGAGCGGCAAGAGGCCCATCTGGAATTAACCTAGTGAACCATGTCTGGACTGCTTCAATTGCCGATATAGATTTCCTTAGATAAGGGGCCCAAAAGTGTTCACATTATTCTAAGTGGGGGTCTGACTATTACCTTGTATAGCTTCAGCAAGACCTCCCTATTTTTGTATTCCATTCTCCTTGAAATAAAGGTCAACAGTCCATTTGCCTTCCCAATACCTCTTGAATGGGGCACTAGATTTTTACGAATCATGAAGTAGGATCCTTAAATATTTCTGTGGTCTAGCTTTCCCTATTCCTTCCCAATTACAAAATATTCATCTTTTCCATTCTTCGTGCCAAAGTGTATAATCTTATATTTACCGACAATATATTCAGTCAAGTTTTTGACCCCCACATTTAATCTTTTTTTAATCCCTCTGCACTATGACACTCCCATCACTTGCGTTCCCACTTATTTTTGTGTGACCCACAAACTTGACGATGGTACATTCACTTCTGTTATCCAAGTCATCAATATATATTGTAAAGAATTATTGCCTGAACATATACTCTTTTGTTACTCTATTAGTCACAGGTCCAGAAAATGCCCCTTTTGGTTTGTGATTAAAGCTTCCTGATATAGGAAGTCAACAACTTTTTGCCTTTTCTGATAGTATATTGATGTTGTTAAGAAGAAGCAATTTAGATACGATACATTGTTTAATTAGGCAAAGCAAGTGTATAACCATGACAGATGAGAATTCTTCACTGATCCTGAATCTGTCCTGTTGAAGGGAGGAGCAGCAAGTGGATGGTTTTGAAGTCATGTCTTTGTCTTTGCCTTTGGTCTTCCCTCAGGCTGATGTAGGAAAACTTCTTGTCTTCTCCCAAGAATATGGTAGTTCGTTTCCCTGGGGCCTGTCAGTTGTAATCATCTCTCCCAACCCATTCCTGTTGACGTTCTTTACTTTTTGGGTCTGGCCATCTATGCTGTGTCATTTACATGTCTAAACGCTCTTGGCAGTGATCATGGGCAGTTCCTTGTGATGCCCGGTTGACCATTGTACCCTTGCCCACCTCAACCTGAAAGTTAGTTTCCATTCTCTCAGGAACAAAACTTTCTTATTTCTGAAGACATTATACTTGTAATAGCATATTGTGCTCCCTGATAAATCTTTTGCTTATGTTTGGGAAGGGGAAGGCTAGTTACTACAATAACACTGTTAAATGAGGCATTCACTTATTCCACAGGGCAAATCTTTGAGTTAATCCACCACTACATTTTAGACGGCAAAGGTGACTCCATGGATGCTACGCTCTTCTTCGGCATTACCTTTCCAGAAAAAGGTGTAGTCACCACTTTTCTGTCTGTGCTGTCCTTCCCCTGCCGGCTGGGTTTCACTCAAGGTGGCCATATCAAAGTTGAGTTCCTGGGCAACAAAGGCAGTGCAGCGTTCCAGTCTGCCACTGGCAGGACTGTTCACGAGGGTCCTGACGTTCCAGGTCCCAAACTTCATCCTGTGTGAAAGTTCTTTTAATGTGGGGAAACTGTTGCATACCAGCTATTACATGGGCTTAGTAGTGCAAGGTCTTGGTCCGGTGGCAAGGGGCACTAAGACAACTGGAGACCAGGCACTACTGTTTGGCCTCAGATTGCCTACTGTGGAGTGCAGATAAACAGTTCAGCGTTAGGCAGCACTTTGTGCTGGGACAGTGTGAGGTCCAAGGTGAGGAAAGGGAGAGGATAAGAAGGTTAGCGCATTTGCTGCCATTGTGTTTGTCAAATTGTGATTGTGAAAATACCTCCATGGTACCTTCATGTCCACCATATTCTCTACTTATTCACTAACCAACATCCTCCATGGCAGACTTGGACTGGGGTGGGGTTTGTAAAATCACTGGGCTTGAAGTGGGGAAAATTTATAAAAATATTAAGCTGGGTTGGTGGCATTTATGCAATCACTGAACTGGGGGGTAAGTGGTTTGTAAAATTGCTGGGCTGATGCGATTTTATATAAGCACTGGGTTGGGAGGGTGTTATAAGATTACTGGGCTGTGGGCATTTATAAAAGTACTTAAAATGGGGAAGGGGGAGCTGAGTTTATAAAACATTAGGCACTCAAGTGTTGTTAATAAAATTTCTGGGCTGGGAGGGTGTTATAAAATTGCTGGGCCGGGGAATGTTATAAAGATTAGTGGGAGGTTTAGATACACTAAAAACACTGGGCTGGGGCATTATACAAATGTTGTTCTAGGAAGCTGTTATAATATTACTGGGGTTTTATAAAAACTCTTGACTTTGTCTGCACTTTGATAACATGGGAGTCATGGTAATGATAAATGGCTCCACCACTGTCTCATTCCCTGTTCGGACTGGTGTCAAGCAGGGCTGTGTCATTGTTCCCCAAAATTGTCCTTGATCTACCTTGCTGCAATGTTTCACTTCACCTCCGATAAGCTGGAGTGAAGCTAATTTACAGAACCAGCAGGAAATTGGTCAACCATCATCACCTACAAGCCAAAACCAAAGTCACCCAACTAGTGTCACTGAGCTGCAGTATGCAGATGATGCTTACATATGTGTAATCTCAGACCATCATCAACAACTTTACAGATGAAAGGCATATGAGAGCATGGGTCTCACCGTGAACATCTGCAAGATGAACGTCCTCCACAAACTTGGCCCCAGCATTGCGAAGTGAATCCCCAATCGTCAAGGTCCATCTAAGGTTGGCCTGAGAGAACACTGACCACTTCCAATACCTTGCGAGTGTCCAGTTGACCAAAGCTATTGATGAAGAGAGTCAGCACTGCCTCCGGTGTGCTAGCGCAGCCATTGGCCGCTTGAGGAAAAGGATGTTCGAGGACAACAACATCAGATCCAACACCAAGATCGTGGCTTACACAGCTGTGGTGGTTCCCACTGTCCTATATGGCTCTGTTACATGGACTGTCTACAACAGATGCCTCAAGGCGCTGGAACTGTGAATCCACTGGGAAAAATGACGTACCAACACCAGTGTTCTTGATTAAGCCAACATCCCCAGCATCGAGGCACTGACCACCCTTGATCAGCTGCAATGGGCTGGGCACATCGTCCACATGACCGGCACGAGACTCCCCAAGCAGGTGCTCTACTCCCAGCTCCAAAACAGCATGCCAGTCTGAGGTGGACATAGGAAATGGTTTAGTGATACCCTCAAGGCCTCACTGGTAAGGTGCGGCATTCCCAAGGACACCTGGGAATTACTGGCCCAAGACTGTCCAAAGTGTAGGAGCAGCATCCGGGAAGATGTCAAGCACTTCGAGACTTGCCACTGGGAAAAAGCAGAAGCCATAAGCACACTGCTATACCAACACACCACCCACCCCTTCCCATGGCCACCTTCTGCCCCAAGTGTAACAAAGCCTGCAGAAGACACATTGGTCTGTACAGCCACCTACACACTCATCTGAGGGTAGAAGTGAGTCATCCTTGTCTATGAAGCACCGCTAATGATGATGACAGCTAAATGAGGTTTCATGCCACTCAGAAAATCCAAATATTGATTACTAAGTGAACACAGTTTTAAACGGGACACCAATTTCCAACTGTCATCTCTTTGAGAAATAAGTACCCTTACTGACATCACACAAATAAATTCTTAGCTCTTAACGAAGGTTGTTGTCATGGGTGACTTCAACATCCCTAATATAGACTGCAACCTCCTAAGTGCAAATAGTTTGGATGGAGCAGATTTTGTCAGGTGTGTCCAGGAAGAACTTCTGACTCAATATGTAGATAGGCCGACTAGTGGGGAGACCATATTGGATTTGGTGCTTGGCAATGAACCAGGCCAGGTGTCAGATCTCTTGGTGGGAAAGTATTTCAGTGATAGTGATCACAACTCCATGATCTTTACTATAGTCATAGAGAGAGATAGGAGCAGATGGTATGGGAAAGTATTTTTTGGGGGGAGGGGGAATTACAATGCAATTAGGCAAGAACTATGGAGCACCAACTGGAATGAGATGTTCTCAGGGAAGTGCATGACAGAAATGTGGAGGTTGTTTAGGGAGCAGTTGATAAGAGTACTGGATAGGTTTGTCCCATTGAGGCAAGGAAAGGATGGTAAGGTGAAGGAACCTTGGATGACAAGACATGTGGAACGTCTTGTCAAGAGGAAGAAGGAAGCTTACTTAAGGTTGAGGAAGCAAGGATTGGACAGGGCTCTAGAGGTCTACAAGGTAGCCAGAAATGAGCTGAAGAATGGACTCAGGAGAGCTAGAAGGGAGTATGAGAAAACCTTGGTGGGTAGGATCAAGGAAAACCCCAAGGCATTCTATACTTGTGTGGGGAACAATAGGATAGCCAGAGTGAGGGTAGGGCCGATCAGGGATAGTGGAGGGAACTTGTGCACGGAGTCAGAGGAGGTATGAGAGGTTCTTAATGAATACTTTGCTTCAGTATTCACCAGTGAGAGGGACCTTGATGTTTGTGAGGACAGCATGAAACAGGCAGATATGCTCGAAAAGGTTGATGTTAGGAAGGAGGATGTGCTAGAAATTTTGAAAAACATGAGGATAGGTAAGTCCCCTGGGCCAGACTCGATATATACTCGTTACAGGAAGCGAGGGAAGAGACTGCTGTCCCTTTGGCAATGATCTTTGCATCCTCACTGTCCACTGGAGTAGTACCAGAAGATTGGAGGGTGGCAAATGTCATTCCCTTGTTCTAGAAAGGGAATAGGGATAATCCTGGAAATTATAGACCAATCAGTCTTACTTCTGTGGTGGGGTAATTATTGGAGAGGATTCTGAGAGACAGTATTTATGATTATTTGGAAAAGCACAGTTTGATTAGAGATAGTCAGCATGGCTTTGTGAAGGGCAGGTCATGCCTCACAAGCCTTATTGAATTCTTTGAGGATGTGACAAAACACATCGATGAAGGTAGAGCAGTGGAAGTGGTATATATAGATTTTAGCAAGGCATTTGATAAGGTTCCACTAAGTAGGCTCATTTCAGAAAGTAAGGAGGCATGGGATTCAGGGAAATTTGGCTGTCTGGATACAAAACTGGCTGTCCGATAGAAGACAGCAGGTTGTGGTAGATGGAAAGTATCCAGCCTGGAGCTTGGTGACCAGTGGTGTTCCACAGGGATCTGTTCTGGGACCTCTGCTCTTTGTGATCTTTATAAATGACTTGGATGAGGAGGTGGAAGGGTGGGTTAGTAAGTTTGCCGATGACACGAAGGTTGGTGGAGTTGTGGACAGCGTGGAGGGCTGTTGTAGGTTGCAGCAGGATATTGACAGGATGCAGAGCTGGGCAAAGAAGTGGCAGATGGAATTCAACCCAGGAAAGTGTGAAGTGATTCATTTTGGAAGGTTGAATTTGAATGCAGAATACAGGGTTAATGGCAGGATTCTTGGCAGTGTGGAGGACCAGACGGATCTTGGGGTCCACATCCATAGATCCCTCAAAGTTGCTTCCCAAGTTGATAGTGCTGTAAAGAAGGCGTACTGTATGTTGGCTATGATTGGCAGGGGAATTGAGTTTAAGAGCTGTGAGGTTACGCTGCAGCTCTATAAAACTCTGGTTAGACGACCCTTGGAATATTGTGTTCAGTTCTGGTCACCTCATTATAGGAAAGATGTGGAAGCTTTAGAGAGAGTGCAGAGGAGATTTACCAGGATGCTGCCTGGACTGGAGGGCAAATCTTATGAGGAAGGGTTGAGGGAGATAGGACTTTTCTCAATGGAGCGAAGAAGGATGAGAGATGACAAGGTGTGGAGCTGGATGAACACAGCAGGCCAAGCAGCATTATTGGAGCAGGAAAGCTTGACGTTTCGGGCCTAGACCCTTCATCAGAAATGGGGGAGGGGAAGAGGGTTCTGAAATAGATAGGGAGAGAGGGGGAGGCGGATAGAAGATGGATAGAGGAGAGGATAGGTGGAGAGGAGACAGACAAGTCAAAGAGGCGGGGATGGAGCCAGTAAAGGTGAGTGTAGGTGGGAAGGTAGGGAGGAGATAGGTCAGTCTAGGGAGGACGGACAGGTCAAGGGGGCGGGATGATGTTAGTAGATAGGAGATGGGGGTGCGGCTTGAGGTGGGAGGAGGGGATAGGTGAGAGGAAGAACAGGTTAGGGAGGCGGGGACGAGCTGGGCTGGTTTTGGGATGCGGTCGGGGGAGGGGAGATTTTGAAGCTTGTGAAATCCACATTGATACCATTGGGCTGCAGGGTTCCCAGGCGGAATATGATTTGCTGTTCCTGCAGACTTCGGGTGGCATCATTGTGGCAGGGCAGGAGGCCCAGGATGGACATGTCGTCTGAGGAATGGGAGGGGGAGTTGAAATGGTTCGCGACTGGGAGGTGCAGTTGTTTGTTGCGAACTGAGCGCAGGTGTTCTGCAAAGCGGTCCCCAAGCCTCCGCTTGGTTTCCCCGATGTAGAGGAGGCCACAACGGGTACAGCGGAGGCAGTACACCACATTGGCAGATGTGCAGGTGAACATCTGCTTGATGTGGGAAGTTTTCTTGGGGCCTGGGATTGGGGTGAGGGAGGAGGTGTGGGGGCAGGTGTAGCACTTCCTGCGGTGGCAGGGAAAAGTGCCGGGTGTGGTGGGGCTGGAGGGGAGTGTGGAGCGGACAAGGGAGTGTTGGAGAGAGTGGTCCCTCCGGAAAGCAGACAAGGGTGGGGAGGGAAAAATGTCTTTGGTGGTGGGGTCAGATTGCAGATGGCGGAAGTGTCAGAGGATGATGCGTTGGATTCGGATGTTGGTGGGGTGGTACGTGAGGACGAGGGGGATTCTTTTTTGGTTGTTATTGCGGGGATGGGGTGTGAGGGATGAGTTGCAGGAAATGCGGGAGACGCGGTCGAGGGGGTTCTCGACCACTGCGGGGGGGATGTTGTGGTCCTTGAAGAATGAGGACATCTGAGATGTACGGGAGTGGAATGCCTCATCCTGGGAGCAGATGCGGCGGAGGCGAAGGAATTGGGAATAGGGGATGGCGTTTTTGCAGGAAGGTGGGTGGGAGGAGGTGTATTCTGGGTAGCTGTGGGAGTCGGTGGGCTTGAAATGGATATTGGTTTCTAGGTGGTTACCCGAGATGGAGACAGAGGTCCAGGAAAGAGAGAGAGGTGTTAGAAATGGTCCAGGTGAACTTCAGGTTGGGGTGGAAGGTGTCTGCAGTACCTATTATCTCTTATCAAGGATGAGAGATGACTTGACGGAAGTGTACACGATGATGAGAGGCATAGATAGAGTGGATAGTCAGAGACTTTTTCCCAGGCCGGAAATGACTATTATGAGGGGGTATAATTTTAAGGTGTTTGGAGGAAGGTGTAGGGGAGATGTCAGAGGGGTAGGTTCTTTACACAGAGAGAGGTCGGCGTGTGGAATGCACTGCCGGCAGTGGTAGTGGAGTCAGATATTTTAGAGATTTTTATGCGACTCTTGGATAGGCACATGGAGGATAGTAAAATGTAGGGTACGCAGGGTAGATTGATCTTAGTAGGATAACAGGTCGGCACAACATCCTGGGCTAAAGGGCCTGTACTGTGCTGTACTGGTCTATGTTCTATCTATCTATTTCTAAGATACAAGTTTGGTCACTTAATTTCTTAACTATATATTGCAGATAACAAAACCTATTAGAACCATTAATATCAAACTTTGAATGAGGCCAAAATTCTCAATAATGTGGTCTGACTGACATTGTATACCAGATAGAATAGAATAGCCTTTATTGTCACATATACTCAATGAGTATAGTGAAAAGTTTATACGTTGCCAGTTACAATGTCGACCTAGATACACACAGCTTCTTTAGTTACAAGATCTTAGACAATAGAGAACTAAAATGTCCAGCATTTCAGAAATAAAAGTTCAGTACAACAGACCACACTGGCACTTAGCTTCCAGTCCACACCAGAGCCTGGCACCACACTGAGAAGCCCCTGAGGGAGGCCGGGAAGCCAGAAGGTCACCATGCCACGCTGGAGGCCCCTATGGGATGAGGCCACTGTGCCAGGCCAGGAGATTGCCACACCACACTGAGAGATGCTGCACCAGGTCAGGAGGTTGCCATGCCACACTGGGAGGCCGGGATGCTGCTGCGCCAGGCCGGGAGCATGATATGCCAGATCAGGAGTCATCACCAGAAGATGGGAAGCATAGCCAGAGGCCGGGAATCATTGCCAGAGGCCAAGAATTGTCACCGGAGGCTGGGAATTGTTGCCAGAGGCTGTGGGTGGGGCGGCACAGTGGCTCAGTGGTTAGCACTGCTGCTTCACAGTTTGAGGGATCCCGGTTCAGTCCCAGCCTCGGATGACTGCCTGTGTGGAGTTTGCACATTCTCCCTGTGTCTACGTGGGTTTCCTTTGGGTGTTCTGGTTTCCTCCCACAGTCAAAAGATGTGCATGTTAGGTTGATTGGTGATTGTAAATTGCTCATATTTTCGAGGGATGCATAGGCTAGATGTATTAGCCATGGGAAATGCAGGGTTACAGGGTTACAGGGATAAGGTAGTGGGTGGATCTGGGTAAGATGCTCTTCGAAGGGTTGGTGTAGACTGGATGGGCTGAATGACCTGCTTCCACAATGTAGGGATTCTATGATTGGAGTCATCACTAGAGGGCCAGGAATCATGATCAGAGGTCAGGAGTCAAAGAGATAAAAAGGAGAAGAAGAAAAAGAACACAAAGAGGAAGAAAAAGAGAAGAAAAGAAGAAGACTTGGCAGAGTGGATGAGTTCCAGCTGGAGCATCCAACTCTGCCGTCACTCTTGTTGCTTCTGAATTTCTTCTTCTACTTTTCTGTTTGGCCAGACCTTTTTAATCAAATATTTTTCTGAGGTATTGGTCCTATCTAGAGTTGATTTGAGGTTTAGAAATAAAGGGGGTATCCAGAGGATATATTAAGAGATGACATTAGGTGCATTATTCTGCCTGGAGATACTTACCATTTTTTTCTCACATCAAGTTGCTGGATTCTCCCACATTCTGCATTGAAACTGTACTATCATGCTTTGAGGACTTTGGCTCATCTTGGTTATGATGCACTAAATTACAGCAATAGATTATGCATGGACTTAAAATGATTTTCTACCTCTGGGAGGCTTGGAAGAGTCACAATTACCTCTGGTGTTTTAGCCTGGTGTTTTGGGTCAGCACCGCAGCAATTTGTCTGATCCTCATGGCCTCTATCCCTGTCTCTAATCTCTTTAGGCACTATTTTGACTGTGTCAGGACTTATATGTCAGGGAAAGGAAAGAGGTGGGAACTTGCTCTACTTGCCATGCTCTTTCCCATCCTGTTTACTATGGCAATCACATTTGTAGTGATCCAGTTGATTGCAGTGGAAACAGAGAATTTGGAATAACACTTCTTTACACACGTTTCTTAGGTGGCCCAGATTTCTGGCTGGGAAAGCTGCTAGTTTTGCATTTTCTGAAATCTTACAAGGGGCCTGTCTCAAGGCTGCATTAGCAGAATTGATCAACTCATTCCATACCACTGTTTTGCTATTGCACACACCCAGTGCACTTCAGACTGATGGTTGGAGCCTTTCAGAAAGAAACTCTTGAAACTTGGGGAAATCACAGCATTCACTCTATCTGAGTACTCTCCCTCCACTGACTGGATCATTCTGTAGCATCAAGAAATCTCTCTGCAAACACTCTGGGCTGTTGCCTACTTGAAACTAACTGAGACTTGGTGTAAATCAAAATCTGTTGCCCCAGTGTCTTTCTTATAGAACATAGAACATAGAACAATACAGCGCAGAACAGGCCCTTCGGTCCTCGATGTTGCACCGACCTGTGAACTAATCTAAGCCCACCCCTTACACGATCCCATCATCATCCATATGCTTATCCAAGGACTGTTTAAATGCCCCTAATGTGGCTGAGTTAACTACATTGGCAAGCAGGGCATTCCACGCCCTTACCACTCTCTGAGTAAAGAACCTGCCTCTGACATCTGTCTTAAATCTATCACCCCTCAATTTGCAGCTATGCCCCCTCATACTAGCCGACGTCATCATCCTAGGAAAAAGACTCTCACTGTCCACCCTATCTAATCCTCTGATCATTTTGTATGTCTCTATTAAATCCCCTCTTAGCCTTCTTCTCTCCAATGAGAACAGACCCAAGTCCCTCAGCCTTTCCTCATAAGACCTTCGCTCCAGACCAGGCAACATCCTGGTAAATCTCCTCTGCACCTTTTCCAATGCTTCCACATCCTTCCTGTAATGGGGCGACCAGAACTGTACGTAATATTCCAAGTGAGGCCGCACTAGCGTTTTGTACAGCTGCAGCATGACATCACGGCTCCGGAACTCAATCCCTCTACCAATGAAACCTAACACACCGTATGCCTTCTTAACAGCACTATCAACCTGAGTGGCAACTTTCAGGGATCTATGTACCTGGACACCAAGATCCCTCTGCACATCCACATTACCAAGAATCTTTCCATTGACCCAGTATTCTGCCTTCCTATTATTCTTCCCAAAGTGAATCACCTCACATTTATCTGCATTGAACTCCATTTGCCACCTTTCAGCCCAACTCTGCAGTTTATCCAAGTCTCCCTGCAACCTGCAACATTCTTCCACACTGTCCACCACTCCACCGACTTTAGTGTCATCTGCAAACTTACTAACCCATCCACCTATGTCTGCGTCCAAGTCATTTATAAAAATGACAAACAGCAGTGGTCCCAAAACAGATCCTTGTGGCACACCACTAGTAACCGGACTCCAGGCTGAATATTTTCCATCACCCACCACTCTTTGCCTTCTTTCAGAAAGCCAGTTTCTAATCCAAACTGCTAAATCTCCCTCAAATCCATGCCTCCGCATTTTCTCCAATAGCCTACCATGTGGAACCTTATCAAAGGCTTTACTGAAGTCCATGTACACCACGTCAACTGCCCTACCCTCATCCACATGCTTGGTCACCTTCTCAAAAAACTCAATGAGGTTTGTGAGACATGACCTGCCCTTGACGAATCCATGTCGACTATCTCCAATCAAATTGTTGCTTGCTAGATGATTATAAATCCTATCTCTTATAATCCTTTCCAAAACTTTTCCTACAACAGATGTAAGGCTCACTGGTCTATAATTACCTGGGTCATTTCTACTGCCCTTCTTGAACAAGGGCACAACATTTGCAATCCTCCAGTCCTCTGGTACTAAACCTGTAGACAATGACGACTCAAAGATCAAGGCCAAAGGTTCCGCCATCTCCTTCCTAGCTTCCCAGAGAATCCTCGGAAAAATCCCATCCGGCCCAGGGGATTTATCTACCTTCACACCTTCTAGGATTGATAACAGCTCCTCCTTACTAACCTCAATCCTTTCAAGTCTAATAGCCCGTATCTCAGTCTTCTCCTCTACAATATTCTTCTTTTCCTGAGTGAAAACAGATGAGAAATATTTGTTTAGCACCTCTCCGATCTCCACAGGGTCCACACACAACTTCCCACTTCTGTCTTTGACTGGCCCTATTCTTACCCTGGTCATCCTTTTATTCCCTACATACCTATAGAAAGCTTTAGGGTTCTCCTTAATTCTACCTGCTAATGACTGCTCATGTCCCCTCCTTGCTCTTCTTAACTCTCTCTTTAAATCCTTCCTAGCTAATCTGTAACTCTCCATCGCCTCATCTGAACCATCTCGTCTCAATGTCACACAAGCCTCCCTCTTCCGCTTAACAAGAGATACAATTTCTTTTGTAAACCAAGGTTCCCTTACCTTATCACTTCCTCCCTGCCTGACAGGGACATACCTATCAAGGACACGCAATGTCTGTTCTTTAAACCAGCTCCACATTTCGATTGTCCCCATCCCCTGCATTTTGCTACCCCATTCTATCCCTCCTAAGTCTTGCCTAATCGCATTATAATTGCCCTTCCCCCATCTATAACTCTTGCCCAGTGGCATGTTCCTATCCCTTTCCATCGCTAAACTAAATGTAACCGAATTATGGTCACTCTCTCCAAAGTGCTCACCTACCACTAAATCAAACACCTGGCCTGGTTCATTACCAAGTACCAGATCCAGTGTGGCCTCCCGTCTTGTCGGCCCTTCGACATACTGTGTCAGGAAACCCTCCTGCACACATTGGACAAAAACCGATCCATCCGACATACTAGAGTCATAGCTGATCATTGAGCTCAATATCCTTATTCCTCCCTTCCTCTATTTCCTTGATCCCTTTAGCCACAAGAGCTATATCTACTTAGTTTTTGGAAAAAATGTTTTGGCCTCAACTGCTTTTGTGGTGGTGAATTCCATCGGCTCACCATTTTCTGAGTGAAGAACGTTCTCATTATCTCAGTCCTAAAAGGTTTACCTGTTCGCCTTAAACCACAACCCCTGGTCCTAGACTCCATCACATCCTTCCTGCAGCTAACCTGTCAGAATTTTACAGGTTTCTTGAGAACTCACCTCACTCTTCTATACCCCAGTGTATACAATTGTAATCGATTTAACCTCTCCTCAAATGCCAGTTCGGCCATCCCAGGGAACATTTCTTAAACCTTCACTGCACTCACTATATAGTAAAAAGATCCTTCCTCAGACAAGGAGACAAAACCTGCACACAATATTCCAGATGTGACCTCACTAATGCCCTGTATAATTGCAGCAAAACATCTTTGTTATAGTAATCAAATCCTCATGCTGTGTAGGCCAGCATACAACTGCCTTATTTACGGTGTGCTGCACCTGTGTGCTTATTTTTAGCAACTGGCGCAGGAGGACACCCAGGTCTCATTGAACATTCTGTCTGTCTCTCCTACAGGCGTTCAATAATAATCTGCCTTCTTATTTTTACTACCAAAGTTGATGACCTCACATGTATTTGCATTATAATGCATCTGCCATGCATTTGCCCAATCACTTAGCCTGTCCAAAACACACTGCAACATCTCTTCATCTTCCTTACGGCTCACCCTTCCACCCATCACAATGTAATCTGCAAACTTTGAGATGTTATATTTAGTTCTCTCATCAAAATCATTAATACATATTATGAATAGCTGGGGTTCTAGTACCAATCACTGCATTACCCCATTGGTCACTGCCTGCCATTCAGGAAAAGACCCATTTATTCTGACTTTTAATTTTTGTCTACTAACCAATTTTCTATCAATTACAGTACACTGCCCCCAAGTCTGTGAGCTTTAGTTTTACATATTAATCTCTTAAAGTAGACTTTGTCAAAAATCTCCTGAAAGTCCAAATAAACCACATACATTGGCTCCCCCAATCAACTATGCTTGTTACAACCTTGAAGAATTCCAATAGGTTTGTCAAACATGATTTCCTTTTTGTAAATCTATGCTAACTGATTCTACCACTGTTTTTTAAGTACTCTGCTATAGAATCTTTGATAATGGACTCCAGCAACTTTCCCAATACCAACATCAGGCTCACTGGACTATAATTCCAGGTTTTCTCTCCAACTCCCTTTTTAAATAGTGGGTTTACATTAACTATCCTCCAATCTGTAGAAACTGTTCCAAAGTCTGAAGGGTTTTTGAAGATGACCTCCAATGCATCCACTATTTCGAGGGCCTCTTTCTTAAGTGGTCTGGGATGTAGATTATCAGGTGCTAGGGATTTATTAGCCTTGAATCCTGTCAATTTCTCCAATACCATTTCTCTGCAAATACAGATTTGCTTCTCTTCTCCTACTCACCAAACCCTGTGTTCCCCATCATTTCTTGTACAATATTCACGTCTTCCTTTGTGAAGACAGAAGCAAAGTCTGAATTTAGTTCACTCTTATAAATCCCCCCATTTCTTATCATAAGGGACGCATATTTGTTTTCACCAACCTTTTTCCCTTTATGTACTTGAAGAAACTTTTATAGTCAGTTCTTGTGTTCCCTGCAAGCTTATTCTTATTTTCTCCTTCTTAATCAATTGCTTGGTCCTACTTTGCTGACTTCAAACTGTTCCCAATCCAGATCTGTTGTTTATTCTTGCCAATTTGTTTTTTGCATCTAATATTATCTCTAATGTCAGTCATAAGCCGTGGTTTTGGCATTATTCTCTTTGCACTCTTACGCCAGCCAGTAATAAAGAATTGTTGTAGTTCACCCATTTGCTCTTTGAAATTTTGGGTTGCATATCCGCTGTTATTCCTTACAGTAATATTTCCCAATCCATCATAGCCAACTCATGCCTCATATCATCATAGATTCCTTTATTAAGATTCAGGAGTCTAGTTTCAAAATCAATAACCTCATATCCACCTTGACGAAGAATTATATCACATTATGGTTGCTTATCTCCAAGGGGTCTCTCACAACAGTGCTATTATTGCTTTCTCATTGCATAATACCCAGCCTAAAACAGTTTGTTCGCTAGTTGGTTCCTAAATATATTGGCACAGAAAACCATCCCATACACACTCCGGGACTCCCTTCTCTATGGTATTGTGACTAATTTGGATTAAATTTGCACATATTGTGACTTCTGAATAGTTACCTGATGTGTGAATCTGGAGGTGTAAATCAGAACCAGGTCTAAACTGTAAGCGATATTATTTAATTAGATGGAATTTGAGAAAAGAAAAGCTGGCAGTATATTTACAGAAACTACATTACCTGCTTGGATGTTCACAGAAAGAAAGTAGCATTATTATATAAGGGCTATATTAGGTCTATATATTAAAGACAAATATTATACTAGAGCTTTACTTCTTATTAATTATGTTTAACTTTACATACTAAAGGCATTATATACTCCTGGACCCTTAATATCAATAAATAAATACAGCTAAATAAAAAGCATAAACATAAATGATTGTGAAAACTGATTTAATACTTCTGTCACATCTTGTAATGATATTAAACATTTTTTGTTTATTTCAGTTCTGTTAATGTGTTGCTTTGATTAATAGAGATAGTACTTGGAATGGAGTTCTGTATCAAAAGGAAATGTACAGTGGATGGAGTGGAGAGTGCCATACTGTATAAAAGACGTGGTAGGCATTTATTTCACGGTTCTCTTAAGTTTATTAAAATACACCAATATGTATGAAATCACTTACCAGAAAGTAGCAGTTGCAGGAATAATTCTTTCTTACAATATACAGTGAATTGCTTTCATGAATAAATTCTTAATTCAAAATAGAATCATTGAATAATTTCAAATTAATTTGCAACAGCAAAGCTAGTAACTTTGCTATTTAGACTGCATAAGTGCATTTAGACTGCATTATTAGATAATTTGACTATTTGTGAAGTAAACAACTGAATATCAAGCATGTAAATGAAGAAATATGAAACCAATGTGAGTCTAAAATCACACAAATAAGTCACATAAGATATGCAAACCTTGCTTTTAATTTTCAAATTTACAGTGGCTTTAATTTAACTAGATATGTGCGTAATTTACAGGTTATTGATATTTAGTGGATAACAGGTGGCAATGCTCTAATCCAATTAAGTGATTTCAAAACAAATCACAAATAGCTGACTAGATTAATAGTAGGCAGCATCCTTTAGTTCGGGACCTAATCATTTCAGTAAGCTGCTTTACAGCCACAATGACAGTTCACAAAATTCAACTTTAGTACTGCAAAGGCTGCAGGGTTAAACAGCTCACCAGAAAAGAGCATCATGCACTCTTTAAATCAAAACCTACTCGTATGGGCAAGGTACCGGGTCAGAGAAGCAACATGCCACGAGGCAATTTCTCAGCAAGTTGTTCACATCAGAATCACTGTAAGTGATGTGTCTGGAAGCAGAGCAGTAGAGCTGAGAACAACCTGGGTGTGAGTCACAGAATATTAGGGCAAGGTCTCTCCACCAGGAATGAGGACTTTGATTGCTTTTGACTCATGTCATCTCTTGTGCCATCAAATATAAAACACGACCAAGAAGCAATAATATGACAAATCAGCTGTTGCCAGTCTTCTATATTAATTATTTAGTTGAAATTTAATTTAAATGAGTATTAGGGTATCATTGGAAATACTTTCAAATGCTGCTTCAATATAATGTATGTATACGAAAAAAATTCTAGGATTTTAATTTTACCAATACACGTTATACAATTTTTATGGTGCTTATTTATGCAGATGAGCAGCTGATTTAAATAAGTGGCATGACATACTTTTATTCACATCGTAAAACTAAAAGCAATCCATGATAACAGAGGATTAAATAATCTTTATACACTCAATGATAAGCATTAAAACGACTTTTTTTAATAGCAAAGCTTTTTTTTAAACCATCATCATAGGACATCATAAGTCATATGCCATCACTGTGAAGCGAGTAACTCAATGTACATAAGTATGTGCATACTTGTAGTATGCACTATCAAAAGCACAGGTAAATGAAAAGACCTCTATCAAAAACTATATCATCTGTTTACAAAGTCACTGACATGACCAAAGAAAATTGTTTCAGATGTTCAAAGTGTATTAGTATGATGGTACTGCAGTCAAATTTCTATAGGAAGCTTTTTTTAAGTTTGGATCTATAGTAGAGCCAATTTTTTGTTCAATCATTTACTGCATCTCAAAGTCAATCTCACATTTCAGAGAGAGCTTGGTCAGGTGGCATTACCATTAACTGTACCTCTGGGGTGATGCATTAGGAAGCAAGGTTGTTGTGGTAAATGTTTTTAAAGCAAGTCATTCCCACTTTTAAAATAGATTTAGTTAGCTATGGAAGCAATAACAGTCAGGAAACACAGACCCTATTTGTTTTTAAGTGTTTCCACATCCTTATCAACATGTGAACAAGGAACAAAAGTAGGCCTCTCAGCCTTCAAGCCTGCCCTGATGCTTAATACAATTGAGGGTGATCTGGTTTTCACCTTGGTTCTTCATTGCTGCATACCTCCAATAATTTTTCAATTCCTTAGTAATCAAGAGTCTATCTACCTCTGCTTTAAATATATTTAAAGATTCTGCATCCACTCCCTTTTGAGGACGGGAATTCCAAATACTCTCAATTCTCAATGAGAAAGGAAAAATGTTCATCTCTGCCTTAAATAGTTGACTTAGTTCTAGATTCTCCCACAAGAAGAAACATCCTTTCCATATCCAACAGGATCTAACATGTTTCAATTAAGTCATCTATAAATTTTCTAAACTCCAGAGGATAAAGGCCTGGCCTAGCGAATCTTCTTCATAAAGCAATCTGCTCCTTCCAGATAACAGTCTAGTCAACCTTCCCTGAACTGCTTCCAACTTGTTGTGATTGTAATGAGGTCAGCCATGTGGACCTCACAGAATATGAGATCCCTGCCATTCTGGCCCAATCAGGGTGTGCTGGCTGACAGATATAAAGAGGAGTGTCAGACATCCAGTTCACTCTGAGAGCTAGCTCTGACGGAACTGGATCAGTGTCAAGGACTCCCCCTGTGTGAATAAATGGCGACTTGATGGTGGGATACCGGCCTCTTTGGAGTTATTTCATAACTCAAAAATATCCTTTCACCAGTGAAGTGACCAGTATTGTACATTGTATTCCAAATGCAGTCCCACTGATGCCTTGTATAACTGAAGCATAACCTCCTATTCTTGCAATTAATTCCCTTTGCAATTAATTATAACATTATATTAGCTTTCCTGATTACTTGCTATACCTGCATATTAACCTCCAGTATTCGTGCACTAGAATATCCAGCTCTCTCTTCATCTCAGAGTTCTGAAAACTCTCACCATTTAATAATATGCCTATTTTAAATTGTTTCTGCCTAAATGGACAATTTCACACTGTCCCACGTTGTATGCCATTTTCTAGATATTTGCACATTATCTTAACCTAGCTATAACCCTTTGTAGAAATAGTAAGAACTGCCTGGCCGGCTGTGTTCCTCCAGCTCCACACTGTGTTATCTATAGCTGTTTGTAGGCTCCTCATGTCTACTTCACCACTCACTTTCCTATCTATCTCTGTGTCATCCTCAAATTTAGTTACCATATCTTCAGTACCTTCATCAAAATGATTGATATAAATTGTAAAGACTTAAGGCCCCACCATGCCCCCATACTGTCCCCACTTATGACATCCTGCGAGACTGCAAAAAACTCTTTTATTGCTACTCTCTGCTTTCTGTAAGCCAGCCAATCCTCTACCCATGCCAATATGTTCCCCCTAACATCATGAGCTTTTATTTTATGCAATAACATTTCACGGGGGACCTTATCAAATGCCTTCTGGAAATCTAAGTGTAATACATTCACTGGTTCTGCTTTATCCATAGAACAAGTTCCTCAAAGACATCCAATAAACTAGCTGAGATAACAAGGTGTAGAACTGGATGAACACAGCAGGCCAAGCAGCATCAGAGGAGCAGGAAAGCTGACGTTTTGGGTCTGGACCAGACCCGAAATGTCCGCTTTACTGCTCCTCTAATGCTGCTTGGCCTGCTGTGTTCATCCAGCTCCACACCTTGATATCTCAGATTCTCCAGCATCCGCAGTTCCTACTATCAATAAACTAGCTGAACATGATTTCCCTTTGACAAAACCATCTTGGCTCTGTCTGATTTCCTTGAACTTATCCAAGGTCCCTGTTATAACATCTTTAATGATAGCTTCTAACATTTTTCCTATGACAGCTGTTAAGCTAACTGGCCTGTAGTTTCCTACTTTTTGCCCCCTTCCCTTTTTGAATAAAAAGCTATATAGCTATGCAGGTATGGCAGCATCTGTGGAGAGAAAACCAGAGATAACTTTTAGAGTTGAGCCGTCACTGGCTTGTCAACTCACAGTTCCAACAATTTACACAGTACTACTTCCTTGAGTAATTGTAATTTTGAGTTCCTCCCTCCCTTTCAATTCCTGCTTTACAACTATGTCCAGAATGTTCCTGTGTCCTCTCTAGTGATGATTGATGCAAAATATCTGTTCAATTCATCTGCTATCTCCTCATTCTGCATTACTAATTCCTCAGATTCATTTTCTATCGGACCAACGCTTACTTTATTTTCTCTTTTCTTCTTTAAATATTGTAGAAATTCTTGCTACCTGTTCTCACATTCCCTTCATACTCTAATTTCTTCTTCCTGGTTAACCTTATAGCCATTCTTTGTCCTGTTCTCTAGATTTTGCAAAAGCATCTAACCTGTCATTAATCTTAGTGCAGTTGTATACTATTTCTTTAAGTTAGATGCTTTCCAAAACTCATTTAGTTAACCACAAACAGTGAATTTACTCTTTAAAATATACTTATTCTATGTATTCTGAAATGCCGCCTTAAATGTTTGCTACTGTGTCTCCCTCCCCGATTGCTCGAAGAAATTGTCTTGAAATCATTCTCCGAACTCTTCATCCAGGCTATGACTTCCAATCTTATTTTTCCATTTTATATGTCAATGCAAGTCACTCATGAGTATTGTTGTCCCTTTATCACAAACACCTAATATTTCCTCTTGTATATTTCTCATTAGAATTTAGAAGAATGATGGGGTTCTTACACAAACATATAACATTATGAAGGGAATGTATAGGATAGAAGCAAGGTGGTTGTTTCCACTACGGGTGAAACTAGAACTAGGAGTCATAGCCTCAAAATAAGAGGGAGCAGATTTAGGACTGAGTTGAGGAGGAACCTCTTCACCCAAAGGGTTGTGAATGTGTGGAATTTCCTGACCAGTGAAGCAGTTGAAGCTACCTCATTGAATGTTTTTAAGACAAAGCTGGATAGATGTTTGAACAGTAAAGGAATTAAGGGTTATGGTGAGTAGGCAGGTAAGTGGAGCTGAGTCCACAGAAAAATCAGCTATGATCTTATTGAATGGCGGAGCATGCTCGATGGGCTAGATGGCCTGCTCCTGCTTCTATTTCTTATGTTCTTTTAATATGTTCAAAAGAGAAAAAAAAGATAGACTTGGTATTGAGGACATAGGTGGCCCTGAGTTGAGGGGACAATAGTGTGTCATCTGAGTTAGAAGTCCTACCATTGGAACTCTGGTGAAATCATTTAATTTGCACAGCCATGTGCTAGGTACACTGTTCTTCCCATTGACTTTCTCTATCCTCCCAAGATATTGCCACCTGACCATTTTTCTGGAAACTTGTAGCCACCCTCCTATTGACACTGCACTCCCCACAAACAACCACCTCTCCAACTCCTCTCCACAACATTCACCATTGCCATCACTTCATTTGGTCCTTGGAACTAGACTGGAGAAATTTCTGATCAAATATATCTGCCCAAGTTCTTTCCTCCTTTCGAGGGTTAATTTTAGAACTTTAGGACTTCAACATTATAAAGGCTGTTTTTTTGAAAAAAAAGTTCAGTATTTGACCGATAACTTCTTCCAACAGTGTATGACTATGTGACCTTAATCACCTTCACAACACTCCACTTCCTTGCCAAATTCATCCAGCTCCCTGGTCATCATCTGGTTGGAGCAGAGTGACTGCAATCTCAACATTGGGTTATGATCAGTTTAGGACCTTATATCTCGCACAAAACAACGATTTCCACTACAGCCCATCTATTAAAATCTGCCGTCATTCCAGACTCAATTACTGAGTTCTCTCCTGCCCCTCACCTACCTTCTATGACCTCCAGGTTATACAAAATTCTGCTGCTCATATTTAAATACAGCACATCATCAAGCTGAATTGTGTTTTGAGATTTCTGCCTTGAAATCATTTTCATGTACAAATCCCAGGATGTAATATTCCATAGATTGACATTTTCATTCAATACGCTATTCAGGTTTCAGAGCAGAATGTGTTTTCCTCAATTTAAACTAATTATAAATTTGGCTTACAAAGCTTGTCCCAAGGTGCAGTTCGCTTTTTCTTGCCAATTGACTATATCTAAGCAACAAAAGCATTCAATTTCATTTTATTTCTGAGCAGCCCCTCTGTGAAAGGTTGGTTTAATAGCACAATATGACCTCCATTGAACAGATAGCAAAATCCAATCACATATGTAAACCCATTAGTGCATTTCCCCAGCCAAATGATTCACTCATTTGCAGTATAATGAAAACTTAATCTTCATTTTATACATGGGTGAAGAGGATTAACTGGTCTTCAGTACAATTAAAATCATTCTACAGATTGCTTCAGGCAGAAGCAAATACAACAGAATTTGTTGTTTTACATATATTTTTAAAATTCTACTGCTGATGAATTCTTATACTAACTTTCTTTGTTTTTTTATACATTTCATAGTTCATACTGAGAACTTGTGGTTTTAAATATCCAGAGCCTTAAATTACAAGATCTATTGAAAATCCTTACCCTCTCCCTATTGTTATTATAATGTATATAAGTAATCATTTGGTGGTAGAACTTGAGTATTATTGAAAAAAAGGCATATTTTCCTGAAAATTTTCATTTTACAATCTTCAGGACATTTTGTGAGAACTCAAATTCAAAAGGCCAGAAATAATATTATATGAGAGGGAAGTACTGATTCTTTGGTAAGTTGAATCTGATGGGTAGAATCTAAAGGGTACCCATTGATGCTGATTGACAATTAACAGCCAGTCATAGTTATAGAGGTCTACAGCATAAATAAGGGCCCTTTGGTCCATTGACTTTGCACTGGCCAAAAACAAGCACCTAATTATTCTCAACCAATTGTTCAGCATACATCTCATAGCCTTGGGACAAAAAACAAAGTTACCGGAAAAGCTCAGCAGGTCTGGCACCATCTGTAAAGAAAAAATCAGTGTTAACATTTCGGGTCTAGTGACTCTTCCTCAGAACTGATGGTGACTGGTAAAACATCAGTTTATATACAGAAAAGAGGGAGGGGGGTGGGTAGGAGTAAATGATAAGATAGAGCCTAAAGACAAGAACAGTTGGACAGACAAAGGAGTTGATAACGATCAGGCTGGGTGGGTGAATAGCTGTTAATGGGGACTATTAGTGACTAACAGCGGGTGGTGTATAAAGGCAGGCTATGTGATAGCACAGCTTGGTGTGAGGGGTAGGGGGCTGGGACATGGGAGAGTTTAGGCCTTAAAATTATTGAACTCAATGTTGAGTCTGGAGGGCAGCAGGGTCCCCAAGCGGAAAATGAGGTGTTGTTCTTCCAGTTTGCGCTGAACTCAGCTGGAACATTGCAGCAAGCCAGAGACAGGGGTGTTGACTAGGGAACCAGGTGGTGCCTTAAAGTGGCAGGCAACAGGTAGTTCAGAGATAAAAGGTACTGCAGATGCTGGAGAATCCGAGATAACAAGCATGGGGCTGGATGAACACAGCAGATCAAGCAGCATCATAGGAGCAGGAAAACTTGACGTTTCAGGCCTAAACCCTTCATTTCTGAAACAGGTAGTTCAGGGTCTTTTTTGTGAGCAGGACGTAGGTATTCTGTGAAATGATCACCCAGTCTGCATTTTGTTTCCCCAGCATAGAGGAGATCACATTGTGAGCAGCGAATGCAGTCGACTAGATTCTGGGAAGTGCAGGTGAAGTGTTGCTTCACTTGGAAGGTATGTTTGGGCCCTTGGATACTGGGGAGGGAGGAGGTAAATGGGCAGCTGTTACACCTTCACCAGTTACAGGGGAAGGTGCCATAGGGATGTTGGGGGATTGTAGGAGGTGAAGGAAGTGTGGACCAGGGTATCCCGGAGGGAATGGTCCCTGCAGAAGGCAGATAAGGGAGGGGAGGGGAAAATGTGTCCGGTGGTGTCATCTCGCTAGAGGTGGCGGAAATGGCGTCTTCTGAGGAAGGGTCACTGGACCCAGAACATTAACTCTGATATTTTCTTCACAGATGCTGCCAGACCTGCTGAACTTTTCCAGCAACTTTGTTTTTGTTCCTGATTTACAGCATCTGCAGTTATTTCGGTTTTGTTCTCATAGTTTGGTATGCCTTAGCATCGCAAATACACATCTAAATATTTCTAAAATGTAATAGGATTTCTGCCTTTACCACCCTTACAGGCAGTGAATTCCAGATTCCCACTGGGTGAAAGGGTGAAAAGAATTTTCCTCACTTCTAAATCATCTGCCCCTTAGCATAAGTCTATGTCCCCGGTCATTGATCCAACCACCAAGTTGAAACTACTTTCTGTCTACCTTATCTATGCCCAACATAATTTTATACATCTCAGTTATAGTCCCCCTTTAGTCTCCTTTGCACCAAGGTAAACAATCACAGGCTATCTAATCTCTCTTCATAACTAAAATGCTCTGGGGGTTGGTGTGGACTTGTTGGGCCGAAGGGCCTGTTTCCACACTGTGGAGATTCTATAATTTTTTTTCAAATAAAAACTCTCCAACCCAGGCAACATCCTGGTAAATCTCCTCCGCATCTTCTCCAGTGCAATAATATTCCTCCTAGAGTGTAGATTTCTCAATTGCACATAATACTATTGCTGTGGCCTAACCAACATACTATACAGTTCCAGCATAACCTCCCAGTGTGTGAACTCTATGCCTCAGCTAATAAATGCAAGTAACCCACATGCCTTCTGTTACAGACCCAGACCAAACCCCCTCAAAATAGAAGATAGTCTAGACCCTAACTTTTTCTTATTTTAAAGATAAGTGTAAAGTGTTGCATTCCAGATGCAATTTGATTGGTCAAACTACTGGATTAAAGTAAAACACACCTTTTCATCCACTTTAGTTAAAATGCAACAAAAGAAAGAAGAACTTGGAATAACAATGCTATTGGAAAACGTAACAGAATAATAGATGCAGTAACTAACTGATTAACTATATATGGTATAAAATATAGTAACATCCAATAAACACACCCTTGGCAAAAGGCAAATTCAGAAAACATATTTTGTCTCACATGCAATCCAGCAGCTCAGGAAGTGATTCCACTCCCCCCTCCACGCCCCAACATTTTGGTTTGTAATCGAGAGAGGGAAGAATAGATTCCACATCTCCAAGACTCCAACAGCAACTGCTACTGAAAACTAAAAACTAACAGTTCCTGGTTCTCTGGGTGGGAGCACTCATTCAGGTTACTTCTATTGTTCCAGCTTTTAAATCAAACATTCAAGGCTTTACAAGTTGTTTATCTTCTTATAGATTGCTTGCCACCTATCCTCCCAATCTCTCTCTCTCTCAAAGAATCCAGGACAAAACACACTTCTTAAAGCCACAGCATCATCACACTTCTTAACCACTATCTATCTGTGTCATTGCCTTAAAGAACTGGTGGACAAGCACGCCAAGATCCTTCTGATCTTGGGTGCTTCCCAGCGACTTACGGTTCAACATGAGCTCCCTTGTCCAGTTTGTTCTGCCCAAGTGTATATCTCACACTTAATCCGGACTGAATTTCATTTGCTACTGATCAGCCGACCTGACCAGTTCATCCATATCCTCCTGTAATTTAAGGCTATCCTTTTACCACCCCACCAATTTTCATATCATCTGCGAACTTGCTGCTTGACTCTCCTACTCAAGTCTAAATTATTTATAGATACTACAAACAACAAGGGCTCCACCATTGATTCGTGTGGGACCCCACTGGGCACAGGCTTCCAGTCACGAAAACACCCCTTAACCATTATCCTCTGCTTCCTGTCACACAGCCAATTTTGGATCCAATTAACCAAATATGCTTGGATCCAATGGGCTCTCACCTTTGTTATCAGTCTCCCATGCAGGACCTTGTCAAAAGCCTTGCTGAAGTCCATGCAGATTATAGCAAATTCATTGCCTTCATCTACATACCTATTCATACTGCTTTGAAAACTTCAATCAAGTTGATCAGATGTGATCTCCCCTTTAAAAAAAAATATGCTGTCTGTTCTTGATTAATCCTTACTTCTTGAAGTGCAGATTAATTCTGTCCCTCAAAATTGTTTCCAATTGCTTTCCCACTATTAAGGTTAGACTGACATGTCTGTAGTTACCTGATTTTTCCCTTCCTCCTTTCTCAACTGTCATTATCACATTGGCTGCTCTCCTGTGGCCAGAAAAGAATTGGTTTTTCGCCAGTGCCACTGTTATTTCCTCCCTTGCCTCACTCAACAGCTTGGGCTGCATTTCATCTAACCCTGGAAACTTGTCTACCTTTAAGCCTCCCAGGCCATCTAGAACTAATTTCTGTCTAAACTAATTTCTTTAATTATATCACAGTCCTTCTCTCTGATTTCTGCCCTTTTTGAGCTGGATGAAAATGTATGTGGTTTGGAAGATGCCATCTGAAGATCTTTGGTGAATTTCTGCAGTGCATTTTGTAGATGGTACACGCTGCTGCTGCTCATCATTAATTGCGGAGAAAATAGATGTTGGGGATTGGTGCCAATCAAGTAGACTGCTTTGTCCTGGATGGTGTCAAGTGTTGTTGGAGCTGCAGTCATTGAGGCAAGTGGGGAGAATTTCATCATATTCTTGGCTTACGCCTTGTAGTTGGTGGACAGGCTTTGGGGAATCAGGAGGTGAGTTACTTGCTGCAATATTCCTAGACTGTGATCTGCTCTTGTAGCCATTGTATTTATATGGCTAGTCAAGTTCAATTTCAGAATGTTGATAGTGGGGCATTCAGTAATGGTATGTAGTGATTGTAATGAGGTCAGCCAGGTAGAGCTCATAGAATATGAGTTCCCTCATTGGGGCTGTTACTCTCGTCCAATTAGGGAGCCCTTGCTGACAGATAGAAAGATGAGTGTAAGACATCCTGTTCACTCTGACAGCTGGCTCTGAGGAAGCTGTGCCAGTGTGAATGTGTCTTCATGTGTAAATAAAGGGTGGCTTGGTGATGGGATGCTGGCCTCAGTGAAGTTATTTCATTGGTGACGAGAAAAGCATGCTCCTGAAGAAATTGGCTGTCAACAGTCATTTTTGAATTGGGCTAAGTGCTTCTGGCATCATGCTGTTATTTGGGAAGCTTGACTCATTTGATCCTGTAGTTAAAGACTGAGCCCAGTATGTGGAATTAATGTGTTATTTTTTCCAGGAAAATGACATTGGGGCGAATGAAAAGCAACAAGTAATTCACCTGACAGCTTGTGGACTCACAGGTTTTTCAGTTATTAGGAGCCTAACTTTCCTTGAGGCGCCAGATACAAAAACCTTTCAAGCGTTGACAGATTTAAATAAGGAATTCTACAACTCCAAGCTTCCTCTAATTCTGAGATGCTGTTGGATTTACTCAGCAATTTGAGAACCAGAGGAATCCGTATTGGGATTTTTGACCGGCCGAGGCATGTGACTTTAGTTTAACCCTTAAAGAGATGCTGAGAGACCGTTTGGTATGTGGGATAAATGATGTAACCATGCAAAAGTGTCTATTGTTGAAGGCCTATTGGATTTCAAACGGTACTACTGTAGGGTTTATCATTGGAAAATGCGGCAAGTGGAGCATATGAATTACACAGTATTCCAATGGAAGTGGAAACCCTTGCCAGTCCGACTGAGCTTGGGAAACACCACTTAAGTGAAGAAAATTGTATAGCCTCACATAGGACATATCCTGGACAGAAGAACTTTAGGTCAGTCCACAGTAAAACCCCAAATTAAAGCCAAACTACAGCCAAACAATGAATATTTTCTTCAGAATCTGGGCCAGGATCCATTGTTGTTCCTGCGAACTTGAGACAGCAAGAGTCTCACTAGACCTAAAGTGAGCAAAAGAACTCACAGGCTGGCATCCAGGAGAGTGCACACCCTGGAACATCCACCTACATCTGCATTGGAATAGTTAAATTGCTTAGCAACATCTAAATCAGAAACAATAAAAATGAATGTCTGGTTAAATGGTCACCCAGTTGTAATGGAAGTCGATACCAGCAAGGCCATTTCAGTGATTTGCTCTGAATTCCAACCCTTAAGTTTGCACAAAACTTCAGCTAGCCTGTGAACCTATACCAGAGAACCTCTACAGATTCAGTGCACAACTTTGGTTCCAGTCCGTTATGAGAAGCAGCTGGTTCAGTTACCATTGATGAAAGTAAAAGGTTTGGACCCAAGCTTGATGGGGTGAAATTGGTTGAAAAAGATTCACCTATATTGGCTTACTAATTTTTGATTAGAAAATAGCTGCCTGAGTGAAGTCTTAATTAACTGAAGATTTTCAGGAAGGCCTAGGGATTATCAAAGGAGCCAAGACCACCTTGCATATTAACCATTCTGCAAAGCCTATCCAGTAACATTTGCCTCATGGGCAAATGTAAATGCAAAAATCAGAAGGCTGGAAAGCAAAGGAATCTTCAAACCCGACCAGTTTGCAGAATGGGTAGCACTGGTCATATCGATTGTGAAGCCCAGCAGTTTGCTTTGTCTTTGTGGGATTTTAAAGAAATGGTAGATCTGTTTTTGCAGCTGCATAAATACCCAAACCCTCGCATAGAGGATATATATATAGATGTATACATATATATGCAAAACTGGTGGGGCATTATCCTTCACAAAACTGGGTATGAGCCACACATATTTGCAATTGAAGTTAGACAAGAATTCCTGGAAGTATGCTACAATGAATATCATAAGGGTTTGTACCAAAAGAAGAGACTGCCATGTCAGGTATTGTCAGCCTGTGCAATTTTTCAGTAGACAATGGAGAGCATTTAACGAGGTCTACCCCAGGTTGCCATTTCTCTAGATGATGTGCTAATAACAGAGCAGACCATTAAGGATCACTGAGAGAACTTCGACCTTAGATGCTTTGCCCAGGCTGGCATATGCCTTAGAAGGGAAAAATGTGTGTTCCAGGCACCCTAGGCTACCGAGTCAATAAGACCAGGTTACACCTGTTGGAAGATAAATTGGGGGCAATCAAAGGTACCCCAGCTCCCACATCTGTAATGGAACTTGGGTCTTTCCATGGGCTGGTGAATGTAGAACATAGAACAGTACAGCACTGTACAGGGCCTTTGGCCCACAATGTTGTGCTGAACTATTATCCTACTCTAAGATCAAACTAACCTGCATACCCTTCATTTTACTATCATCCATCTGCCTATCCAAGAGACTCTTAAATGTCACTAATGTATCTGACTCCACTACCACTGCTGGTGGTGCATTCCACACATCCACCACTTTCTGTGTAAAGAACCTACCTCTGACATCTCCCCAATGCTTCCTCCAATTACCTTAAAATTATGCCCCCTCGTGACAGTCATTTTCACCCTGGGAAAAATCTCTGACTGTCCACTCTACCTATGCCTCGCATCATCCTGTACACCTCTAACAAGTCACCTCTCATCCTTCTTCACTCCAATGAGAAAAGCCCTAGCTCTCTCAACCTTTCCTCATAAGAACTGCCCTCCAGTACAGGCAGCATCCTGGTAAGTCTCCTCTGCACCCTCTCTGAAGCTTCCACATCCTTCCTTTCATAAGGCGACCAGAACTGAACACAATATTCCAAGTGTTTCTAACCAGGGTTTTATAGAACTGCAGCATAACCTCGCAGCTCTTAAACTCAATCCCCCACTAATGAAAGCCAACACATCATATGCCTTCTTAACAAACCTATCAATTTGGTTGGCAACTTTGCAGGATCTATGGATGTGGACCCTAAGATCCCTCTGTTCCTCCACACTGCCAAGAATCCTGCCATTAACCCTGTATTCTGCATTCAAATTCAACCTTCCAAAATGAATCACTTCACACTTTCCTGGGTTGAATTCCATCTGCCACATCCACTGTTCTACCTTCATCAATGTGTTTTGTTACATCCGCAAAGAATTCAATAAGGCATGTGAGGCATGACCTGCCCCTCACAAAGCCATGCTGACTATCTCTAATCAAACTGTGCTTTTCCAAATAATCATAAATATTGTCTCTCAGAATCCTCTCCAATAATTTTCCCACCCCAGGACTAAGACTGACTGGTCTGTAATTCCCAGGGTTATCCCTATTCCCTTTCTTGAGCAAGGGAGTAACATTTGCCACCTCCAATCACCTGGTACTACTCCAGTGGACAGTGAGGTCACAAAGATCATCACCAAAGGTATCTCTTCCCTTGCTTCCTGTAGTATCCTTGGGTATATCCCGTCTGGGCCAGTTGACTTATCTATCCTCATGTTTTTCAAAATTTCTAGCACATCCTCCTTCCTAACATCAACCTGTTCCAGCATAGAAGCCTGTTTCATGCTGTCCTCACAAACAACAAGATCCTTCTCACTAGTGAATGCTGAAGCAAAGTTTTCATTAAGGACCTCTCCTACCTCCTCTGACTCTAGGCACAAGTTCCCTCCACTATCCTGATCAGCCCTACCCTCACTCTGGCCATCCTCTTGTTCCCCACATAAGTATAGAATGCCTTGGGGTTTTCCTTAATCCTACCCGCCAAGGCTTTTTCATGCCCCCTTCTAGCTCTTCTAAGTCCATTCTTCAGTTCCTTCCTAGCAACCTTCTAACCCTCTAGAGCCCTGTCCGATTCTTGCTTCCTTAACCTTAAGTAAGCTTCCTTTTTCCTCTTGACAAGATGTTCCACATGTCTTGTCATCCAAGGTTCCTTCACCTTACCATTCCTTCCTTGCCACAGTAGAGTGAACCTATCCAGCACTTGTAGCAAGTGCTCCCTAAACAACCTCCATATTTCTATCATACATTTCCATGAGAACATCTGTTCCAAATTTATGCTCTCCAGTTTCTGCCTAACAGCATTGTAATACCCCATCCCCCAATTAAATACTTTCCCATACCGTCTGCTCCTATCCCTCTACAAGACAATAGTAAAGGTCAGGGAGTTGTGATCACTATCACCAAAATGCTTTCCCACCAAGAGAAATGATCCCTAGCCTGGTTTGTTGCCAAGTGCAAATCCAATTTGGCCTCCCCTCTAGTCGCCCTATCTACATATTGAGTCAGCAATCCTTCCTGGACACACCTGACAAAATCTGCTCCATCCAAACTATTTGCAGTAAGAAGGTTCCAGTCGATATTAGGGAAGTTGAAGTTACCCATGACAATAACCCTATTACTTCTGCACCTTTCCAAAATCTGCCTCCCAATCTGTTCATTAGTGTCTCTGTTGCTATTGGGGGGTCTATAGAAAACTCCCAATAAAGTGACTGCTCCATTCCTGTTTCTGAGTTCCACCCATATTGACTCAGTAGGCAAACTCTCCTTGATGACCTCCCTTTCTGCAGCTGTGATACTATCCCTGATTATCAATGGCACTCCCCCACTTCTTTCATCTCCCTCCCTATTTCTTTTAAAACATCTAAGCCCCGGAACATTCAACAACCGCTCCTGCCCCTATAATATCGAAGTCTCTGTAATGGCCACAACATTGCAGTTCCAAGTTCTGATCCATGCTCTAAGTTTGTCGCCCTTATTCCTAATACTTCTTGCGTTAAAATAGACACACTTCAACCTGTCACACTGACTGCAACTTTGCCCTATCAACTGTCTGTCCTTCCTCACAGTCTCTCTGTGTGCTGTATCTGCCTATACATCAGATACGTCATCCTCTGATCTATAGCTCCGATTCCCATCCCCCTGCCAAACTAGTTCTAACCCCCAGGATATTGGTGCCCCTCCAGTTCAGGTGCAACCTGATCTTCTTGTACAGGTCCCACCTTCCACACAAGGTATCCCAATGATCCACATATCTGAAGCCCTCCCTCCTACACCAGCTCTGTAGCCACGTGTTCAGCTGCACTCGCTCTCTATTCCTACACTCACTAGCCAGTGGCACAGGTAGTAATCCTGAGATTACTACTCTGCGCATCCTGCCTTTTAGCTTCCAACCTACTCCCTATATTCACTTTTCAGATCCTCATCCCTTTTCCTAGTTATGTGATTGGTACCGAGGTATACCACGACTTCTGGCTGCTCACCCTCCCCCTTAAGAATCCTATAGACTCAATCTGAGACATCCCTGACCCTGGAACCTGGGAAGCAACATACCATCCGGGAGGAGGTAGTAGGTGCTGCAGATGCTGGAGAATCCGAGATAACAAGGTGTGGAGCTGGA
>JAHRHZ010000283.1:55736708-55854320 GCA_024137785.1 Ginglymostoma cirratum
GTTTTGGGATGCGGTTGGGGGAGGGGAGATTTTGAAGCTTGTGAAATCCACATTGATACCATTGGGCTGCAGGGTTCCCAGTCTGAATATGATTTGCTGTTCCTGCAGCCTTTGGGTGGCATCACTGTGGCATTGCAGGAGGCCCAGGATGGACATGTCGTCTGAGGAATGGGAGGGGGAGTTGAAATGGTTCGCGACTGGGAGGTGCAGTTGTTTGTTGCGAACTGAGCGCAGGTGTTCTGCAAAGCGGTCCCCAAGCCTTCGCTTGGTTTCCCCGATGTAGAGGAAGCCACAACGGGTACAGCGGATGCAGTATACCACATTGGCAGATGTGCAGGTGAACATCTGCCTGGTGTGGAAAGTCTTCTTGGGGCCTGGGATTGGGGTGAGGGAGGAGGTGTGGGGGCAGGTGTAGCACTTCCTGCGGTTGCAGGGAAAAGTGCCGGGTGTGGTGGGGCTGGAGGGGAGTGTGGAGCGGACAAGGGAGTCGCGGAGGGAGTGGTCCCTCCGGAAGGCAGATAAGGGTGGGGAGGGAAAAATGTCTATGGTGGTGGGGTCTGATTGCAGATGGTGGAAGTGTCGGAGGATGATGCGTTGGATCCGGAGGTTGGTGGGGTGGTACCATACATTGATGACTGCATCGGCGCCACCTCGTGCCCCCACGAGGAGCTTGAACAGTTCATCCACTTCACCAACACCTTCCACCCCGACCTGAAGTTCACCTGGACCATCTCCAACACTTCTCTCTCCTTCCTGGACCTTCCTGTAAAAATGCCATCCCCTATTCCCAATTCCTTCGCCTCCGCCGCATCTGCTCCCAGGATGAGACATTCCACTCCCGTACATCTCAGATGTCCTCATTCTTCAAGGACCGCAACTTCCCCCCGACAGTGGTCGAGAACGCCCTCGACCATGTCTCCCGCATTTCCTGGAACACATCCCTCAGACCCCGTCCCCGCAATAATAACCAAAAGAGAATCCCCCTCCTCCTCACGTACTACCCCACCAACCTCCGGATCCAACGCATCATCCTCCGACACTTCCGCCATCTGCAATCAGACCCCACCACCAAAGACATTTTTCCCTCCCCACCCTTATCTGCCTTCCGGAGGGACCACTCCCTCTGTGACTCCCTTGTCCGCTCCACACTCCCCTCCAGCCCCACCACACCTGGCACTTTTCCCTGCAACCGCAGGAAGTGCTACACCTGCCCCCACACCTCCTCCCTCACCCCAATCCCAGGCCCCAAGAAGACTTTCCACATCAGGCAGATGTTCACCTGCACATCTGCCAATGTGGTATACTGCATCTGCTGTACCCGTTGTGGCTTCCTCTACCTCGGAGAAACCAAGCACAGGCTTGGGGACCGCTTTGCAGAACACCTGCGCTCAGTTCGCAACAAACAACTGCATCTCCCAGTCGCGAACCATTTCAACTCCCCCTCCTATTCCTCAGACGACATGTCCATCCTGGGCCTCCTGCAATGCCACAGTGATGCCACCCAAAGGCTGCAGGAACAGCAAATCATATTCAGACTGGGAACCGTGCAGCCCAATGGTATCAATGTGGATTTCACAAGCTTCAAAATCTCCCCTCCCCCAACTGCATCCCAAAACCAGCCCAGCTCATCTCCACCTCCCTAACCTGTTTTTCCTCTCACCTATCCCCTCCTCCCACCTCAAGCCCCACCCCCATCTCCTATCTACTAACATCATCCCGCCCCCTTGACCTGTCCGTCCTCCCTGGACTGACCTATCTCCTCCCTACCCCCCTACCTACACTCGCCTTTACTGGCTCCATCCCCGCCTCTTCGACTTGTCTGCCTCCTCTCCATCTATCCTCTCCTCTATCCATCTTCTATCCGCCTCCCCCTCTCTCCCTATTTATTTTAGAACCCTCTTCCCCTCCCCCATTTCTGACGAAGGGTCTAGACCTGAAACGTCAAGTTTTCCTGCTCCTATGATGCTGCTTGACCTGCTGTGTTCATCCAGCCCCACAATTGTTGCCCCCAGAATGCTATCTGGGTAGCTGGATTAACAGTCCAGCGATAATACCACTAGGCCATCACCTCCCCATTTGAAGGCAGGCTTAAAGAATACCTACAACTTCGCTAGGAACCAAAGTCCTGGTTCCTATTTGATTATAAGACCACCCCTCAAGCAACTACAGGCATAGTTCAGCAGAGTTGCTAATGGGCAGAAGACTCTGCACCATGTTAAATCTGATCTTCCTGCGAGGGCAAAATGGCATTAGGAATGCCATTGCCAGACACAAGACTCAACTAAGTGAGAGACACAGTTTATTTTAGGGGACGAAGTTTGGTGTAGGAACCATGGGAATGGACCTGCATGGATAAGACGTGATGTCAGGTTCAGTGACGTATAAAATTTGGGTAGGTGTGAAGGTGCTGAACAAACATGTGGATCATATGAAAGCTGCAAACTTGCAAATGGTGCACGAACAAAATGTGCCCAACTCCCCAACTGCCCTTCCAACTGTTCCGGAACCCATGAATTCTCCCTCTCCATCGATTGTTGAAGATACTTTGGAATCTGAGATGGACATGGCTGATGTCTCTGCATCAATGCCTTTGCTGCCCAAAGAAGAGAATGTATTTCTTCCGAGATACTGTGGGCACAGGAGGCAAGCTACCGTGTGTTACATGTCGCCCATATCAGAGGCAGAGTTGGAGAAACATGACACAGTTCTGAAATGCCTCAGAAGGAGCTACAAAAAAAAAACTGGCCTATGTCCTCAGACTCAGAGGGAGAGGGATGTAGTGCTTGTCATGAGATCAGCCAGGTTGAGCTCGTAGAATGTGAGTTTCCTGACGGAGGGGGGGGGGAGTTAATTTGGTCCAGTCAGGGAGCCCTGGCTGACAAACAGGAGAGGTTCTGTTCACTCTGGGAGCTGGTACTGAGAAAGCTGGATCAGTGTCATGGACTCTCCATGTGTAAATAAAAGGTTACTTGGTGATGGGATACCTGAGTTATTTTCAGGTAACACCATGCCAAGGGGCAATGGTTAGATTGTTTCTTATCAGAGATTGGTTTTGTTTAGCAATTGTGTGGTGTGAACATGACTTGCCACTTTTCAGCCTGAACTTCTTTATTGTCCAGGTTTTGCTGCATTTGAACATGGCTGCTTCAAACCTAAGGAGTCACAGATAATGCTGAACATTGTGCATTCATTAATGAACGTCACCACTTCTAACTCAAGGTCGAAAGGTCACTAACTGAGCAGCTGCAGATAGTTGAGCTTAAACGTTACCCTGAGGAATACCTGCGAACATGTCCTGGAGTTGAGATGACTAATCTCCAAGAAGCACAGTCATCTTCCTGTGTGCCAGGTATGACTCTAACCAGTGGATGACATTAGGTAGGCTTCAGGCGAAGTATCAGTAAGGCTGCCTCTTGCACATCAGATACTGACACCTTAGTAGGAATGTCAGCTTTACAAAGTTTGGGAACACATGCTGTTAAGCACCTCACTGTGACTGCTCCGCAGCTGGCTGAGGAAGAAGTGCCCAGGTTACTGGCACTCAGGACTGAGAACCTGGCAGGAGAGGACTCAGTGGTGGCTGTAGTCAGGGGCTTTGTCCATATGCTTGGGTATGATCAGCAGCAGCAGCAGCAGCAGCAGATATGTGGGACACAATGGCTCTCATTTCCCAGAGGCTGCAAGACAGTAGCTATGCTATGGTGACCCACTGCCCCAAGCATGTGACTGTGGCTGCCTCCATGGATAGGTTGGCAACTGCCTTGAAAAGCTAGGTCCAACAATGTCAGGTTCTCCTGGATGGAAGTACACACCTGCACTCCATAACTCAACTATGCTGGTCAGAATCAAGGGTACGACAACAGTGGGTTGTGGAACCCTTCCTTGGAAGGAGAAGGGAAGGGTATCCCTACTCAAACTGCCTACATCAGCCTTCACCTGCTCATCCTTTATCTCCCCAGCTCCTGGCATATAAGGTGACCATACGAAGTGTGACCATACACTGCTCCCCCACCAATCCACATGCCCCTCCCCCATAGAAGCCAGGGGGATCCTAATCATAGACAAACCTTACCTCCCACATTACCCTGTACCCATTGATATATTTGACTGATTGATTAATTGTCATGTGCACCGAAATACAGTGAAAAGTTTTGTTTACGAGACCTCAGGCAGATCACAGTAAGCAAAGGATGTACAGATCAAAAAGACTTTGAGGCATACAGGTTAAATTGCAGGATACATTGGTTACATTACTTGAGACTACAGTCCATTCAACAGTCTGATAACGGCCGGAAAGAAGCTGTTCCCAAATCTGCTCATGCAGGTTTTCAGGCTTCTGTATATTCTGCCTGATGGATGAAGTTGTTGCAGGAGGTCATTACCGCGGTGCGATGGGTCTTTGATGATGTTTCCTGCCTTTCAGTGGCAGCGAGCCATGTAAACAGAGTCCATGGATGGAAGGTAGGCTTCTGTGATGTTCTGGGCTGTAGTTTCTTACAGTCCTGGGCACAGCAGTTGCCATACCAGGCTGTTATGCACCCGGACAGTATGCTTTCAATGGTGCATCTGCAGAAGTTGGTGAGGGACCTTATGGACATGCCAAATTTCCTGAGTTGCCTGAGGAAGAAGAGGTGTTGTTGTGTCTTCTTGACTGTCGTATTTAAGTGAGAAGTCCAGGACAGGTTATCTGTTATCGTCACTCCAAGGAACTAGATGCTCTCCACCCTCTCAACCTCAGTTCCGTTGATATAGATGGGGGCATGTTCTCCTTGTTTCTTTCTGAAATTGATGATCAGTTCTTTAGTTTTGCCAACGTTGAGAGACAGATTGTTTTCATTACACCAAGTCACCAAACCCTCTATTTCCCTTCTGTATTTTGAATCGTCGTTGTTAGATATCTGTCCCACTACAGTGATGTGATCTTCTTGAAATATAGATGTAAAGTCATTGGCCCAGAAGATCATAGGGCTGCTGTCTCATTCATGAGAGATGATTGTTGGCGGTTTAATAACGTTCACCACATCTCATATGTGGAGGGAGGTCAAAAAGGTGACCTCAGCCAATTTGGAAATGGCTACGCTGTTGGCATCATTCTGTGACATAAATCAGCCATCTAGGCAACTGATTATTGCACTGTATTCCACTTACAAATAAAGGTTCTTCTCTGAACAATTGTTATCCCTCACTGCCCCCAGTTTGCAGCTCCAAATTCTAATGAGTAGGTTCCCAAGTCTCCATCCTACAGCAGTGACTCTTTCTCCCATCCTCCCTACTCTCGTTCCTTTCAGTTTATATGGATAGACTCAATTGATCAACCATGGCCCACCCCTTGAGTGACTTAACTGGACAGCCCTGGGCAAAAATTGTTCAGATCCCTAACTGATCCAATCAAGTTAGTCCTACCCACACCTTAGTCTGGTCAGTATGGAACTACTGGACTAACCATGACTCACTCTGTGGACTGAAAAGATTGAATGCCTTACCATGGCCAGTCCCCTAGGCTGGTATCAGAGGGTGCTCTTGACTTATTGTGCTGGGACCCCATTACTGACCACTGCCTCCACGGACTTCAGTGAGGACACTTCCCTAAAACTTATAGTTTCTTATAGATTTATATAGAAACTTATAGTTTTTTGTTTGGTGCACATTCACACAAGCTGCATTGTACAGTTGTGAGATTGATGTAGCACAATGCCAAAGGGCAAGAAATACATCCCTTTGACTAAGGACCTCTGACCAGAAGGCAAGCTGCCTGACTGTCTGAATGTGCTAATAGGCATGGCAAGACAAGGCAGGGATGCTGACAGCATACTGGTAAGTGCTAAGTGATTGAGCAAGCTGCCATGCAATGCTGTCTGGTCCAATCCATGAGCTGGGTGCTTGTCCATGTGTATAAGGCATCCTTGCAGCAGCCTTTCAATGCCAGTGGCCAGTACACCTTGTAATTCTGTGCTTCCGAAGTGGCTTGCAAGCTTAATGGAGAGGTGGCATGGTTTCCGTTAGGTATTGTCAAATGTCCAACTCCACGGACAAGGGTGCATTCTGCTGGTGGCCATAAATCATAATCTAAGACATCTGATGTGCACAGGACACATCTTAGGATCAAGAATGACTACCTTAGGTTCTTTCTTGAGTTTGCATAAGATATATTGACCAGTTACGCAATCAGTTTGGTTATTATCCTGCAGGATGGCTTTGATTCATCCTGTTTCAACAGCAAGTTTGCCCAGAGATCAAATGGTTTGGATTCTATTTATGCGGTTTCCGCCAGGCCAAATCTTAATGCATGGAATTGTAGGAATCCCAACGTATGTACTGACCAGTAAAGGTAGGTTTGCTGTATTGACGCTGACTGATTTCCCAATTTCCACAATGAGGAAAGGGAGCTCATTTGATTATTCTATTTCAAACATTAATTTGAACATGATGAAAAATTGAGAAAATTCTGACATGCAATTGAATGTTCAAATAAAGCTGATATATAGCATCAACATAGCAGAATTGTGGAAGCGATAGAAGGTTAAGTGTCATTTCATCTAAGGTACTCTTCTCATGGAACCCAAAACACACATTTGTGAGTAGTGTGGGCCCACTGGGGATCCTGTGGCAACACCATCTATTTTGGTTATTTATTGTGTTACTTGCTGAGTTCATAAGTTCAATGAATACTGATTCATGCAATAATGGCAAATCTAGATTGTCATGATACAGTGCTGCAGAATGGTGTCTTTATTTCTTTGAGTGAATAGGTGAATGGTGAATAGCTAGCAACAGCAAATGTGCACATGACATTGCATTTGCAAAGTTTTTTTGCAAACATGAAGGAAGTCTTCACCATGTAAGTGAAGAACTTGCTCAATTCAAGTTGTAACAGTCTATATTGTAGCAGTAGAATAAAATAAATATAATTAGCCTTTATTGTCACATATACTCAATGAGTATAGTGAAAAGTTAGACATATATATCGTGCATCATGCTCTTCTGGGACAAAGCAAGTTTTGAACAGATATTATCATGCAATAAAAACTCCAAATATGTCTATCTAAAGTACTGTAACACATCACATGTTGAATACAAACTCAATACTGAGGGAGAAATGTTAACCTGGGAGTGATTTTGTGCCAGGTCAAAACAATTTAAATTGCTGTCATACCTGGAAGAAACTTACTAATTTAGAGTCTGAGTCATACAGCGCGGAAAAACCCTTCTGTCCAACAATTCCACACCAACCATGTTTCCAAACTAAACTGGTCCCATTTGCCTGTGCTTGGCCCATATCCCTCCAAACCCTTCCTATTCATGAACATATCCAAATGTCTTTAAAATGTAACTGTACCTGCATCCATCATTTTTTCCCTCAAATCATTCTCTGTGAAAAGAAAAGTTGCCCCATGTCCTTTTTAAACCTTTCTCCTCTCACCTTAAAAATATGCCCCCTAGTTTTGAATTCCCCCAAATAGAGACTGCTTGACTTTCTAGCATCAACACACTAAATGTCAATGAATAATGACTTCAGCCAACTCCATTGTTTTGGAATAACTTGCCAAATAATTCCTGTCAGACAATGTTGTGCCCCTCACTACTGTGCTCCATCATGATGAAGGTGATGTCCCTTATGATCAATGTCCTCATCGTCCTCATCAACAGAATGTTGCTGCTCTCAGAGCTCCTCGTTGTCCATCACTTCTACTTTTTGGTTTTTTTCCCGTGATCCATACCAAAGTATGCTAGAATTATGCAGCACACTCTATCTAGAATGTATAGCAGGGAATCCCCAGACTTGTCCAAACAGAAGAATCTCATCTTGATACTATTCTGCTAAAGTCCAGACTTTGTTACGCACTCTCATCCCTTCAAATCCAGAGTGGTGGTGACCTTCAATGACAATCCTGCCTCAGTACCCCATACCCTCTTATGATCTATTGTCTCCAATCCTTGGGTATTAAGTTGCCTCCCTTCAGTTATTGTCCACTCTGCATTCCAGCAGATTGTCTCGAATTCTGACAACTGAGTTCCCCAACAATCCACGGCAATTGTCCCTGATAACTCCCTTGACTTTCAGGGAACAGTCCTCCATGACTTACTATGGCCCAATCCCTGGCTAACTTGGAATGACAAACCCAATGTATGATAGATCAAAAATGGGACTGATTTTTGTGTAACTCCCAGATGGACTCACTACAAATCCCCTGACTGGGTGAACTTGATCTGCAGGACTGACTATGGCCTCATTCCCAAACTGGAATGTTACAGAACCCCTGACCCTATGTTACGTTAGCTACTGACTTATGGTGTAGATGTGACTTTCACAAAGTATGGTCCCATACCGCAACATTACTACTCCTTATCTAATCATTAATGGCAAACATGACAAACTTATTAGCTTTCTGCTAATAAAAAAACCAAAAAACCAAAGAACCAAAAAAAAAGAGCAAAATATAACTACCAAGAGCTTGGAAGCTCGAATGAAGTAGTAAATATAAAAAAGCAAGGCAAGGCAGAGATTCAGTGAGCATCCAAGTATGTGAAAATGGAGGGAGCACTAAGAAAGCAAGCCATGAGCCCAAAGCTACATCAGGTTTCCATACACAAGGTGAATGCTTAGTCCTATGAGCAAAGTAGCCTGCGTACAAAGCAGCATTACAGCCTCGGGCAACTGTCTGTGTGGATTTTGCACGTTCTTCCCGTGTCTGCATGAGTTTCCACCAGGTGCTTCAGTTTTCTCCCACAGTCCCAAGATATACAAGTTAGGTGAATTGGCCATGCTATATCGTCCATAGTGTCCAGGCATGTGTAGGTTAGGTGCTTTAGCCATGGGAAATGCAGGGATAGGATAGGGGGATGGGTCTAGGAGGGATGCTCTTTGGAAGATCTGTGTGGACCTGTTGGGCCAAATGGCCTGTTTCCATATTGTAGGGATTCTATGTTTCGAACTGCCAGTAAACTCCAATATGCAGTATTGAAGTGGCAAACTGTACTATATGTGAGTACAAGATGTGCCATGTCTATGCAATAAGACTGATACTTAGCAGATACAAACCTCCATGGATGAAGGGTGCAGGTGGTCACTGTCCATGTAGCGCCCCATGAGATGTTGGGGAATACAGGCTAAAATGAATGCCTGGAGATGGCACCAGTGAGAAGGAGTCACCAGGAAACTGCTAGGACTTATGTTAGCAATTGGTGCTACCCAGTTTCTTTATGCTGCCTGGGAAAATGGCAACCTGCATATCAATGATGCCAGATTAGGAAACAATGGGCTTCACATACAAATAGGCCCCATGCAGCTCATTGGTGAGATTCTCATTTAGCCGTTGAAACTTTATGTAGAAAATGGAACATTTTTCTCGAATTGAGAATCTAATTTCTCTATTCTTGCCATATTTTCCTAACTTTCAATCCATTGCCCATTTTGTGCAGGGACTATGAAAGTTGTCCCAGAAATACATTTTATGTTTAATGTTTGTATTATGTTTAGTTATTCTTTTCAGTCTCTTTGCATGTCAATTATGATCTTCATAATGTTCAAAAAATCTAGTGAATTGAATGAAGAAACCCAACTTTCTATAACATGACTTTTGCAATATGGTGCTGAATTAATATAATGTCTCAAATAAAGAAGTACTATACAGAATTCATTTTATATCATTATTAACACACTCAACATTTTAGAATAGCAAGTGACTGCATCATATAATTTAGTATATTTGAGTAATAACTGAAAAAAATGTCCTTACGGAGTTTTGATATTATCAGTCAGTTCTGTCTTTAAACTGAAGATTAGCAGAAATCTTCCCCTCTTCAGATCAGCTGTGTTACACTTACACAGAATAGCATCAAACCGGGGAAAAAAAACCCAAGTATTTCTGCTCTACAATAGCTGTTTTTATGTTTATGTAAAGTAACAGAGCAGTTTATGCCAGTTGGATATACAATATATACAACTGGTGAAATACAGTGCTTTAAACTTAGACAGCTTTAAAATTTACTAGTTAATTTGTGTTAGGGAACTTCAGTATAGTAGCCAGACATTTCTCATCTAAATTTAACAGGCATTTCAGGTGATACATTGACTGTAAATGACCTTTGCATTCGCAACCCATTTTTTGAAGATAAAACAATAAGGTATAATCATGTTACTATTATTTTATTCGGACTAACCAAAAGAATTACTATAATGCAGTCTCCAAATCAAGAAAATAAATATTTTTGATCTTCCATTTGTTATTGTTAATTGGATTCAAAGGACGTAAAGGATATCTGCACTTAAAAGAATTTGAAAAGACCTGGTTGAGATGATTTCTGATCCTGTCCAAATGAGAAACCAAAACTGAATTCATCTTTGCTGTTTCCAAAATTATTTGAAGGTATATCAGATTGGAAAGAAAATGTGAATGGCTGATCATTTGATGGACTGTCCATTCCTATAAAAATCAAAATAAAACTTTACAATGTCATTGTTATAGAGTCATGCAGCATGGAAACAAACCCTTCAGCCCAAATCATCCATGCCAACTAGGTTTCCAAAACTTAACTAGCCCCATTTACCCACATTTGGCCCATTTCCCTCTAAACCCTTCCTATCCAGGTACCTGTTCAAACATCTTTTAAATGTACTCGCCTCAACCACTTCCTCTGACAGCTCATTCCGTACAAACACCAACCTCTGTATGAAAAAGTTGCCCCTCAGGTCCCTTTTAAATTTTTCCCCTCTCACCTTAAACCTATGTCCCTCAGTTTTGGTCTCCCCTGCCCTCGGGCAAAGACCTTGGCTATTCACTTTATCTGTGCTTCTCATGATTTTATTAACCTCTATAAGGTCACCCCTCAGCCTCCAATGTTCCAGGGAAAAAAGTCCTAGCCTATCCAGCCCCTCCTCATAACTCAAACCTTCCAGTCTCAGTAACATGCTTGTAAATTTTTTTTGCACACTTTCCAGTTTAATAACATCTTCCTGTGACAAGGAGACCAGAATTTTACACAGTAGTCCAATGTGACCTTACCAGTGCCTTGTACAGCTGTAACGTGATTTCCCAACTCCTGTACTCTATGCTCTGACCAATGAAGGCAAGCATGCTAAACACCTTTTTCACCACACGGACTACCTGTGACTTCACTTTCAAGGAACTATGTGCCTGCACCCACATGGCTGAAAACATGCCCCAGGGCCTTACCATTAACTGTGTAAGTCCTGCCCTGGTTTGTCTTACCAAAATGCACCACTTCATGTTTATCTGAATTAAACTCCATCTGCCATTCCTCGGTCCACTGGCTCAATTGATCAAGATCTCATTGCACTCGGAGATAACCTTCTTCACTATCCACAATAGAACCAATTTTGGTGTCACCTAAAAACTTACCAACCATGCCTCCTGTATTGTAATCCAAATTGTTTATATAAATGACAAATAACAGTGGATACACCATAGATCTTTGTAGGCCACTACTGGTCACAGGCCTCCAGCCTGAGCAACAATCCTCTACCACCACCCTCATCTCCTACCATCAAGCCAATTTTGTATCTAATTTGGCTTACTCACCTTGGATCCCTTTTGATCTAACCTTACTAACCAGTCTGCCATATGGAACCTTATTGAAGGCCTTGCTAAAGTCCAGGTAGACTGCTAGCACACTGCTCTGCCTTCATTTATCTACTTGGTCACATGTTCAAAACACGCAATCAAATTTGTGAGACACGATTTCCCACACATAAAGCCATGCTGACTATCCCTAATCAGTTCTTGCCTTTCCAAATGCTGGTAAATCCTGTCTCTTAGAATCACTTCCAACAACTTACCCACCATTGCTGTTAGGCTCATCAGTCTGTAGTTCCCTGGCTTTTTCTTGAAGCCTTTCCTAAATAATGGCATATCATTAGCCACCCTCCAGTCTTCTGCACCTGATCCAAGGCTTTCGATGGCACAAATATCTTTGCTAATGACCACGCAATTTCTTCCCTAGCTTCCCACAATGCCCTGGAACACACTTGATGATGTCCCAGGGAATTATCCACTTTGTGTTTTAAGACCTCCAGCATCTACTCTTTTTAAAGGTGGACTCTTTTCAAGACATCACTATTTATTTGCTCTGAGTTCCCAAACTTCCATGTCTTTCTCCGTGGTAAATACTGACATGAAATACCACCTCCTGTGGTTCCACATGCTTTTTACTAAAGTCTATCAATATTTAGGCATGCTGTTATGATCCCAAAAGATGATAATACTGGCTAAGACAGACCCCAGAACAAAGCCTGACTTGACATGTTATATGGTTGTTACGATAGTTGGTCACTGAATTATATTCAAAAGAGACTGCAGATGTTCTTTAACAGAACATAAATTTATTCAACAACAGAAAAAAGTATATTTAAAATAGAAAGAACTTAAAACAAACAACAAAACAAAGTTTCAACCTGTTTCCCCACACTATCTCTTTATAGATACTCAATTCCAAAGAAATATTACCCTGATCTCCAACTCTTAATTTTCACTTAACTGACATTTCTCAGTTTCTTTTCTTTGGACTACGGAGATAGTATTACAATTATTTTTCAAGTCAGCTGGCATGAATCTTTCACAATTTTGCTGACCTAAACTTTGTCAATTTTAACAACTTGAAGAATTCTGTAAAAACTCTCCTGGCTCAGAAGCTTCATAAAATAAAAACACTTTGGCTAAGGTGATTAGTTCCACTAGATTAAAACCTGATTCTCACACTAGGAGAAAACTGTTTTCCCTTCTGAACCAAAGTCAAAAGCTAACTCATGGCCTCTGGTCCATTTGTAAATGCAGGAATATACATATTTCATCTATTAACACCACAACTGTCCTGCCAGGCACTTGACTGAAGTTGTATGCCTTCTTCAAAATGATGTAATTAGATCACCGTTCCATATGACTTTGAACTTTTAAAAAATAAGTTCACAGAAGGAATCAAAGTTCGTCTGCTCTATTTTAAAATCCAAGTCATAGAGTCATAGAGATATACAGGACAGAAACAAAACCTTTGATCCAAAACCTTCGTCCATGCCGAACAGATATCCTAAATAAGTCTAGACCCATTTGCCAGCATTTGGCCCATCTCCCTCTAAACCCTTCCTATTCATATACCCATCCTTTTAAATGTTGTAATTGTACCAGCCTCCACCACTTCTTCTAGCAGCTCATTCCATACACGCACCATCCTCTGCATGAAAGAAACTGCCCCAAGGTCCCTTTTAAATCTTTCCCCTCTCACCTTAGACCTCTACCTTCTAGTTTTGCACTCGCCCATCCTGGGAAAAATACCTTATCTATTTACCCTATCATGATTCTATAAAGCTCTGTAAGGTCACCCCTCAGCCTCTGATGCTCCAGGGAAAATAACCCCCTTCTAATCAGCTTCTCCCTATAACTCAAACACTCCAACCCTGGCAACATCCTTGTATATCTTTTCTGAGCCCTTTCAAGTTTCACAACATCCTTCCTATAGCAGGGAGACCAGAATTCACGTAGTATTCCAATAGTGGCCTAACCAATGTCCTGGACAGCTGCAACATGACCTCCCATCTCCTACACTCAATGTGCTGACCAATAAAGGCAAGCATACCAAACACTTTCTTCACTATCATATCTACCTGTGACTCCACTTTCAAAGACCAAATGATAATTTTCTAATAGATGTTTTATTACAATGTGAGTTACACGATAAATTCAATCAATAGACATAAATGTTGTCCACCTAAAATGGATGGGAAGAGGCAGATTGCCAGCAGACAGAACATAATTTTACACAGTAAAATACTGCTGGCCAGGACAGAAACAATAAGAAGTGGAATTTGGGAACATGTTGCTTTCGAGAAAGGGGCTACCCCAGATCACGGTAGGTCCAGACTCTAATTGTGAAGTAATGGGCAGGCATGTGTTTTTTTGTGTGCAAGAAGTAAACTATACTTGTGGTACCACAACAGTCACTGTCTACCACTTTGAAATAGATCCATTTATTTGCTGTCACTGTTTCCTGTCTGGTAACCAACCTTCTATTCATGCCAATATATTATCCCCTACCCCAAATGCTTTAACTTTGCCCACTAACCTCTGATGAGGGACCTTATAAAAGCTTCCTGAAATCCACTGGCCCTGTCTTATCTATTCCACTAGATACATCCTGACTAGGATTGTAAACTGGAATTTTCAGAGCTCAGATTACTTACCAATATCTTTCTGTGATGATGGAAGATTGTTTGTTATGTTAGATGAATAGCCCTTTTCAGACTAAAAATAAACAGAAAGGCGGAATTATATTTTCACACAGACTTAGTAATACTATATAGTAAAATTACATTGTATTCATGCAAAACATGCTGTTTGACCATGTCCACCCATGTCAGTTTTTATTTTCCAGGAAAACAGTCATCCTAGATTTACTGCTATTTCTTCTTCTAAATTTTTTCAGTTGTTTTATTTTCTTTCAATCTTCTCTTAAACATTGAAACTATCCTACTTCCCTAACTCTGAGAATACACTCTGTGGCATCATGGATCTTAGTTTTAAAAATTGCTTTCTGCTCTTAATTCTTAAAGTTCTATATTTACTCTTATCTTCCCTCAATCTAGAGTCCATGATTACTGGAACTAGTCTGTTTCTATTCACTGCTTTTGATCGTTTCAAACTATAAATCACCTATAAGAAAATCTTCCTTGTTCTAATGAGAACATAACTAATCCAAAGGCTCTCTGATTGGACTGACAGCAACAAAAGTTTTCCCACTGCCCTCGACAGGATAGTAGAGTTGGCCAATTAGGAGATTACCACCTTGAGGAACGTGACGTCACGTTCCCTTTTTGCAAACACTGGCTCAGAACTACCTTTTGGTCCCAACGCTGGGGATCCAACAACAATGGGAAAATCTAGCCCTTGATGTCTAATTGTTTAGGCTGAAATTACAATATTTTCGCTAAGCAACAGATTTTGTCCTTCACTTCAAAAAAATAGGCTTTGTACCTCCTCCAGTGCAAGTAGATATAAACAGTTATGATGTAGTTTTGTTTACAGAGAAATGGTTTCAGGGTATTCAAGAATGGGTACTGAACATCCAGGAGTATTCATTATTTAGAAAGTTCAGACAAAAAGGAAAAGGAGGTGGAGTAGCATTGTTAGAAAAGGAGTAAATCAACGCAATAGAGAGGAAGGATATCAGTTTGAAAAATTGAGATGTGGAATCTGTATGGATGGAGACAAAAAACACCAAAAGACAGAAAATGTTGCTGGGGGTTATCTACAGATCCCCCAAACAGTAGTGGGAATGTAAGGGAAGGCACTAAACAAAAAATCAGATACATGCAATAACGGCAGAACTGTAATCATGGGTAAATTTAATATACATATAGACTGGACAAACTATACTTGTGGTACCACAATAGTCACTGTCTACCACTTGGAAATAGATCCATTTATTTGCTGTCACCGTTCCCTGTCTGGTAACCAACTCTCTATTCATGCCAATATATTATCCCCTACCCCAAGTGTTTTAACTTTGCCCACTAACCTCCGATGAGGGACCTTATAAAAGCTTCCTGAAATCCAGTGGCCCTGTCTTATCTATTCCACTAGTTACATCCCGAAAAAAACAGTAGATTTGTTAAACATGATCTGGGAATCCATGCTGGTTTTGTCCAATCCCATTAATACTTTCCAGAAGTTCTGTTATCATGTATTTTATAACAGACTAGCATTGTTCCCACTACTGCTGTTAGACTAACTGGTCTCTGTATTTTCTCTCCTTCCCTTTTCAAATAATAGGGTTACATTAGCTACCCACCAGTCTGTAAGAACTGCTCCAGAGTTGATGGAATTTTGCAGCATGATTAAAAATTCATCAAATATTTTTACTGCCACTTCCTTTAGTACTTTAGAATGTAGATTATCAGGTCCTGTTGACTTGTCAGCCCTTAACCTCGCATAATTTTCCAAGCACTTTTTCTAACTGGTACTGATTTCATTCATTTTCACCCTCTCATAGACCCTTGGATCCTTAACATTTCTGGGAGGTTATTTGTGCCCTCTCATGTGAAACTGGAAACAAACTATGTAGTCAATTCTTCTGCCATTTCTTTGTTCCACGTTATAATTTCCCTAGCTTCTGACTGCTAAGGAACCTACATTTATTTTTAATCAATTTTTTTCTCTCTGTATCATGATTTTATAGGAGGCACAAGGGTTCATGTGGTCTAGTTGTGTTTCTATATCTTATGTTTATTATCTTTACTGTAGATCTACTGTGTTTAGGCCAAAATCAACCGATGGTAGTTTGCACCAGTTGTAATTCCACTATTGTTTCTTCTATATAATTTTTATTTGAAAATGGCTCTTATAGAGAATAAGTAGCCTCGTTCTGCCATTTCTGGAACCTTGATTTGAATCCACCTGTAACTAATAAAATAGTTATCTATCCATATTATCAAAGTTTTCTTAGAACCCTGCACATGAGATACAAAACTATTTTTACCTACTCCAAATCATTAACAGGAAACTTTAATGTCCATAAATGCTATAAACAAGTGCTTGAACATCAGCCAACTCATTATTAAACTTTTCAACAGCAATGATTTTTACCGTTTTCTTGAAGAACAAACTTGAAAACTCAAACTGACTAGAAGACATTTGATTGTCAGTGATCTGAAATGTTAATAAATAATTATTAAGCACATACAAGAATCTCAAATTAGTAATAAATATAACAAGTACAGCCATACAATCTGGAAAATTGGAAAAAAAATTCCTGGCCCATAATGCAAATTTCTGTTTATTTAGCTTAATTATGTCTTATAGCAAATGTACTTTTTAAAAGTCCCAAGTGGCTTTCCAATAACCTTTAAAAAAAACTCAGAAATATACACATTGCCCTTTCAAATAAACCAATTTTCACAATAATGAATGTATCCTGAAAAAAAGAATAATGGAAGCACATTCATAACAAGCGCTTGACAGATAACTATAACTTTCAGGAAATCATTTCAGTTATGTTGCACTTCCCTCACCATCAACTCTATTTCCCCCCCTAACAACATTCACTATATCAGAGCATCTCGTGTAGCTTTACCTTGGATCTCTGATAAAAAGACAAAAGGAGCTGCAGCACAAACACCAGCTTCTAAACTAAAACCCACGGCCTCCTTCTCAGCCACATACCACTCCATACGGCAGAAAGAAAGAATGAACACAGATCTACCTTGCTTAAAAGAGATGAGAACCCAGCAGAGGATCTACAGGCAGAGAGAGGATCACCTCCTTTGACAGACTTCACAATTGGCCTCAAAAGACTTAAGTTTGCACAGTAGATTGTTGTTGTCACCAATAGCTTCCTGAAACAAAATCTCCTTCTCAGTGAGAAAGATTGGATATTCTCAGAGTAGCCATAAGTGTCTCTTACTGGAGCTGCACCCTACTCACCTTGGATCTTTGAATTTCCAAAGTTTGGATGATTTCTTAAGTGAGGAGAAAAGCAGAGAATTATGAATGTTTGTAGTGATTACAGCTGAGAGGAGGTAGAAAATAATGTTTATTCATACTGACTATGAGGCACGGATGTGAGAGGCAATAGGATGAGGATGATACAAGTGTTTGGGAATTGGTATGCTATTCATCTTTGTTCTCCACCTAAGATCTTGGGCCAACTTGGGACCCCTCACAGTTGGAGAAACCATACTTTCAGTTCCCACTTCCTTGGTCACTTCCATCCACATCTGTTTGGTTGAATGTCATCCACTTCCTATCCTTTGTATGATCACTACGCTATAGTGCCTTACATTCTGTAGCTGGACTTCCAGATAACAGTAGAAGATCAGGCAGCACCTTTTCAGATCTCCTTTCTATTCATGTTTTTGCTGCAGGCTGCAAAATTTTGCGCCTGTGAATGACTGTAACTCATGTCATAACTCACTTCATTAGAAATCCTTTGATAGATCCAATGCACCATCAAAATCTCCCTCCCTATTTATTGGGGGATATGGAAGCAGAATGCATCTGTCAAGGCTCAGTTAAACAGGTTCCCAACCTGCTTATAGTCCTGATGTTTAGTCAAGGACTATTACTTTGAAGTTTTAAATGAAATGCTAAAATATGAGTCCAACTTTCCTCTCATCTAACATCAAAATATATCTCAGCAGTTTTCAAAAGATAGTAGTATTGGTTCTCAGGTATCCTAGTCAGCATTTATGTCCCAACCAACATCTAAACACCAGATGCTCTGCTGTTTGTGGGGCATTGCTGTATATTTCCTACTTTAAGACACTTGAAAAGTACTTCATTGTTTGCAAAGTACTTTGTGATAACTAAAGTCATTCATGAATCAATTAACAATCTCTTGGACAATTAAGGAAAGCCAGCATGAATTTATTAAAGACAAATTGTATTTAACGAAGTTGCTCGAATTTTTTGATGACTTTACAGAGAAGGTAGTTAATGTTGTTGATATGGTACATATGGTCTTCGAAATCGCACAGTTCACAAGCATGCATAATGGGGTTTGGCTGAGAGCCCAGATTTCCATAAAAAGCTTTGCTTTATTAAAGTAGGTGCACATTATTTTATTGATACTTTAACAAGCTTTTTTATTCTGTGATCTATTTTGGCACTGCCTCAATGTTTACTTACATAAGATAAAGAGGTGTTATTTGTTTATAGTTTCTGTTATTAATACATAAAAATGTCAAGCTCATTAACTCTTTTATAGGATTCTGGACCTGTAGTTACTTTAAAGAAAATTATGAAAGAGGTTTTTAAGCATTTCCACATATGTTTTTGTTACTATTGAGTTAATTGGTTCAGAACAAGAGTATGCATTGGATAAATGGAAGTACTAATAAGCTTGCATGGTGAGTATGACGGGCAACGGGGTTGAGTAAGGGACATGGATTGGTATAGAAGGTATGAGAGACCATTTGAGTATCAGTGGAAGCATGGGTTGGCATGGAAGATATGAGAAGGCATTGGGGAAAAATAGGGTTATGAGCTGGTATGGGGGCATGAATTTAACATTTTTAAGTTACTGTACATTTGGTTTCCCAATCAGAACCATGATGCATGACTCCTTTGAGTGGTTGTGAACCAGGTGTCTTCGAAAAGCTAGTCAGTGACATCACCTGGTGTACTGAATGTTTTCCAGCTTCTTCTGTATTGATTTCTAGATAACTTGCATTTTTTTTCTATGTTTGTTCATGGGATCTGGGCATCACAGTTGGGCCAGCATTTATTGCCCATTCTTAATTGTCACTTGAACTGACTGGCTTGCTAAGACCATTTTGGAGGATAGTTAAAAGTCACCCTATGGGTCTGGAGTCACATGTAAGGTAGAGCAGGTAAGGATGACAAGCAAAATATCCTTCCCTAAAGGACAAGTGAACTGGGTGTTTTTTTTACAACCATCAACAACGGTTACATGGTTGCTATTAAGCTAGCTTTTTATTCCAGATTTCAATGAAGCAAGGTGGGATTTGAACCCATTTCCCTACAGCATTTGCCTGGGTCTCTAGATTATTACAGAAATTGCTGGATAAACTCAGCAGATCTGGCAGCGTCTGTGAACAGAAAGCAGAATTAACATTTTGAGTCCAGTGACCCTTCTTCTGGTAGCTGGAAACCGCATGCTCAGAGGTAGCCTCTCACAGGTCCAACCTCGTGGAAACCCAGAACGGAGGCCTGACAATCACTGGAACAAGGAACACGGTAACCCAACATTGAGAAGGCCCAACCAAAAGACCCCCAAAACATTTAAGGTTGCAACTGGTGCCCAGGAAGCCATCAGGAGCACACACTTTTCCTTCTGGAGCAGCAGACTTCCCTCACCGACACCTGGAATTGTCTACCCAGGAAATGTGGAAGATGCACTAGACTTCAGATAAGACTGAAACTGCGGGGTTTCAAATCTTCCCTCCCCAGCATATTCCTTGCAAATGTCCAAGCCATTGAAAACAAGATGGATGACCTTAAAGTTAGACTTATCTTCCAAAATGAATTGAGAGGCTGCGGCGTGCTCCGTTTTATACAGACGTGGCTCACTCCTGCAACACCTGACTGTACCTTACAACCTGAGGGTTTCTCAGTTCACTGAACAGACTAAAAGGCATCCTTGGGCAAGGCATGGGCAGTGAGGTCTGCTTCCTAATCGACACCTCCTGGTGCTCAGGCATGGCGACTCTGGCAAGATACTGCTCCCCAGACCTAAAATACCTTACAGTAAATTGCTATCTCTATTACCAACCACATGACTTCAAATCCACAGTTCTGGCAGCAGCCTACATCCCACCTCATGTGGAATTGAAAAGTGCATTTGACAAAGTATACAATGTTACAAATAAGTTTGAGACAGATTAGTTCAAGGCCTTGATCATCATAGCTCGTGACCTCAACCAGGTCAAACTCAAAAAACATGCCACTGGAATACCATCAACACGTCTCCTATCCAATCAGAGGCCCCAACATCCTTGAACATTGCTTTTTAACCATCAAAGATACCTACTGCTCCAGCTCCCATCTTCATTTTGGAAAATCAGATCGCAACGCTGTGCTTCTCCTCCCAGCTTACAAGCAGAAATTGAAGCACAAGGACCCAGAAAAGAAAGTAATACAGTATTGGCCTGAGGCATCCAAAGGGCTTCTATGGGAGTGCTTGGCATCAGTGGACTGGGCCATATTCAAGCATTCAGCAACAACCTAAACAAGTACGCCGTTATCGTCACAGACTTCATCAGTAAGTGTTTAGAAGAGTGCACGCCAAAGAAGTTATTTTGAATATTCCCCAACCGGAAACATGGATGAACCAGGAGATCCACTCCCTACAGAAATCCAGGTCTGAGGTGTACAAGTCGGGTAACCCTGATCTATATAGGAAATCCAGGTATGACCTTAGTAGTGTAGAATTGTGAATTCAGGAACCCTAACCCTCCCCTTCCCATTCCTCAGATGACATGTCCATCCTTGGCCTCCTACAATGCCACAGTGATGCCACCCGAAGGCTGCAGGAACAGCAAATCATATTCAGCCTGGGAACCCTGCAGCCCAATGGCATCAATGTGGATTTCACAAGTTTCAAAATCTCCCCTCCCCCAATTCTGATGAAGGGTTTAGGCCCGAAACGTCAAGTTTTCCTGCTCCTATGATGCTGCTTGACCTGCTGTGTTCATCCAGCCCCATGCTTGTTATCTCATGACCTTAGTAAGGCCATCAGAGATACCAAGAGGCAATACCAAACTAAGCTTGAGACCCAGGCCAGCCATATGGAAACATCATTTGTGGCAAGGCCTACACGACATACGGCTTACAAAATGAAGCTGAACAGAATAATGGGCAACGGTATATCTCTATCCAATGAGCTCAACTCATTCTACGCTTGCTTTGAACAGGAGGTCAATGAAACAATGTTATCTATCCCATCAGCCTCGGATGCACCTGCACCCATGATCACCACCACAGATTGTATATCAGCCTTCTTTACAGCGAACCCACGGAAAGCAACTGGCCCGGATGGAGCCCGCAGCTGTGCACTCAGATCTTATGCGGCCAGCTAGCGGGAGTATTTGCAGATATCTTTAACATCTCCTTACTATGATTTGAAGTCCCGACCTGCTTCAAGAAGACCATCATATCCCAGTGTCTAAGAAAACTCATACAGCATGCCTCAACGAGTACTGCGTGGGTAGTTCTGGCCTCCATAATTATGAACAACTTCAAGAGGTTAGTCATGACTAACATCAACTTCAGCCTACCTTGATCCTTTGCAATTCATCTACTCGTGCAACAGGTCCACAGCAGATGTCATCTCTCTGGCCCTACATTCGGCCCTGGAACATCTGGATAACAAGACTACCTACATCAGGCTCCTACTTATTGACTAAACTTTCACCTTCCACACCATAATTCCAAAGAAACTTATCTCTAAAACCCGAGACCTAGGTCTCAGCTCCCCTCTCTGTAACTGGATCCTTGACTTTGTGACGCATAGACTGCAATCAGTAAGAATAGGTGACAACACCTCCTCCACCATAATCCTCAACACTGGTATCCTGCTAGGTTGTGTACTCAACCCCCTACTATACTCCTTATACAGTCACAATTGTATGGCCACATTCTGCCTCAACTCCATTTACAAGTTTGCTGATGACACCAACATTGTAGTGTGGATCTCAAACAATAATGAGACAGAATACAGGAAAGAGATTGCGTGCTTAGCGACATGGTGCAAAGACAACAATCTCTCCATCAACATTAGCAAAACGAAAGAGCTGGTCATTGACTTCAGGAAGCAAAGTGGAGGGCACACCATATCTGCAGCAATGTTGCTGAGGCGGAGATGGTCAAGAGTGTCAAGTTCTTGGGAGTGATGATCACCAATCTGTCCTGGTCCATCCATGTTGATGAAATGGTCAAGAAAGCGCAACAACGGTTCTACTTCCTCAGGAGGCTAAGGAAATTTGGCATGTCTACAAGGACTCTTACTAATTTTTATTGATGCACCGTAGAAAGCATTCCATCTGGATGTATTACAGCATGGTTTGACAACTGCTCTTCTTTGCAAGAAACTACAGAGAATCATGAACATAGCCCAGTTCATCACGCAAACCAGCCTTCAATCCATTGACTCCATCTATATTTCCCGTTGCTTCAGGAAAGCAGCCAACATAATCAAAGAAAAACTGAAATAACTGTGGATGTTTTAAACCAGAAACAAAAAAAGAAGTGGCTGGAAAAGCTCAGCATGTCCAGCAGCATCTGTGAAGAAAAATCAAAGTTAACGTTTCGGGTTTGGTGACCCTTCCTCAGAACTGATGGTAGCTAGGAAAATATCAGTTTATATGCAGAAAATCGGGTTGGGGGTGTGGGTAAGGAGTAAGCAATAGGTAGGAATAGAGCCCAAAGAGTGAGAACAGTTGGACAGACAAAGGAATCGATAAACGATCTGATGGGAGAGTGAATAGCTGTTAACGGAGACTGTTGGTGGCTAACAATAGAATCTTAGAATTCCTACAGTGTGGAAACAGGCCCTTCGTTCCAACAAGTTAACACAGACCCTCAAAGCATCCGACCCAAAACCACCCCCCATAACCCACCTAATCTACACATCCCTGAACACTATGGGCAATTTAGCACGGCCAATCCACCTAGCCTGCACACCTTTGGACTGTGGGAGGAAATCAGAGCACCTGGAAGAAACCCATGCAGACACAGGGAGAACATGCAGACTCCACACAGACAGTCACCCGAGAGTGGAATCGAACCCAGGCCCCTGGTGCTGTGAGCCTGCAGTGCTAACCTCTGAGCCAACGTGCCACCCCTGCATGGAGAAACCCCAATGGATTTCTCATCAATTGCCTTAACCACGTAGTGTGCAATGGCAGACGATGTGATAACAAAGCCTGGTGTGTTTGGTGGGGGGGCTAGGACATGGGGGAGTTCAGATCCTAAAATTATTTAACTTGATATGGAGTCTGGGGAGCTGCAGGGTCCCCAGGCAGAAAATGAGGTGTTGTTCTTCCAGTCTGCACTGAGTTTCACTGGAGCACTGCAGGCACTGCAGCAAGACATAATCAAAAACCCTTCCAACACCAGCTACACTCTCTTTCAACCTCTTTCATTGGGCAGAAGATATAAAAATTTGTATGCATGTAGATTCAAGAATAGATTCAAGAACAGCTACTTCCCCTCTGTTAACAGGCTTCTGAATGGACCACCCAAATTTTAAACTTAATGTTGATCTCACTCTCTGTGCGCCTTCTCTGCAACAGTAACATTGTATTCTTTGCTCTGTTCTGTTACTCTCTGCACTTTGGATGGTATGATCTGTTTGTACTACATGTAAAACAAAATTTTTCATTAACCTAGTTACATGTGACAATAATAAATCAAATCAAAATGTCCTGCTCCATCAACAGGATAGACCAAAGAAGCTTGCAGTTGGAAGGTGTTGCGCCGGGAGTCCACAACATTGATTCTACATCAGTTGAAATATGAGCAAGGAAACTTCCTCCTGATGATCACCTACTATCCCACCTCAACTGATTAATCAGTTCTTCTCCATGTTGAACACCAATTGGAGGACATACTGAGGATCATAAGAGAATAAAATGTGATCTAGATGGGGGAAACCACAATGTCCCTCACCAAGGACAGCTAAGCAGTACTGCTACTAGCTGATCTGGCCAAATCCTAAATGGACATAGCTGGTAAACTGGGCCTGTGGCAGGCAACCATTAAAACTGAAAAACTTACTTGACCTCATTCTCACCAATCTACCTGTAGTGGATGCATCTGGCAATGCCAGTAGAAGTGAGCTTCACATAGAACTTGTGAAAATAATGTCCGGCGTTAACATTGACAATGCACTCCATCACTACAACCTACTAAATAGGATAGATTTCAAACAGGATTAGCTCAAAATTAGGCATCCACAAATCACTGTGGCCATCAGCAGCAGCAAACTATATTCAATGTAAATTCCATTGCCTCTGACCAGGAAACAGTTTGCCCTGGATTCCCATTGATTCTAGTTTTGCTAGGGCTCCTTGATGCCACATTCAGTCAAATTCAGCTTTGATGTCAAGGGCTGTCACTGTCACCACCTCTCTGGAATTCAGCTCTTTTGTCAATGTTTGAACCGAGGCTGTAGTAAGGTCAGGAGCTGAGTGGCCCTGGCGGACCCCAAACTGGGCATCACTGTGCCAGGTTATTGCTGATCAGGTGCTGCTTGATAGCATTGTTGATGACATCACTTTACTAGTGATTGAGAGTATACTAACGTGGCAGTAATTAGCCGGGTTGGATTTGTCCTGTTTTTTGTGTACTGACATACTTGGGCAATTTTCCACATTGCTGGGTAGATACCAGTGTTGTAACTGTACTGGAACAGCTTGGTTAAGGGAGCAGCAAGTTTTGGAGCATAAGTCTTCAGTACTATCACTGGAATGTTGTCAGGGCCGGTAGCCTTTGCAGTATCCAGTGTCTCCAACCGTTTCTTGATATCACGTGGAGTGAATCAAATTGGCTGAAGACTAGTACCTGTAATGCTGGGGACCACTGGAGGAGGCCAAGATGGATCATCAACTCGGCACTTCTTGCTGAAGATTGCCGTGAATGCTTCAGCCTTATCTTTTGCACTAATGTGCTCGGCTCTTCCACCATTGAGGATGGGGATATTTGTGCAGCCTCTTCCTCCAGTGAATTGTTTAATTGTCTGTTGCCATTCACGACTGGATGTGGCAGGTCTGCAGAACTTAGATCTGATCCGTTGGTTATAGGATCGCTTAGCTTTGTCTATCACTTGCTGCTTTTGCTGTTTGGCGTGCAAGTAGTCCTATTTGGTGACTTCACCATGTTGATACCTCATCTTCAGGTATGCCTGGTGCTGCTCCTGGAATACCCTCCCGCACTCCCCATTGAACCAGGGTTACATAGAACATAGAACATATAACATTACAGCACAGTACAGGCCCTTTGGCCCACAATGTTGTGCCGAACTTTTACCCGAAACCTAAGGTCTATCTAACCCCCACTGCTACTTTATACTATCATCCATATGCCTATCTAACAGCCGCTTAAATGCCCCTAATGAGGCCGACTCCATTACCTTCTCCGGCAATGCATTCCACGCCCCTACCACTCTCTGATTAAGGAACCTACCTCTGATGTCTCCCATATATCTGCCTCCACTCACTGTAAAACTATGCCCCCTCGTAAAAGCTACCTCCATCCGAGGAAAAAGTCTCTGGCTGTCTACTCTATCTATACCTCTGATCATTTTGTACACCTCTATCAAGTCACCTCTCATCCTTCATTGTTCTAAAGAGAAAAGCCCTAGCGCTCTCAACCTTTCCTCGTAAGACCTTCCCTCCATTCCAGGCAACATCCTGGTAAATCTCTTCTGCACCTTTTCCAATGCTTCCACATCTTTCCTGTAACGAGGTGACCAGAAATGGGCACAATACTCCAGATGTGGCCAAACCAGGCTTTTGTATAGCTGGAGCATAACTTCACGGCCCTTGAACTCAATCCCTCTATTAATGAAAGCTAACACACCATATGCCTTCTTAACAACTCTATCCACCTGCGTGACAGCTTTCAGAGAACTGTGAACATAAACCCCAAGATCCCACTCCTCCTCCACGCTGCCAAGAATCTTTCCGTTAACCCTGCATTCTGCTTTCAAATTTGTCCTTCCAAAATGAATCACCTCACACTTTTCAGGGTTAAACTCCATCTGCCTCTTCTCAGCCCAGCTCTGCATTCTATCAATGTCTCATTGTAACCTAGAACAGCCCTCCGCACTGTCCACAACGTGACCCACCTTCGTATCATCCGTGAACTTGCTAATCCACCCTTCCACTCCTTCATCCAAATCATTTACAAGGTTTCCTTGCCCATGTTTAATCTGAAACCATGAGACCTCATGTGGTCCGGAATCAATGTTGAGGAATCCTAGAGCAACACCCTCCTGACTGTATATCACTGTGCCGCCACCTCTGCTGGGTCTGTCCTGCCAGTGGGACAGGGCATATCCATGGTGATGGTGGCGTCTGGGACATTGTAAGGTATGATTCTGCGAGTATGACAAGTCAGACTGTTGCTTAACTAGTTTGTGAGACAGCTCTCCCAATTTTGGCACTAACCCCCAGATGTTAGTGAGGAGGACTTCGCAGGGTCGACAACGCTGTCTGTGCCATTGTCTTTTCCGGTGCCTAGGTTGATGCCAGGTGATCCATCTAGTTTCATTTTTTTGAGACTTTGTAGCAATTGGTGCAACTGATTGGCTTGCTAGACTATTTCAGAGGGCAATTGAGAGTCCACCACATTGCTGTGGGTCTGGAGTCATATGTAGGCCAGACCAGGTGAAGGTGGCAGATTTCCCTCCCTGAAGGACATTAGTGAACCAGATGGGTTTTTCCGACTATCGGCAATGATTTCATGGTGATCAGTAGATTCTTAATTCCAGACTTTTATATTAATTATTGAATTCAAATTGTACCAGCTGCCATGGTGGGATTCAAACCTGGATCCGCAGAACATTAGCTGGGTTTATGGATTAATAGTCTAGCAATAATATCACTAGGCCATCGCGTACCCTATAATCTAAGATCTAAGCTCCACAGTCCTGTCTGATCCAGTTATAAGTGGTGGTGGGCAATTAAACAATTCACTGGAGAAATAGGCTCCACAAATATCCTCATACTCAATGAGTGAGGAGACCAGTACATCAGTGCTAAAGACGATGCTGAAGCATTGGCATCCTCAGCTAGATGTACTGAGTGGATGATCCTTCATGGTCTGTTCCTGAGGTCCCACCATCAAAAATCCTAGGGTTTGGCCAATTGGATTCATTCCATATGATATCAAGAAACAGCTCTAGGCAGTGGATGCTGCAAAGGCTATGGGCCCTGACAACACACTTGCGCATGTGCTACGTTACAATCATCCATCCAACCACAGCCCCTGGATATTCAATGGAATTGTTATCATTGTGTCCCCACAATCAACATCCTGGAATCTACTTAGGTGATTTTACTTGACAAAGGACCAGCACTCCGAAAGCCTGTGTTTTCAAATAAACCTGTTGGACTATAACCTGGTGTCGTGTGGACTTCTGACTTTGTCACCTCTGTCAACACTGACATCTCCACACCATAGCATCCTGGAGGTTACCATTGATTAGAAACTGGACTGGACCAATCATATTATTCCGTGACCAGAAAAGCAAGTCAGAAACCAGGAATTCTCCAGCAAATAACTAGCCTCTTTATGCCTCAAAACCATTCCACCATCTATAAAGCACAGGTGAAGAATGTGTTAGTATATTCTCCACTTGCCTGAATGAATGCAGCTAAAAAACATTCAGGAAGCTTGACAGCATTGAGGACAAAACAGCCGAACTGATTAGCACCCAATTTATTACTTTAACATTCAGTCCTTCCACCACTGACACATTATGGCAGCAGTGTGTACCATCTACAAGATGCACAGCACATTAAATCTATGACTTCTACAACTTAATAGGGCAACGGCAGGATATACATTGGAACATGATGCAAGTTCCCCTCCCAGCCAACCATCATTCGGTCTTGGAACTATATCACTGTTCTTTCACTGTCGCAGAGTCAACATCTTGGAACTCCCTACCTAACAGCATTGTGGATGTACCTGTTGTTAGAATCTGATTTCGTTAATAGGATGCTAAATACCTTGCAGTTAAATGTAATAAGGCAACAGATGTTGGGAACTAATTAGTTAACTGTTTTAAAATGTGCATAAAGATTCGTCAGTCAGAAGATTGGAGGGCTTTTAGTATGCAAATAGTTCAAATAAAACTCAGTGTAAAAAGTGCATGCTTGAACTCTGTCAAAAGCATGTATCTCCTCATGATCAACACTTACATCAGATCGGCTACAACGGTTCAAGAAAGAAGATTACATCACCTTTTCAAGGGCAATTAAGAATGGGCAACAAATGCTGGCCTAGCCAGTGATGCCACATCCTAAGTATGATAAAAATTTACATTGATTATGCCAAAATCTCTTCTGCCAAATTGATAAATATCTCAAAAGTGTCAAAAAGTAAACTCTTACCTGCTCTGGGGTGTTGCTTAGGTCGAATGCTGTTCTTCCAAACAAATTAAATTCAGTGGATTTGGGTGTAGAAGTATTCAGGAAACAAAACCCAGGAGACTTTAATGGTGTTTTCCCAGTGGTTAAGTTAGAATTCCTGATGCAAATATGAAATTTAAGTTGTAGCATTTCCTTCACAGAAATAACATAAGCATGACAAGATGCTACAAATTGGGCCAAAACGAATAGTGAGAATAGAAGGTCATCACTTATTCTGCCAAGTACTGAGAACGTAATTCAGTTGTGAAATGATAAGTAAGACCACTAGTCTGATAGCAGGGGAAAAGGATATAATTTTAGCAAGATCCAACAGCTGTGCTGCATCACACCAATTTGGAATGAATAACAATTAAGGAATACTGCAATGAATCATCCTAAAGGAGTCAGATTGAATAGAATTGATGCTGTGCCGACATCAGAAAGAAATGAGTTGAGATGTGCTTCAAAATAGGACGATAGCAACAGCTGTGGAGAAAATAACAACCTACATTCATATACTGACTTCATGCAAAAAAACCCCAAGACTCTTCATAGGAACGTCATTCAGCAAAATTAAATACTGAGCTACAAACATTAAAATGATATTAGGCTAATACATGGAATGTTAATTTTTCTGGAATTATTGTTCCTTAAGAAGTAGCATGTCCATTTCAGAGTGAAAGTTTGTTCAGGCACTGTCTCTCTTCAGGGCAGGTTTATAACTAGTTTTCAAATATGCAGATTAGTTGAATAAATAATACGTGCCACTCCAAAAAAGATACACTTAAAAGTTTTAAATTTTCTGTTTTCTAAGATAAACATAATTTTTAATGCATAACTATTTGTCTCAATAATCAAGTATTTACATTCCAAATTCTTTTTGTCCTGGCTCAACCTGTTCAGGTGTTCGTGGAAAAATATGTGGTGTGTCATTAATAGTTTTTTCTGGGTCACCATTCATAGATTTTAGTCCAATCTGTGCATAAAAAAAGGAGAAAATGTGTTTTAAAATAATTATTGTTTTCAACAATCCAAAGACATTGGAACAGTATGTGGCATGGTTAAACCTATCATAATGTAATAATTTGGAAGTAGCATTATGTGATAATCCAATAGCACCCTGAATGATTTTCATCACAAAAAAACACAAGGCATGAAAAGAAAATGTACGTTACACTAATGACAATCAAAATTCCAGAAGTGGAGAGTTAGCCACAAGTCCAAAACAAAAATCTTAAAATTGAACAAAGCAAAATAATTTGGTAAAAGGGAGGTAAGCTCTGAGGCTGGTTGTAAAAATAGTCCAAAAGGTCTGACAGCAAGGAAAGGACAGAAAACAGTTACGGAAGTGATTCAAAGGGCACAAAATTACCATTTTTTGGCTAAGTGCAAGTCACATTCAATTTGGTGAAATGATTCTTGTCATGAAGTTGAGTGAGTTTTTTTTACCGTATGTTACTAAACTCACCACTTTAATTGCTGTTTGACCCCTCATGGTGAGAATAATGCTTATTTCCAAACCATTTTACTGTGCAAGGTTTACAGAGGAACTTGCCTGTCAGCAGAGCACCTCCATAAGACCAGCAACTCTTGAGGCTGTGTCATCTTTCAAAGCACATTGCGCACCTGGAGGAGACCTACCATCTGCAAGCTCTGGTCCTTGGCTGCCTTAGGTGTCAGGAGAGATGGCAAAGAAGGGAAATCATGCTTTTCGGAGTTGGACTTGGAGGTCCTTGTGTATAGGATGGCAGAGAGGAGAGGAGTCCTCTTCCAGGAGGCCATGCCACCATAACATGCCAGTTTGATCGGCGATCTTGACCCAGATCAATGCCAGCGCCAGGATGAGAAGGGATGGACAACAGTGCAGGAAGAAAGTTATTGATCTTCTCCACTCCAACAGGGTAAGTTACAATATTCTGCTCTCTGCTGATTCACAATTATTTGTGCCACTGCACTTACCAAACTGATGCTCTGACACCACCTCTGTTGCATGCAACACCTTCCTTCATTCAATTTCGTCACCCCCATCCTCGCACAATACTAACCCCTCATGACCTCCATACTGCCACCTCACTCACTTAGCACACCTTTCCCCACATGCACCAGCTCTAAAAGTCATGCCATCCACTTACGTCTTACTCATTCACCCACTTCATGTCATTACAGGAGAACACATCCCATGACATTCTGAGTGACACCACATAGGTAGGTTGGGTGGTGGACATTTGTGACCTCGTCCCTCTGAGGAAAGGATTCTTGTACTGGCAGGAGAAAACAAGGACTGCTCCTGCAGGATGCAGAGACATTCACGTACCAACACCCAAGAAAGTAACATCTGTCATCCCACATGGTCACATTACCATCAGGTGTGGAACACTACTACTAACCCACAGCTGAAAAGCCTTTTGCCTTATGCCTTGTATGAAGACCCATCCTCCAAAAGGACCAGACCATCTCCCACACAGGGGAGTTCCTCGATCTTCCCGTATAATTGTGTGAAAGTATTAGAGGTACCATAGTCTGCACTGCCTCCTGGATGCCCCAGAAGAATGAATAGCAACAGACTAGTGGCCTCTCCAAGATCACCAAAGAGATTGCTAAATTTCACACACCTACATCTCCCACTTGGGTGAGAGAGATATGGCCCACACCACTTGCATTGAGAGGACTGGTGGAGACCAGGCATATTCTGAACTCCGATAAGTCTTGGCCCTGGGGTCTCAGCAGATGCGCAGGGAGAAGCAGCAGTAGTAGATAGGCATTCAGGACCCACTGGCCCTTCTTGTTGAGAAACTGGGGTGGTGCAGCCACTCCATTGATTCACAGACTGGCATTACTTAGACACTGTGCAAGTAGTTCATTGATTCACTGCCTGCTATTCCTCAGATAAAGGGTAGAGACGATCAAGGATTGTAAAGGGAATTTGTGCACGGAGCCTGAACAGATAGGAGAGGTCCTTAATGAAAACTTTTCTTCTGTATTCACAACTGAGAGGGACCTAGTTGTAGAGGAGGACATTGTGAAACAGGTTGGTAGGCTAGAGGTGGTGGATGTTAGTGGAAGATGTACTAGGAATTTTGAGGAACTTGAAGACAGATATATCCCCTGAGCCTGATGGGATTTATCTAAGGATTCTATGGGAAGCGAGGGAAGAGATCGCAGGGCATCTGGCAATGATCTTGTCATCCTCGCTGTCCACAGGTATACTGCCGGAAGATTGGAGAGTGACAAACGTCATTCCCTTGTTCAAAAAAAGGAATAGGAATAACCCTGAAATTACAGGCCAGTCAGTCTTACTTCAGTGGTGGGAAAATTATTGGAAAGGGCTTTGAGAGGTAGGATTTGATAGGCACAGTTTGATTCGTGATAGTCAGCATGGATTTGTGAGGGCTGGATCATGCCTCATAAACCTTACTGAATTTTTTGAAGAGGTGACCAGACATGTGGATGAAGGAAGAGCAGTGGATGTGGCATACATGGCTTTAAGTAAGGCATTTGATAAGGTTCCCCATGGTTGGCTCATGCAGAAAGTAAGTAGGCATGAGATAGGGGGAAATGTGGCAGATTGGATTAAGAATTGGCTGACCCTTAGAAGACAATGGATGGTAGCAGACTGAAAATATTCAACATGGTGCTCAGTTACGAGTGGTGTACCACAAGGATCTGTTCTGGATCCTCTATTTGTGGTTTTTGTAGATGATTTCGATGTCGGAGTGGAAGGGTGGATTAATAAGTTCGCGGGCGATACGAAAGTGGATCGAGTTGTAGATAGTGCGGACGGCCGTTCTAGGTTACAAAGGGACACTGATAGGATGCAGAGCTGAGCTGAGAAGTGGCAGATGGAGTTTAACCCAGAAAAGTGTGAGGTGATTCATTTTGGAAGGACAAATTTGAAAGCAGAATGCAGGGTTAACGGAAAGATTTTTGGCAGTGTGGAGGAGCAGTGGGATCTTGCAGTTCATGTCCACAGTTCCCTGAAAGCTACCACCCAGGTGGATAGAGTTGTTAAGAAGGCGTATGGTGTGTTAGCTTTCATTAATAGAGGGATTGAGTTCAAGAGCTGTGAAGTTATGCTCCAGCTATACAAAACCCTGGAATATTGTGTCCAGTTCTGGTCGCCTCATTACAGGCAAGATGTGGAAGTGCTGGAAAAGGTACAGAGGAGATTTACCAGGATGTTGCCTGGAATGGAGGGAAGGTCTTACGAGGAAAGGTTGAGAGAGCTAGGGCTTTTCTCTTTAGAACAACGAAAGATGAGAGGTGACTTGATAGAGGTGTACAAAATGATCAGAGGCATAGATAGAATGGACAGCCATAGACTTTTTCCTAGGGCGGAGGTAGCTATTACAAGGGGGCATAGTTTTAAAGTGAGTGGAGGTAGATATATGGGAGACGTCAGAAGTAGTTTCTTTACACAGGTAAATTTACTCAGGGCGTGGAATGCATCACTGGAGAGGTAAGTGGAGTCGGCCTCATTAGAGGCATTTAAGCAGCTGTTAGATGGGCATATGGATGATAGTATAAGGTAAGGGTGGAGGTTAGATAGGCCTTAGGTTTAGGGTAAAAGCTCGGCACAACATCGTGGGCTGAAGGGCCTGTACTGTGCTGTACTGTTCAATGTTCTATGTTCTATTGTCCAGACCCTACAGTACTGCAACAAGTCTTGTAATCATGCAGGAATGAACATCTCGGGGAGTTCCCCATTAATGACAGTGATAGGGAGGTGCAACTGAGACAGTCAATGCTACAGGATGGTCATAGGGTAGGCTACATGTGTTGGAGGACAATATTGTTCTCTGTGATATCCCAGTAAACAGTTGCAGATGCTGTCTGCTCCCTCAGAAATAGACTCAGTTTCCTCAATAATTGTGACTTTCTATGCAGTCATTCTCTTCAACACCATATCAGCTTCGCAACTGGCATGACAGCGAGTGATCTTCGGAAAGTGGCTTTCTGCCACTGTGACCCCCAACCTCAGGCCCTCCTTTCTAGATTTCCATTCTGTCAACCCCAGTGGACACACACTCCGCCACCTCCTCCCCCTGACCATTAACCAGGGTGTACCCATGGTTAAAACTGCCTAACTGCTCACCCTTTTCCCAGTCCCCACTGCCCCTTCACCCCACCTCCCTTCAACCCCCTTAATTTCAAGTGACCTCACCTGCCCAGACCCCTGGCTGGTGGATATGTGTGTTTCTGACTGTAACAGTTCTCTCCAGACAGGTCCCTGTGGAGACAAAGAACTGATCGTGACCCACCTCCTACAGTACAGAGGTATGGTCCCTGTGCAAAGCGACTATGACTGGATACTTAACTGTATCTAAAACCCAAACTGACATGGGAAGCAGCCCATGACTGACTGTGCTGGGCTCCCTTGGATGTCAGGGGTCATTCGGTGCGAACATTGAGGCCACATTGTGCAGAGGCTGGAGTGACAATGGCCCACAGACCTATGAAAGCCTGTACATGCCCTTGATCTTTGACTGAGGACTGCTGCACATAGTTGCCACTTGCCTGGTTGCCTGGCTGTGATGGTGACCAGTGCGAGGCAAAACAGAGCAAACCATCGAAAAGCAATTTATGCATGCTGAAGATATGCTGGTAGGCACCAGATGAATGCATGCTGAGACAGCAATGATTTAGCCCTGAAAGATAGACTGGTAAAAGCCATGTAATAGACATTTGCCCCGTGCAGTATCTGCACCCAGTACAGCCATATACTGCTGGTTGCCTGTGTGCTTTCATAGACCAGTCTGCCCTTGCAGGGCATACTGTCAGTGGTCTAGCGAATGCTATAATGGTGCCATGCCTCTTGAAAGTGGAGAGCCAATGTCTATAGTGGGTAAAGTTTCATGTGGTTAATCTGGTGAATCCTGCCCTGCACTCCACTTTGTTCGTGGCCAACATCAATCTTCTAGAAGAAGCAGCCTAAAAATCTGCTCTGGTTTCCATGTCAAATTTTTCTGACAGCTGGTTTGTATGGTGTGGTCAGTAAGATCACAACCTGTCGCATGTTGGGCTGTTAACCAACCATTTGACATGCAATAAAGCGTGCCACCTTGCAACTCACAGATCCCAGACAAGAACCTTGCCATGTCACTTGAGCAAAGGGAGGAAGTTGCAGAAAGATAATCTCAATGAACTAATCTTGGCATAGTTCACAGTCTGGTCAGATTCTGCTCAAAATGTTTAACAAAAACTTTATACCATGAGAAAGGAGAAAGCACCATACAAGACCTATCCATGGTATACCTGGGGAATAAGGAAGATGTTAGGCTAAGAGAGACTTTTAATATGGTGAAGAAAAGTGGTAAATCAGAATACTGAACGTCTTTTAGAAGTTAGCTAAGGGCTACCAACTGTAAAAATGTAAAAAGAATGAGTATGCAATTAAACTAGACAGAAATACAAACATAAATTGTTAGAGTTTTTAAAGATATATACAATGGAGAGTAATTAAAATAAGTGATGCTTCCTTAAAGGTAGAGACAGTAGAAATTATCATGGGGAATTAGGAAATGGCAGAGATGTTATACAAATACTTTTGCTGAGTTGGGACTGTGACAATAATGTAGCAGGTGTATTTTGTCCTGGCTTTTTTTGAAGAGAGGTTTTAAGGGAGGGGTCTTCAGCACTACTGTAAACTGTGTGTGAGGTTTTGAGTTTTTCTTTAAAGTTAGAACAATAAAAGCAGCCTGAATGGGTGTGGTCAGGCTCTCACAGAACCAGGACTTTTGGTTTTTCAGTAGCAGCATTCATTGCTGCGGTCTCAGCTGGGTTGGAAGCAGAGGTAAATCTCTCACCAGCTGCTACACTCTCTCAAAATTTTCTCTTGATGTTCTTTTCCTCCTAGGCTATTGGAGTTGGATGTAAGACAATAGGTTTTCTTAATTTGCCTGTTGCCAAGGGTGTATTTATGGGTGGGTATCTATATCGGAACAGTTAATTAATAAGAACTACAATTCCACACACCATCTCCCCCAATTCCCTTTATCAGCAATTTTCACTGGCACGGGGTAAATAGGTGTGCAGATAGTCCACATGGAGCATTCCTGCCATTCTAACTTCATTCATGATTTGGGTAGTTTAAACCTCCTCCAAGGTTTTAGGGTGGTCAGGCCTTTTTAGTAAGTAGATGGGTTTGGCAATCTCTCAGAGGAGGCGTGAGCCATTAGGGTCAACACGTCATAAAAAAAGATCAAGTACTCCTGAAATTGATTCATCACATTAAAAAAAAAGTTTTTTTTTTAAAATTGCAGTGGTTCGATGAAATATTGTAAATTAGATGTGTTTTACGTCTGCCCTGACATGCCCTCCCCCACAAAAAAGCAAAGACAGAATCCCCCTTGTCTGCAGATATTACCCCACCAACTTCTGCATCCAACGTATCATTCTCCACCACTTCCGCCACCTACAATCCAACTCCACACCCATAGAGATACTTCCCTCCCCACCCCTATCTGCCTTTCATTAGGAACCACTCTCTCCACATTCCTCGTCTGCTCCACACTGCCCACTAACCCCACCACACCCAGCACCTATTCCTGCAACCGCAGGAAGTGCTACACCTGCCCTTACACCTCCCCCTCACCTTCATTCAAGGCACAAAACAAAGCTTTCACATCAGACAGGAGTTCACCTGCGCATCCGTCAACTTGGTCTACTGTAACAGTTGCTCCTGATGTGGCCTCCTTTACATCGGTGAGACCAAGTGTACACTCGGAGACCGTTTCGTACTGCATCTGCGCTCTGTCCAGGACAAACGACAACACCTTCCGGTCGCCAACTATTTTAACTCCCCCTCCCAATCCCTGGGTGACATGTCCATTCTATGCCTCCTCCTGTGTCACAATGACACCAACAGCAAACTGGAGGAGCAACATCTCATATTCCACCTCAGGAGCCTACAGCCTGATAGCCTAAACATGGAAGTCACCAGTTTTAGAATCTGCCCACCCCGGGCCTCATCCCATGTCCAACACTCCCTCTTATCCCCACCTCCTTGACCTGACCCAACCTGTCCATCTTCTCTCCCGCCTATCCACCCCACCCATCCCACTGACCAATCTCCACCACATCCTATTTGCACTCACCTATCACCAGCCCACCTACCTTCCCCAGTTCCACCCCTCCTCTCTATTTATTTCCCAGCACCCTTCCCCCTCTCCATTTCTGAAAAAGGATTCCAACCCGTAACGTCAACTTTCCCGCTCCTCTGATGCTGCCTGGCCTGCTGTGTTCCTCCAGCTCCACACTTATACTGCCTCTGACTCCAGCATCTGCAGTTCTTGCCACATCTGTCTTTGACCTGGTTAGTGGGGTACCTGGGGATATTGGGAGAATTGGATGGAAGTTTAGGGAGTACTTACGGATTAGTTTGGTGGGGGGAGGAGAGCTTTCCAGATGCTGAATAATTGTCATTCATAACTTTTGATTTCTTGGGCAATTCCTGCAGAGTCAGTTGCATCAGGACTTGTGTCTTGTTCCCAATGTACAACACTAGACTATACTTCAGCACAGGCATGAGTGTATTGAATGCTACAGGAACCTCAGTAAGAACATAGGAAATAGAAGCAGCCCATCAAGCTTGCCCTGTTATTCAACAAGATCATGGCTGATCTGCCCTTAGAACATAATTCCTTTTTTTGTCAGCTCATCACAGCTCACAATGCCCTGACATTTCAAAACTTCACTTACAACCTCATTAAATCTTTCAGTGATCCAGTTTTCATAACTCTCTGAGGTTGAGAATTCTAGTCTTTCACTACCGTCTGGGAGAAGACATTCTTTTGCATCTCAATTTTAAATGTGTGCCCCCTCATTCTGTAACAATGTCCCATAATTTGAGATTCCTCCATTAGCAGAAACAACTTTCAACATCCCTTGTCAAGTTCCCTCAGAATCTTGTGTGTTTCAATAATATCATCCTTCATTCCTCTAAACTTAAATAAAAAATGCCTCAGAGATAAAAGGTACTGCAGATGCTGGAGAATCCGAGATAACAAGCATGGGGCTGGATGAACACAGCAGGTCAAGCAGCATCATAGGAGCAGGAAAACTTGACGTTTCGGGCCTAAACCCTTCATCAGAAATGGGGGAGGGGAAGAGGGTTCTGAAATAAATAGGGAGAGACAAGTCGAAGAGGCGGGGATGGAGCCAGTAAAGGTGAGTGTAGGTAGGGGGGTAGGGAGGAGATAGGTCAGTCCAGGGAGGACGGACAGGTCAAGGGGGCGGGATGATGTTAGTAGATAGGAGATGGGGGTGTGGCTTGAGGTGGGAGGAGGGGATAGGTGAGAGGAAAAACAGGTTAGGGAGGTGGAGATGAGCTGGGCTGGTTTTGGGATGCAGTTGGGGGAGGGGAGATTTTGAAGCTTGTGAAATCCACATTGATGCCATTGGGCTGCAGGGTTCCCAGGCTGAATATGATTTGCTGTTCCTGCAGCCTTCGGGTGGCATCACTGTGGCATTTCAGGAGGCCCAGGATGGACATGTCATCTGAGGAATGGGAGGGGGAGTTGAAATGGTTCGCGACTGGGAGGTGCAGTTGTTTGTTGCAAACTGAGCGCAGGTGTTCTGCAAAGCGGTCCCCAAGCCTCCGCTTGGTTTCCCTGATGTAGAGGAAGCCACAACGGGTATTCTGATGAAGGGTTTAGGCCCGAAACGTCAAGTTTTCCTGCTCCTATGATGCTGCTTGACCTGCTGTGTTCATCCAGCCCCATGCTTGTTATCTTAAAAAATGCCTCAACTGTTTAGCTATTCTTGATAAGTAACCCCTGTATTCCCAGAAATCAGGCTAATGAAGGTCTTTTGAACCATCTCCAATGGCAGAACATCTTTACTAAAATACCGGGACAAAAACTGCACAGTATGCAGCCTTACCAACATCTGCACAGTTGCACACGACTTCCCTTTTTTAAACTCCAATCCCATAGTATTAAAGGCTAAAATTCCATTTTCACTGCTGTAGAAGCCTTAGATTTTGATCACATACTCATCTTGACCACCTTTGTTAATGTCAAGTAGTTCATCCTTCCCTTTGACAGGAATAAATATTTGCTGAGCCTTATTAAATATCTGCTTAAATGTCTGCCACTGCCCTTCCACTGACTTTCCACATAGTCTATTTTCCCAGTCCACTTTAGACAAATCTTTCTTCATACCTTTGCAACTGCCTTTTATTAAAGTTTAAGATATTGATTTCAGAGATGTTAAACTCAGTTGCTTTCTCTCAAACTGAATTTGAAATACTACCATGTTGTGATCATTACCTTCCGAAGAATCCTCAACTATGAAGATCTCTTACTAATACTATCTTGTCACACATTACTAGATCTACAATGGCCTCTTCCTGGGTAGTTCTGCAACATACTGTTCTAAGAAACAATTCCTGATATACTTTACAAATTCATCTTCCATATTATCTTTACCCATCTAATTTTTCCAGTTAATATCAGGTTAAAATAATTGATGACAATTGTAATGCCCTCTTACACAGCTCCATTATTTCTTGATTTGTACATTGAGCTACAGAGAGGCAATTCTTTGGGCATCTATAGATGACTCCCACCGTGACATCTTTCCCTTATTCTCTATTCCTTTTTTTCACCCAAGCATTCCCACATCATAATTTATTACAGATATATTACCACTCAACACTGCACTGACACCTTACTTTATGAACAAAGCAACCGTACGCCCTTTTTCTTTTTGCCTATTCTTTTGGAACATTGAATATCCTGGAATGAGAGTTTTTAGTTTTGGTCACCCTGCAACTATGTCTCCATAATAGCAATTCAGTCATATTGATTCATTTCTATCAACTTGTCTACCTTGTTACAAATGCCGTGAGCATTCAGATAAAGATTGATTGATTGATTGATTGATTGTCATGTGCATCAAAGTACAGTGCAAAGCTTTGTTTATAAGGAGTACAGGCAGATCATAAGCAAGGATGTACAGATCAAAGTGACTGAGACAGAGGCATACTGGTTACATTGCACAGGGTGTGCACTAAGTGAGATCAATGTTAGCAAGATTAGCATTAACTGAGGCTAGAGAGTCCATCAGTCTAATAATGGCCAGGAAGAAGCTGTTCCTGAACCTGTGTTCAGGCTTCTGTATCTTCTGCCTGACAGAAGAGGTTGCAGGAGATCATTACTGGGGTGGGATAGGTCTTTGATGATGTTGGCAGCCTTTCCGTAGCAGTGAGCCACGTAACTGGAGTGCATACATGGAAGGTTGGTTTCCAAGATGGTCTGGAATGTGTTCACCACCTTCTGCAGTTTCTTACGGTCCTGGGCAGAGCAGTTGCCATACCAGACTGTTATGCACCCGGACAGCATGCTTTCAGTGGTGCATATGTAGGAGTTAGTCAGGGTCTTTGTTGACATACCAAATTTCCTGAGGCGCCTGAAGGAGAAGAGGCATTGTTGTGCCTTCTTGACTGTCATATCTACATGGGAAGTCCAGGACAGGTTGCTGATTATCGTCACTCCGAGGAACTTGACGTTCTGTACCCTCTCAACCTCAGTTCCATTGATGTAGATGGGGGCATGTTCTCCTCCTTTCTTTCTGAAGTCAATAATCAGCTCTTTAGTTTTGCCAATGATGAGAGAGGGGTTGTTTTCGTTGCACCACATCACCAAGCCCTCTATCTCCCTTTTGTATTTTGACTCGTCATTGTTAGATATCTGTCCCACTACGATGGTGTCGTCAGTGAACTTGTAGATTGTGTTCATTTGGAATTTGGCAACACAGTCGTTGTTGTACAGGGAGTACAATTGGGGTTAAGGACGAATCCTTGGGGAGCTCGTGTTGAGTGTTACTGTGGAGTAAGTGTAGTTACCTATCTTCACTGATTGCTCAACTTTGACATTTTACTTTTATTACTTACACTGTTCCTAATTTCTGCTGTTCGTTTCTACATAGTTCTTTTTACCCTACCTGATAATTAGAAGGTTATGATAGTGTAGAAGGTTGTCAAAGGATACACCAGGATGTAGATGCAGTGTGAGCATGAGGTGCTGCACTTTGGGAGGCCAAATGTTACGGAAAAGTATACAGTTAATGGCAGGACCCTGAATAGAATTGATATACAGTGGGATCTTGGGGTTCATGTCCGTAGCTCCTTGAAAGTGGCTATGCAAGTAGATAGGGTGGTGAAGAAGGCGTAGGAGTGCTTGCCTTTATTGGTTGGGGAATTGAGAACAAGAGTCAGGATGTCATGTTGCAGCTTTATAAGACTTTGGTTAGGCCACACTTAGAGTACTGCATTCAATTCTGGTTGCCGCATTACAGGAAGGATATGGAAGCTTTGGGGAGCGTGCAAAAGAGGTTTACCAGGATGCTGCCTGGATTAGAGGGTATGAGCTATTAGGAGAGGCTGGAAAAACTTGAGCTGTTTTCTCTGGAGCAGCGGAGGCTGAGGGGGATAGAAGTTTGTAAAATTACGAGATGCATAGATAGGATTGATGATCTTGTTCCCAGAGTTGAAATGTCTAATACTAGGGAACCTGCATTTAAGGTGAGAGTGAGAAAGTTCAAAGAAGATGAGAGGGGCAAGTTTTTTTTACAGAGAGTGGTAGGAGTGTGGAACGCACTGCCAGGGTTCATGGTGGAGGCAGATACAATAGGGGTGTTTAAGAGATTTTTAGATAAGCACATGAATATGCAAGGAATGGAGATTTAGACCAACGGCAGGCTGAAGGGATTAGTTTGATTTGATATTCACCTTATCAATGCCCCTCATGATTTTATTCATCTCTATAAGGTCACCCCTCAGCCTCCTATGCTCCATGGAAAAGAATCCCAGTTTACCTAGCCTCTCCTTATAACTCATACCTTCTAGTCTCTGCAACATCCTTGTAAATCTTCGATGTTCGACACAATGTCATGGGTTGAAAGGCCCAGTTCTGCGCTGTACAATTTTATGTTCTGTGAACGAGACATTGGTAAGGCCACATATGACATAATGCTTGCAATTCTGGTTGCCCTGCTATATGAAGGATGTTATTAAACTGGAAAGAGTGCAAAAAAGATTTACAAGGATGTTGCAGAGACTAGAAGGTATGAGTTATAAGGGGAGGCTAGGTAAGCTGGGATTCTTTTCCATGGAGCATAGGAGGCTGAGGGGTGACCTTATAGAGATGAATAAAATCATGAGGGGCATTGATAAGGTGAATATCAAAGGTATTTTCCCTAGGACAGAGGAGTCCAAAACTACAGGGCATAGTCTTAAAGTGAGAAGGGAAAGATTTAAACGGGGCAATTTTCCCACACACAGGGTGGTGTGTCTGTAGAACAAGCTGTCAGAGAAAGTTTTAGAAGTGGGTACAATTACAACATTTAAAAGACATTTGGACAGGTACATAGATAAGAAAGGTCTAGGGGTATATGGGCCAAACATAGGCAGACAGGACCAGTTCAGATTAAGAAACTTGGTCGGCATGGACAAATTGGGCCGAAAGGCCTATTTCTATTTGTAAGACTCCATGACTCTGTCACACTTTGATTTTACTCACCTCTTCAAACCCAGCACATTGGCTTCTTTTGTTTCCTTTTAATTTTTTAATATTTCCTTCAATTTTCTTTTGCTCTTTTGTGGGATGTGGGTGTCACTGGCTGGCCAGCTTTTTTGCCTGCCCTGGGTGCCCTTGAGAAGGTGGTAGTGAGTTGTCTTCTTGAATTGCACCAGTCCATTGCTGTATTTTGACTTGTAATGCTCTTAGAGAGGGAATTCCAGGATTTGACCTGGTGACAGTGAGGTAATAACAATATATTTCCAAATCAGGGTGGTGAGTAACCTGGAAGGGAACTTGTAGGTGGTGGTGTTCCCATGTAACTGCTGCCCTTTTCCCTCGAGATGGAAGTGGTTGTAGATTTGGAAGGTGCTGTCTAAGGATCTTTGGTGAATTTCTGTAGTGCATCTTGTAGGTAGGATGTGCTGCTGCTACTGAATGTTGGTAGTGGAGACAGTGGATGCTTGTGGATGTAGTGCCAATCTCGCAGGGTGCTTTGGCCCAGATGGTGTCAAACATCTTGACTGTTGATGGAGCTGCCCCCATCCAGGCAAGTATTCCATCACTCTTTTGACTTGTGCCTTGCCAACAGCGAACAGGCTTTGTAGAGTTAGGAGGTGAGTTACTCGCTGCAGTATTCCCACCTCTGACCTGCTCTTGTAACCACTGTTTATGCGACGAGTCCAGTTGAGTTTCTAGTCAATGTAACCCCAAGGATGGTGATCGTGGGAGATTCAGTGATGGTAATACTGTTGAATGTCATGGGGCAGTGGTTATATTGTTTCTTATTGGAGATAGTTATTGTGCACTTGTGTGGCATGAATGTTACTTACCACTTGTCAGCCCAAGCCTGGATATTTCCCAAATCTTGCTGCATTTGAACCTGGACTGCTTCAGTATCTGAGGAGTCATGAATGGTGCAAACAATCATTGTGCAATCATCATCATACGTCCCCACTTCTGACTTTATGATGGAGGGAAGGTCATTGATGAAGCTGCTGAAGATGGTTGGGCCTAAGGCATTACTCTAAGGAACTCCTGCAGAGATGTCCTGGAGCTAAGATGAGTGACTTCCAATGACCACAACCATCTTCATCTGTGCAAGGTATGACTCTGACCAGGAAAGAGTTTGCCCTGGATTCTCATTGATTCCAGTTTTGCTAGGGATCCTTGATACTGCGCTCTGTTGAATGCAGCCCTTATGTCAAGGGCTCATCACTGGAATTCAGTCTTTGTCTTTGTTTGAACCAAGGTTATAGTAAGGTCAGCAGCTGAGTAATCCTGGTGAAACCCAAATCAGGCATTATTGAACAGGTTCTTGCTGAGAATTACCTGTTTGATAGCACTGTTGATGACACATTCTATCCTTTGGTAATGATCTAGTCTAGACTCAGTAATTGGCCAGTTTAAATTTGTCTGACCTTTTGTATACAGGACATACCCTGGCAATTTTCCGCATTGCTGGATAGATGTCAGTGTTGTAGCTGCACTGGAACAGCTTGGCCAAGGAACTGACAAGTTCTGGAGTGCAAGTCTTCAGTACTATTGCCAGATTGTTGTCAGGGCCCACAGCCTTTGCAGTAGCCAGTGCTTCAAACTGTTCCTTTATATCCCATGATAGGAGACAGGATTGCTGCCCAGGGACTGTGTTTGGGAAGCTTTTGCTCATCAGGCTCTGAATTATTGTTCACTGCTTGTTCTTGGGGTTTGGGAGGGCAGTTAGATACCAAATTTGGATAAGACTGGTGCCCTGTGGTCCATAGGGAGAGCTGTTCAGCTCGACAGATGCAAATTCTTAATTTAAAACATCACTGTTATTCAGACTGGAAAACATAATTGGGTAGCAATGAACAGGCTCATGCTCTGAAGTAACAACAGAACTAGATTGCATGTTATGCAAACCTTCTTTTAAGTCAAGATCAGTGCGATTTCTTGACTAATTTTAACATCTATAAGTCTAGAGGAGTGTTCCTTTTTTCTCTATAATTGGCTTAGGTTTCTACATCTTTAGCTTTTCCGAGAGTAATTGATCTGAGTAAATGACAAATCCATTTGTTGGAATGAATAAATGTGTGAAGATGATATTTGTTTTTTAGGTACTAATAGAGAGATGTTGGGAGGATACAACTCAATGATGCATTCAATAAACTCTCATTTTCATATGAACTATATTAATTTTCAAACCTTTTGACTTACCTGAGATTTATAAAGTGAATCGGTGAGAACACATGCATTGGATGGACTTGCCTCTATTTTCCTCACTGTTACATCATCCGAATTTACTGTAACATTTAATAAACATACAAAATATACATGAATGTTTTGCTATTTAAAATTATATACTGCATAGAATAATAATTAAATTTGTTAGGATTTCCATTGGAATTACCACTCATTTTCTGGTGGTTTGGAGACAGCACATGGTGTAGACTGGTGCAGTCATACCTACTACCTTTAAACAACCAGACTAAAGCCTCACCAGAATTATCTTTCAAAAGAATCACAAGTTTTTTTCAACATCTCCACTCTGCCAAATTTAATGTGCAATTCTATCACTTCTGACATGTTTCCTCAAACTTACTGATCTTTTAAGAATACTGATATATATTGCCAACTACAGGGGTACATCACCAATGCTTTGTGTCTTACATTCATTAGAAAAACACGAGAATGCCAAATTTTTAAGGATCATATTAAATTATACCACAGGGGAAAAGGGTGCTGATTGATTGACCAGTCAACTTTGATTGGCGAGGCATTGCAATGAAGAAAGTATCAGTGAAACAACGGCTCACAAAATTACTAGATAATTAAAAAAAGCACACAAGGCTTGAATATATTCCTTTTGTTTACAGAAAACTGGTCCCTGAATATGAGTTTATCTCAGTTCTGGCAAGGATAAATGAGCCATGTTATTGTAGTGAATGTAATGAGGTCAGCCAGGTGGACCTCACAGAATATGAGTTCCCTGATTGGGGCTGTTAACCTGAGCCAATCAGAGAGCCCTGGCTGACAGATATAAACAGGAGTGTCAAAGGTTCTGTCGACTCTGAGAGTTGACTCTGAGGAAGCCGGACCACTATCGAGTACTATGCATTTGTAAATAAAGGGTGACTTGGTGACAGGATACGGCCTCTATGGCGTTATTTCAGCTATGAACTTGATTATTTTAAATTGGTTGCCCATGTGGCTATTAGCATAATCAAAATTGGTTAGCAATTGCTACCCAATTGTTTATTCACATCAGGTATGAATGTTTTGTTTTGAATTTTTGCAAACACAAATAGTTTGTTATAGGTAGAATATAGACTATGCTTATCCAGCTTACTTGCCTCCTATTTTTTTTACCAATTTATACTTTATCCTACAGGGAGGCAATTCTTTGGGAGCCTGTATTCTCCCACCTATGACTTGTTTCCCTTGCTATTCCTTACTTGCACCAAAACTGATTCCACATCATGATTTATTGCATCTATTGCACTACTCACTGCCTGTATTGATACCTGCCTTTACTAACAAAGCTCTCCCATTTCCTTGCAAAACTCAAAAGAAAACATCTGCTGTGGCTGTGGATCTAACTTGAAGTAAGGTATGATGAACAGTGTACGTACATACTCAACAGGGTTTAACAATTGCAAGTTTCTTAGTAATATAAAACTTGAGTATTGGTGAAAACTGAGACATGTTGTCAAATTTACCAACCTGCACTTATCAAGACAGAATCACAACAACATTACATCTCAAAAGGAGCAATTTATACTGCATGAGAAGAGGGTACACTCTGGAATTATTACAAGCTGTAAGTGTAAATGTATTGCAAGTATTGTATTATTTAATAAATATTGTAAAGTTTACTTGCAGTGCTAAAATATTTTTGGATGGTGCAGGCTGTATGAATTATAAACTAATTAGCAATTACTATATTACACATTAGAGATGGCAGAGCAGATGCTGTACTGCAAATGCAGAATATGGGAGCTTCTGGATGCTGGTGTGATCCATGGCAAACACATCTGCACTATGTCCTTGTGGTTGCAAGGACTCCTCGTTTTGTGGAGAGGACATACCTTGATAATTTTCCAAATGGCCGGTAGATACTAATGATGCAGCTGTACTAAAATAGCTCTGCAGCAGCACAGGAAGTTCTGGAGCACACTTCTTCAGTACAATTGCCTGTATGTTGTCAGGGTGCCATAGCCTTTTGCAATGGCAAGTGTCTTTTTGATATCAGGTGGAATGAATCAAATTGGCTGCAGACTGGCATCTGTGATGCTCGGAGCCTCTGGAGGAGGCCAATGTGTATCATCCATTCAGTACTTTTGGCTTAAGTTTTACACAGATATTCTGGATCTCCAATTATTGAGGATGAGGGATCTGTGAAGTTTCCTTCTCCAGTGAGTTGGTAAATTGTCCTCCACTGTTCATGACCCTGGAATTTCCTGAAGATCAGAGGGACCTTGGTGTGCATATCTACAGATTCCTGATGGTATAAAGGCATCTAGATAAGCTAGTTTAGAGGTACTTGGGATGCTTGCCTTTATTAAACCGAGGTACAGAGTATAAGCAGGGAGATTATGCCGAAAGCTTATAAAATGCAGGTTAGGACACAACTGGAGTACTGCAAATAGTTTTGGTCACCATCTTTTAGGAAGGATATTATTGCACTTGAAAAAGTCTAGAAGAGAGTTACCAGGATGCCACCTGGACTACAATATCTTATTTATGAGAAAGATTGGATAGACTCAGATTGCATTCCCTGGAGCATCAAAGGTTGAGAAGGGGTCTCGACAAGAGATGTATATGAAGGGTATATATACAGTGTACGGGAAAGCACATTTTTCACTAGTATAGAGGTCAGTGACTAGGGGCATAGATTTAAGATGAGGTAGAAAGTTATGAGGATACTTGAGGAGATTTTTTTTTACCCAGAGAGTAGTGATAGTCTGGAACTTACTGCCTGAAAGCGTTGTTCAGTCAGAGGCTCTTGACAGGTTGCGTACGAAAAAGATGTTTCCATTTGTGGCAGAATCTAGAACCATAGGTCACTGCTATAAATAAGAAGTCACTTGTTTAAGACAAACATAAGAAGAACGTTCGTCTCACAGAGGGCCATGAGTATTTGGAATATTCTTCAAGAGTTGAAGCAGTGTCTTTCGGTATTTTCAAAGCAGGAGTAAATAGATTCTTGTGAGCAAAGGAGTGAAATGTTATCGGGGTAGGGGGAAATATGGAGTAAACAGATCAATTACAAAATATATTCAAAGCCTTGAGAGGCCAAGTGACGTACTCCTGCTCCTAATTTGTATGTGGGTTGTTGACGATCTTTTTAAATGGTATTGATAGAGGGTCTAGCATGCTGCATATTTAGCTGAACATGTTTAAGAGAGGATCTCAACTGGAGTAGTAAGGTCTAACATGGCAGTGTTGGCATCAATTCAATGTTGGATGCTGACTGAGACTCAGTTTGCCTTATCTGCATACTTCTGTCTTGCATTCATATCGTCTACAGCAATGATCTCATGATGCCTGTACGAGCAGTTAGATCCTGTGCAGACCAATTAGTGCAGGTGTTCAACCACATCTTCAACCTCCTTCCTGTAAGCCAGAGTTGCCACCTACTTCAAGAGGACCACCATTATCCCTGTAACGAGGAAAGCACATGCAACGTGCCTTAATGACTACTGTCCAGTGGCTCTGACCTCCATTAATCATGAAGTGCTTCGAGAAAGGCTGGTCATGGCCCACATCAACTCTAGTCTCCCAGCCTGTCTCAATCTCCTACAATTTGCCTACCAATGTAACAAGTCCACAAACGACACACTCCCATCGACCTGCACTCATCTCTGGAACATCTGGACAAAAAGAACATCTACATCAGACTCCTGCTCACCAACTACAGCTCCGCCTTCAACACTATTACCTCCTCCAGACTGATCTCAAAACTCCGAGACCTTAGTAAAAACCGAAAGAACTGTAGATGCTGTAAATCAGGAACAAAAACAAAGTTGCTGAAAAAGCTCAACAGGTCTGGCAGCATCTGTGAAGTAAAAATCAGAGTTAACATTTCGGGTTTGGTGACGATTCCTCAGAGACCTTGGTCTCTGCTCAGCCCTCTGCAACTGGATCCTCAGGTTTCTGACCCAAAGATCGCAATCAGCAAAGATAGACAACTGCACCACCTCCATGATAACACTTAACACTGGAGCGCTCCAAGGATGCATCCTCAGCCCCCTATTGTACTCCCCCCACACCCACGACTGTTGCCAAATTCCAAACAAGCACTATCTACAAGTTAGCTGATGTCAGTACCTTGGTAAAACAAATATCTAACAACAACAAGATAGAGGGCTTGGTGACATGGTGCAATGAGAACAACCTCTCTCGCAACATTGGCAAAACTAAAGCACTGATCATTGACTTCAGAAAAAAAGGATAATACACCCCCATTTACATCAACAGATCTGAGTTTGAGATGGTGGAGAGCGTGAAGTTCCTTAGGACTTACGACAACTGACAGCCTGTCCTGGACTTCTCATATGGATGTGATTGGTCAAGAAGGCACAACAACGCCTCTTCTTCCTCAGGTGGCTCAGGAAATTCCACATGTCCATAAGGACCCTTAACAACTTTTACAGATGCACCATTGAAAGTATTCTGTCCAGGTGCATAACGGCCTCGTGCAGCAACTGCTCTTCCCAGAATCATAAGAAACTACAGAAGTTTCGGTGCACAGCCTAGACCATCACGGAAGCCAAACTTCTATCCATGGACTCCGTTGACATGGGTCATTGCTGTGCAAAGGCTGCCAAAATCATCAAAGACCCACCACTCCCTGGCAATGCTGTCCTACAACATCCTCTGTCAGACGGAAAATACAGAAACTTGAACACAAACACCAGCTTCTTCCCGGCTGTCATTACACTGATGAATGGACTCTCTAACTTCACATAATGGTGATCTTGTCACTGTTGATCTTGCCTAATGCACACCCTATGTGACATAATAGATCACCCTATGATCTTTATGTCCTTGCTTACTGTGATCTGCCTGTGCTGCTCATAAACAAAGCTTTTCATTGTACCTAGGTACACGAGACAATAAATCAAACCAAATCAAATCAAATAAAAAGATGCCATTCAGTACAAGTATGCACAAGAATTAAATAGAAACAATACAAATGACAGTTTGGGAATAAAATGGCAATGTAATGCCTAAACCAGAGCCAAAGTTTGCATTTAGAAATTTTAAAATTGCATATATTTAAACTGAATGCCAAAAGACGATGTAAAGAGTTACCTCACCAAATCATAACTCAGTACTGATATATCAGATTTACCTGAAATTGTGTGATTATTTTCTAACCACTCTACAGCATCTCCTTGGTCCTTGGAAACAAATGGACTAATGAAAAAATGTAAGTTAAAACAATTAGAAGAATTCCAGGTTTTGCACAACACTTATGCTGCAGATATGTTACAAAAATATGACTGATATTAACTCATTACAAAAGACCCTATGCAAATAAAAATGGGGTTATGCCCAAGTATTATTTGCAATATTGGTGCTATATTGTGAAAGTTATCATTCATCAAATGTGGGGTCTATAACTGATAATATAGTGTCATAGAGTTGTACAGCACTGAAACAAACCCTTCAGTCCATGCCGACAAGATATCCTAAGTTCATCTAGTCCTATTTGCCAGCATTTGGCCCATATCCCTCTGAATGCTTCCTATTCATGGACCCATCCAGATGCCCTTTAAATATTGTAACTGTACCAGCCTCCACCACTTCCTCCAGACACTCATTCCATACATGCTCTACTTGAAAAAGTTGCCCTTAGGTCCCTTTTATATCCTTCCTCTTTCACCTTAAACCTATGCCCTCTAATTTTAGACTCCCCTACCTTGGGAAAAAGATCTTGGATATTCACCCTACCTCATGATTTTATAAACCTCTATAAGGTCACCCGTCAACCTCTGACACTCCAGGGAAAATAGCCCTAGCCTATACAGCCTCTCCCTATAATTTAAATCTTTCAGTCCAAGCAACATCCTTGTAAATTTTTTCTGCACCACCCTATCAAGTTTAAGAACATCCTTTCTACAACAGGAAGACCAGAATTGAATGCACTTTTCCAAAAGCAGCCCAGCCAATGTCCTGTACAGCCGCAATATGAACTCCCAATTCAATGCAACTGACCAATAAAGGAAAGTGTATCAAATGCCTTCTTCACTGCTCTGTCTACCTGTGACTCCACCATTAAGGAACAATGAACCTGCACCCCAAGGTCTCTTTGTTCGGCCACGCTGCCTAGGACCTTACCATTAAATGTATTAAGTCCTGCCCTGATTTGCCTTACCAAAATGTAACACCAGCAAGATGGCAGCAAGGTAAGTCGCTCCATTCAGAATTCCACTCTGTTTGTCAGTTCCCTTTCCATTTCCTTTCTTTTTTCTTCTTCTTCTTTCTCCTCTCTGTAGTAATTCTATCCCCACCACCCCCCATCCCTACCCTTTTAAATACCAACCTAAGGAGTTGAGGAGGAGTCGGGTCATGACTGGAAACTGTGTGACGGGAGAGGAACATGTGGGCTGTATCCTGCAGAGATGGCAGATCAGCATTGGCCAGAGCAACATCAGTGGCAAGAGCAGTACAGTGAGGCAGTGGCGGCAAGAGCGGGCCAGTGAGGCAGCAGCAGTCGGCGGCGAGAGCAGGTCGGTAAGGCAGCAATGACAGCCTAGCACCACTGTGGAGATGGGACTTGGGACTCTGAGATCTGGACTTTTTTTTCTTGCTTACCTTTTTGCTCGTTAAATCTCTTAATTCTGGTTTTTGTGCTTATGTATTCCTATACTTAGCGCATATAACAAATAAATAAATCTAAATCTAAATCTAAATCTCATATTTATCTAAATTAAAGTCCATCTGCCACTCCTTGGCACATCAACTCATCTGACAAAGGTCCTACTGTACTCTGAGATAACCTTCTTCACTGTCCGCTACACCACTAATTTTGGTGCCACCTGGATACTTACTAATCATTACTCCTCAAGTTACATCCAATTCATTTAAGTAAATGACCAAAAGCAGTGGACCCAGTACCAATCCTTGCGAAACACCGCTGGTACCCATATCTCAGGAAGGATGTACTGGCCCTGGAGTGGGTTCAGAGGAGGTTCACGAGAATGGTCCTAGGAATGGAAAGCTTAACATATGAGTAGCATTTGAGGACTCTGGGACTATACTCATTAGAGTTTAGACGGATGAGGGGGAATCTAACTGAAACTTTCAGAATACTGAATGGCCTGGACAAAGTGGATGTTGGGAAGATGCTTCCATTGGTAGGATAGTCTAGGACCTCACGGCACAGCCTTAGAGTAAAGGGAAGATCTTTTAGAACGGAGATAAGGAGAAACTACTTCAGCCAGAGAGTGGTGAATCTATGGAATTCGCTGCCACTGAAGGCTGTGGAGGCCAGGTCATTGAGTACATTTAAGACTGAGATAGATAGGTTCTTGATTATCGAGGGGATCAAGGGTTACGGGGAGAAAGCAGGAGAATGGGGTTAAGGAACTTATCAGCCATGATTGAATGGCAGAGCAGACTTGGTGAGCCAAATGGCCTAATTTCTGCTCCTTTGTCTTATGGTCTTATGATCACAGGCCTCCAGTTCAAAAAACATCTTCTCTTGTTTAATGTGTGTCTACATGAGAGATAAATGATGCAAAGGTGTAGAGTATTCAAAATTAGTTTGGCAAGACTTTGATAGAATACATGGAAACTTAAACAACTGTTACCAATATTGAGGTTGTCCTGGGTTCTTGGTTGTTAATGACATCTGAAACTTTTTCAGTTGTTGGATTCCACTTGATTCAAGATTTCTCTACAAAATAATTTTTTTAAATTATTAAAACAGATTATATTTTATGTAATCATTTCATTTTCTGCAGTCAGATTCATGGGTGGGAGTGAATCCAGCCAGCTGGAGTGCAATTGAGATCCTATGATTCATCTGAGGGCTAGGGTGGGTGGAGGGTAGTGATGGCAGTTTCAGTGCAATGAAGAGGAAACTTTCAGTGCAAACTTTCTAGATATACATTAAGTAAAATGATTGAATGTTTATGCGAATGTTTCCAGTTTTTGCTTTAAGAACCTTTGCTTGTAAAGGGAATACATCTGGGAACATTGATCACAGTATGATGAGGTCACATGCAAACAAATTTTAAATCAGGCCTGAACAAGTGTTCGGTACCCAATGTGAATAAGCAATGATCCTAATGCTAGTTTTATAATAATCAATATGTCAAACAGCAGACTATCACTATACTGAGTCCTGCTATAAATTGGGGAGGAGATGACCTCGTGGTATTATCACTAGACTGTGAATCCAGAGACCCAGATAATGTTCGAGTCCCACCACGGTAGTTGGTGAAATTTGAATTCAATAAAATATCTGGAATTAAGAATCTAATGATGACCATGAATCCATTGTCAACTGTCGGAAAAACCCATCTGGTTCACTAATGTCCTTTAGGGAAGGAAGCTGCCATCCTTATCTGGTCTGGCCTATATGTGACTCCAGACCCACAGCAATGTGGTTGACTCTGAACTGCCCTCTGGGCAATTAGGAATGGTCAATAAATGCTGCCTAGCCAGTGATGCCCTCATCCCGTTAATGAATAAAGGGGGGAAAAAAATATTGTGTTAGCATCCAAAAACAGTTGCTGCATGTCAAATGTCTCGTCATAGTTTGATTACCACATTGTTGAGACCGGAGCAAAGGCTGGAGTTTATCCAGTTGGAAAGAAGGGAAAAAGATAAGAAAATTGACTCAGTTATTCCAAATTTCCTACTGGCCAGCATAAAATGGCTTTGCTTATAAATTGTAGTAATGACTATGATGTGTATTTTAATAAAGCTCATATGCAATGCAACCTCTGAAGGCACATCACAGAATAATTACAAAGCAAAATTAGACACTGAGATATATAACTGATATTCGGGCAGCTGACGAAAAGAAGCTTGGCCAGAAGTCTGGGTTTCGAGGGGTAACTTAAAGGATGCAAGCAAGGTAGAGAGGTGAACAGTTCAGGGAAGGAAGTCAGAGTGTAGGGCCATGCAGCTGAAGGCAGAGCCATCAATGATGCAGTAATTAAAATTAGGGATGTTTATACCTCAAAACATTTTGAGCCTGGAGAAAATTAGCGAGAGAGAAGGCAAGGCCATTGAAAACAAGAGAAGTGATTTTAAAATTGAAGAGCAGCATGGCTGGGAGCCAATGTAGTACACCAAGAAAATGGGTGATAAGTGCGAGTAAGAACATGGAGAGCGGAGGTTCGGATGACCTCAGGTTTATGTAATGTACAAGGTGGGAAGGCAGTCAGGAATAAATTGAAAGAGGAAACTCAAGAGGTAACAAAGGCATAACTAAGGATTCAACTGTAGCTGAGCTGAAGTGAATAAAGTCAGGTAATGTTATGATGGTAGAAATTAATGGAGATGTGTGATCAGAAGCTTATGGGGTTAATTATGATGTCAAGATTGGGAACTGTTTGGTTTAGTATCAGACAGCTGCTGGGAAAACAGACAGAGTTTGTAGCTCGGAAATGGAGTTTGGAGTGGGAATGGAAAATAATATGTGGAATTTAATATAGATAATGGGAGCTTCAGTCATTGTTTGAAAGCTGGCAAAAACCTGCATCGCCTCCTTTGAGATTGGCAACTGATTTGGTGTGCCTATCAAGGACTTTGAGGGCAGAAATCTCAAGCTAAAAACAAGGAGAGGTCAGCATCCACCAGAGGACCAAGATCAGTAAGGACCCAGGCTGCAGATGAGGGGCGGCAGGGTGCAGGTCATGAGGATGGGGCCGCTGCCTGAAGGGACAAGGAGGTCATATTAAAAGAATAAGGAGTGGCTCTCAGTTCACCTGCTTCCTCCCAGGTACTCTGTCCTTCAAACAAGTAGTGAGTGATGAGACTGCTCGTATCTCGCATTAGCCTGCGAACAAACATGACAAGGCTTTGCTTTTCAAAATTTCCAGAATGGTGATTCCACTGACCACCTTTGGGTGACAACCAGCATCAGCTGGATGAGGCCTTTATGTGGGCATTACTTAGCCTCTTAAGACATAAATCGGCATCGGGATGGAAAAGCCATCTGTGACCCTTTGCATCCACCTTCCCAATCTGGACTTAATTGGGGCAGACAGGGGGAAAGTGATGAGGTCCACCATTTGCATCCTCTAGCCTGATCATGTAATGCCCCTACTTCCAAACTCACTTTGGGGAACAATCATTTAAAACAAGAAGCAGGTTATCAACTACTGTCACCCATAATAGACCTTTGACCCATTGAGAAAAATAAGAAGCTTTAACCTTACAACTGAAGTGAACCTTACAGTATAATTATATCATGGGGATGGCCCTGAGAAGGACCTATTGCAAGTGACCAGAGATAAATCAATGTTGCTGGATAAACTCCAAGTGTACCCTCAGATGAAAGTCAATACACACAAGGTACTGAAGAAATTTTAGCAGGCTTGAGGTGGAAGCCATTGGCTGATGATGCAAACAGGAAAGAAGTTAGAATGTCACAAGTGAAAAAGAAAAGCTGAATTGCAGTGTTTGATTCTTTTTGTAACTTAGGTGTCTTTGTTTGGTCAAACTTTTCCTACACTCTCCAAAGTGACTTCAATCAGATCAGAGTAGCTATGATCTTATCAAATACAAGAGGAGGGTCATGGGGCCAAATGGCCCACTCCTATTTGTAATTTGTATGTTCATATAAAAATGTTTGGATGTTTGAACCTTTTCAACAGGTTTAGCCTTGACTAGACAAAAATTGAGATAGACAATTTGTGAAGCTGCTTTCATGCCAGATTTCAAAGTTCAGAGCAGTGTTTCCTCTAAAATGTAGTTAATGTGCTCAGTCCTTTCATTTCAGCGTGGGGTTGTTTCAAAATGCCCATACACACATTCTATTTCTCAGAAAACAAGGCATGTGTGGCATCGTTTAAATCACTGCACAGCTGTGCACACACATAGTTCAACATGTACATTGATTGGAAGTTCTTGGTAGCAATCTGAGGAACACAGAAATATTTTGGAATTTCTGTATTATTCTGTGTGAAAATACAAATAATTTGATTTGCAGGCTGTCTAGTGGGAAGAAGGTTTTATGGGATCTACTGACAAGAGAGTCAGTAACTAAAAGCAACAGATTTAAGACCACTAACAAAGAACCATAGGGGAGATGATGGGAAATATTTCTATGTAAGTTATTATGACCTGGTATTTTTGAATGGGATTATGCAGAAAGAGAGGGCCAGTGGATCTATTGAAAGAACCAGCAGAGACATGGTGACACGAATGCCCTCCAACAGTGTAGGATTGTACAGGTTTAAAATTAAATCTTAAATCAAATGAAACTTTAAAACACAATTTTTCTTTTTCACTCTGTTGGCTTGACGCCTCACAGCAAAGTCTTATTTAGTTATCAACCTTATTATCTCAGTTGATTCTTTGTTCTTTTCAACCCACTGACTGTAAAAATTAGCTGCGTACTCTGAAGATTATTGAAATATTAGTATGGCCAAAAATAAAATGTTAAACAGCATAAATCAAGAAATTATAAAGGTTTATTGTCTTACTATGGAAGCACGTACATCTTGTTGAGTCGAAGCAGCAATTTCTGACAGAGACCTCTCCTGGTTTGCACAGAATTCCATTGGAACATCATTTTCAGCTGCCTAAAAAAATTATAAGTCCTAATTTTGTGTAGAGAATATCACACAATCGTACTTGACTATTGAAAATTTGCTATTAAAATGTCAATTTAATTCATTTTTGATCATTTGTACCATCAAAAATAAAGCATGATTTTTTTCCAAGGTAAAATGAATTTACAGAATGTAATTTGCCTTAGAAATCTATTCTGTTCTTCCCATCTTAATTAAAAGCCTTGTTAGTATCCTGATCCATTTTATAATAATTTCTATAATGAATAGAGTTAATGAAAATAAAAGGTGAAAGGCATTATTAGATTTTTTCATTCTTTCACTTAATTTTACAGTCATAGCTGCCAGCCAAGATACTGACACTGCATGTAAAATATAGCATAGGTTAGCAACGGTATTTGCATATTTGAGATGTGAAGTACAACTGTGCAGGTACCAGAGTTAGGAGAAAGGATAGTGTAAGTGCCAAGTTAGCAGATGGTATGATTGGATATTCATTCTATTGCAGAGCAATCAGATGAGGACTTTTAAAAGACAAGCTACAGAGGGCAGGTGAATGTTCCACCATCCAATTGCTTGGTGTACTAGGAAATCTACTAGAAAGCCTACACTCAACATCAAAAGGCATGGAGGAGTCCAGCACAAATTTGGCACGGTTGGAGCCAAACTTTTTTCACCTTGGAACAGGTAAGCATCTCCATTATATATGTGCATTGCCAACGTTAATTATCCAGCCCAGCATTTAATCCCTAGTTGTCCTTGAGAAGGTGGTGATGAGGTGGTTCTTGATTCATTACAGTTCAATTAGTGTACATACATCCATAATGCTGTCAAGAAGGGAGCTCCAGGATTTTGACACAGCAACACTAAAGGTAGAATGATATGCTCCCAAATCAGGATGGAGGTGATGCTATTGTAGTATTGTCGGTGCACTAGTAATTCAGTGAGCCAGGTAATGTTCTGGGTACATGGGTTTGAATCACGTCACAGCAAATGGTAACACTTAAATAAAAGAAAGTATACTTCTTGCTTGTTTTCCCTCTTAGTTTAGTTTTTCTTTTTTTTTTAATCTTTTTAGTCTACCTTTGCTAGATTCTGAATTTATCCCAGTCTTTAGGGCTATCACTGACTTTGGCCTCACATGCTTTTTCTTTCAACTTAATAATCTCCTTAACTTCTTTGGTTAGCCATGGTTGGTTTATCTCTTTCTTAGAATCTTTCCTCCTTACTGGGACTACATTAATATTTTCTCCAAAAGAACACCTGAAATGATGGAACACCCCATTGTGAATCAGGCAGTTGCCCAATGGAGTCAGAAATTTCTGTCTTCTTGCAGTTTGACAGCCTTCATACTTCCACCCTATCACTCAGCCGATATCCATAATGTTGACAGTCAGCCAGCCAGTCCGAACTATTGAGACATTAAGGCAGAGATGGTTAGGCTGATGCCAGGCTAGGTTCAGAGTTACAAATCAGATGACTTTTCAGAGACACCTTCTCCACTTAAGGTGAACAGTGTTACACCAACCATGTCGAAGCCAATAGGGAAGCACTTTCAGGAGAAATAAGACAGGCAAAGGAACTAAGGGAATTCACAAGGGTAAGTGGTTTATTACTGAGCCATGATACAAATTCTAAATTTGGGCTGTAATGTATAAGCTTTGAGTTGCTTTTCACTTTTGGGTTGTGGAAAAGGCAAGCATTTGATTGTCAGCAACAGGACAAGTTTGGACTCTGGGACTGATGATGAATTGGGAGTGAGATTATGAGCATCATTTCTTCACAAAGAAACTGTTAAAGCTGTTATCTCCCTTTGATGCTCGAAATGCATGGCCAGAGTGGGAGAAGTCATCCCTGAAATTTGCCAAATCTCCAGGAAAGTTCAATGGCTGGGTGAGTAATGAGTGAAATGACACTCATCTAAACATAACAGAGAGCTTACCAGGGCCCAGGATCAAGGGCAGAAGCAAAAGCAGAACAGCAGGTCAAGAACTGGGTGGCCAAGAGGAAGCAGTGGAAGGTCAAAGGCCCAAGACCAGGAGACTGTAGCCACTTTGCTGAAACTGGGAGGGGGAAAATCCAAATATTTTCCTGTAGTGTCTGAAGAGAGACCAGAGGGACAGTGGGATGGTTGGGGGAGGTGGAGGGGGGGGGGGGCTGGTGATGACAAGGAGGCCACAAGACATAATGGAGAAATGGAGGCCAAAAATGTCATGATATAATGGTGTCATGGTGGCTCAGTGGTTGGCACTGCTACCTCACAGCACCAGGGACCTGTGCTCGATTCCAGCCTTGGATGACAGCGTGGAGTTTGCATGTTCTCCCGTGTCTGCGAGTGTTTGCTCCAACAGTCCAAAGATGTGCTGGTTAAGTTGATTGCCATGGTAAGTTGTCAGGTAGTGTCCAGGGATGTGCAGTTTAGGTGTTCGGGTTTACAGGAATAGGATCGGGGTCTAGATCTGGGTGGGATGCTTTTTGGAACATTGGTGCAGACTCAAATGGACTGAATGAGGTCTTTCCACACTGCAGGGATTCTATGGTTACATTACTTTATTAAAGTTAGAATAAAAAAAGTGCCCCTTGAAAATCAAAAATTAGCCCTTAAGATATCCTTAAGTGCTCTAAAAAGAAAAACTGATTTTGTGCCCTGCCTCCCTTCCTTTTCTGCCTCCTTCTCATGCTTCTCTAGCCTGACATGTGATGGCAAGCGTTGTTGCCTCATGATGACAAAGTTGTGCACTATACCACAACAAATCCTGAGACTTGCTCAGTTGAGTGCTGCAGGGTTCCTTCAAAACAATCCAGGCAATTAAAATATTGCTTGAGGATACCCTTGGTCTGCTCTGTAAAATTTCTTACAATTGTATCTGAAGGTTATAGGTTTAAAGTAGCTCATTTTATTTGCAGCATTGACTATAAGACAAATTCAGGATACATAAAACTCGTGATACATAGAACAGCTTAATTCATTCCATAATGAACAGAACTAGCGAGTCTGTGATGTTTTCTTAATCCACCACCAAAACCACTTGAACAACATAATACAATTTCATATATTTTTTAATATTACCTCACAATCCTTTTGTACCAAGTTAACTTGTGTAACCAAAACATTATTTGCTTGCAGACTCTTGTGCTTTCCACTTGCTGAAATACAAATTGTAGTTTAAAAGTCAATTGGTTGTTTGAAATTATTTACCAAGGTAATGCAATGCTATTGTTCCCAGTAATCAACAGTCCACAGAAAACCTGAACATACAATAAGTTCATTATTTTGTCATAACTTGGAAGTCTGTATTTCAAATCCAGAAATAATGGTATGTATCTCCACAAACAGTTGCTAAAGTGAAATCCCCCATCAGATGTCATTGGTTACAAAAATAAAGAAGAGAAGAAAAGTTCTTTCTGGTAACTTAATCTCTGACAGGACATTACCGTGCTTCTGCTTGCTTTTGCCACTCTCTTAGATTGAAGAGAGTAAAGATAAAGTTTGAATGCTTACCTCATCTTCAGAAATGTTTGCATGTGAAAAGACAATTTGACACAAATATGATCCACTGCTTGAATGATCTGATGGTTAAAAGCACATAAAGTGGCTAATGCAGCAGCAACTCAAGTTTGTAACAACAGAAGAGATGCACACAAGCTCAACAGGTGATAAAGCTCCTCTGGAAAGTTTTGATGGAAATACAGAGACTGGTAAAGCAGAAAAATGATCAGGAAGAAGAGTCCCAGATTTTCAAATGCAACATTGGAGGCCTTGGGGTTTAAATAGGAAAAGATATGCTCTGTTTCCACAGCTGAGTAGAAGAGTTAAGTCTGGCTTCAAAGATCTATAAAGTTTGGTGACCTCCCGGATAGTCAAGATCAGGAAATGAGTCTCTAAACATCATCTCCCACATTGTAAGTAAAGTAAAACTGCCAGAGACCCAGAGGAGCTCTCATCAGAAAGTGATGATTGGTGGTGTTTTAACCTGAGGGTCACCTCACAGGGGGCAAGGTTGAAAAGCTGGGACTTCCATGGTAACCTCTACTGCTCTGGTAACTGAATCCATACCATTGGCATCACGCTTTATTGCAAACCAGTCATCCAGCCAACTGAGCTAAAAGACCTCCTATCACCTATCAACACCATCAACCTCTCACATTCCTCAATTCACCAGAGTCCCATCACTCACACTTTAGCAATCAGGATTCAGATCTATCACTGAAGGGCTCCACCTCAAATTGTGAATGCTGCCAACCTCATCTCCCGCTCTCACATTGTCTAATACAAACCATCTACTTCGCTATGAAGGGCACATCACTCAGACATATCGCTAAGTACACAGAGATATTCTTCTTTCACTCTTGCAGGCAAGGTGATCAGCAGTGAACAGGCTGGGCAAAATATGTCTGTATTTCCTGAACCATTTATAGAATGACATACTCCATATTATGGATCCAGTAGTGGCTGGAAATATTGCATCTGATGTCAACAACAATGTTCACAGAATGAAAATGTGTTCCTGCCTTGAGCAAGTTCTCAAATTCTACTGGATTTTCATCCTGCTTTCTGAGCCTCAATTAAGGAAGTCATGCCAAATTCCTCTTATGAATTATCCTCATTCTTTAAGAGAGCTCTCATAACATCTGCTTGTAGAATTTAGAATCATAGAACCTCTACAATGTGGAAACAGGCTATTCAGCCCAACAAATCCACTCCACTCCTCCAAAGCGCATCCCACCCGGACCCATTCTCCGATCCTGCATTTCCATGTCTAACACACCTAACCTAAACATCCTTGGGCACAATGGGCAAGTTAGCATGGCCAATCCACCTAATCCTGCACATTTTTGGACTGTGGGAGGGAACCAGAGCACCCGGAAGAAACCCACGCAGACACGGGGAGAATGTTCAAGCTCCACATAGACAGTTGCCCAAGGCTAGAATCAAACCTGGGTCCCTGGCAGTTTGAGGCAGCAGTGCTAACCACTGAGCCACTGTGCTTCATTGACCTCTGGTGGTGGACTTTGTTTAGCCATTGATCTGGTCACTACACATGCTGGAAAAGTATCTGGAACCTGTTCTTGTAACTATTTTATCTCTTCAGCCTCACTGAGATTTTCCATAATTATACACAAAGTTACAGTTTCATTCCTGCTAAATCATTTCCTAGAAATAAATAAACTGTATCCATGGAATTTCTTTATTACCCTGACTACCATTGGTCCAGGCAACAAGTAGCACTCAATTGGACTTTGTAAAATGGAACCAGATAATTTCCCAACTTCTGTTTAATAACATTTTGGCTTTTGTTGAACTCTATGGAGGGAAAACTAAATCTCTTCAAGTGAAAGAGTTTGAGTAGCCCCTGTGTCCCTTAAAATGGGCTTGGCTGCATCATTTGAAGAAAAAGACGTTATTTCCCTTTAGACAAAGTACTTAATATTTCTCATCAATCTCATCAACTTCACCTGCAGTTTACCTCCAGTTTCTTACTTGTAGATAAAGCTACAATTGATCCATGGAATTTTCTGTTTGAGTTTTCTTTTCAGACTAATTTTTACAAACACCAGGAAGTCCCATGGGCTTCTAACACAACTTACAGCATTATGCATAAATGTGTCTACTTTATTACAATGCCAGTGAAGCCATCAATTTTCACCTCCACCATTAGTACTTCTGTTTTTGATTTCAGGAGCAGATTTTAGCATTCAAGACTACCTACTGTTTACCTGTCTACTTGCCTTCTTTTCATTCTCCCACTGTCTTAAAGGGGTGATGGAAAAAAGTGTTGTTTTATGAATCAACTCATAATCATCAGCCATTGCTGCTACTTATCTAGCAGTTGTAAACCTTTAATCTTTAAAATGATTCTGTAAACAAAACCCACAAAGCAGCAAATCCTTCCACTGTCCTTCCACAGGTTTAGAGCAGTCATTTTTCCATTTTGGTCCATAATCCAAAATAAAGGAAAATAAAACACAAATTGTTGCCTTTACAATGCAAGCAATAAAGAAGCACCACCTCTTCATCCAAAGCCTGCAGTCACCGCTCATATACTAGCACTGAGTATCAGGGTTAAATGGTAAAATAGATGTGAGATCAGTTATGCTGAGTCACTGAGCATGAGCGAGTTGCAACCAGGCTATGGAGAAAGAATGAAATCCAGTGTAGATCCCTGATGGAAAGTTCCAATTTCTCCAATGTGTGCAAACCTGTTCTCCTCTTTCAGGGAGACAGCATTCATCTTCCAACTAGAAAACGTGCTGTGTCCTTCCAGCCAACTAGCCAAGTTGATGCCACCAGTGTCAAGATGGTGCAGTCTGAAGTGGAGCTCTCAAGTCCAGAATTGCACAAGTGAATTCTGCAAAACCATTTGCAATATCCCCCATGAAATGCAGTCATCTTCCATCAGCTATGCTAAACAGGTAGCACTGCATAGAAGCACGGGGCCAGGCAAAAATATCTGCAAATAGGCACCAGGAAAATCCACGTAAATGAATAGATTAATTTTATATCAATTATGGAAAATGTTGTATATGTTACTCTTTTCACTGACGTCTTTTAGCTCAGGATTTTGGCCAAGCAGAGGTGGAGATAGCATGTAGCTGAAGGATTGAAAGGTGGCAAATCATGAAACAACAACAGTTGGTGGATGCAATTTGAAAAGAACCAGAGGGTGAGTAGTGAATCACAATTAACTTTTCTGGATTGAAGGTTCTTGGATACTTCCTTTTGAAGTGCCTTCTGAAGGTCTGATTACAAAGGGTGTCCCCTCATGGGGGTAACATGTTGCAGCATGCATCATCACAAATGTGGACACACGTTCCAGCTAAGTACTGGTGAGCTCTTCCAATCTCCCACCATCATCTTGATATTGGCCTTATTGTTTCAGTATAGTAGTGGCTTGTTCCATGACATTCCTGCTGGTAGCATTGCTCTGATTATAGGCAATATCATTCATGCACGTTTGGGTGGTGGGTAGAGTTATGAGCTGTGTTTGTAGTAAGTAATCTTGTGAGCAAGTAGCCACCCTTTGGTTCATTATGGTGGATAAATTATTGCTCAATAAATTGACTGACATAGGACAAAAGCATTATGGCTGCTGAATAGGCTGCTATGTTCTGTGCACAGACGTATCTCAACTGCATGTTCATGGAAAGGTAGCTGTTGTGATTACAGTACATCTCTGCTTTAATTTGTGGGATCTCCAGAGCCATTTGTTGATGGCACCATGCACCACTAGCATGGCAAATCTCCATCACCCACCTGGTAAGATATTACATTTGTCCAGGTGCACAATGGGCTTTTAAAGATGGTGCAGGTGCAAAAGGTACTTGTGAATTCTGGGACATCTGTTGAGTCAGCGTTTGATGGGGTTGGATAAGATTGGACAAGAGAACTTACTAGGCATCATGGCAAATACCCTCCAATAAACTCAACGCATCAAAGACAGCAAAATTCAGCTCCAAACTGGGTACTAGGGATTGCATTCATATCTACTGTGATTGAAGCAGGAGTGGTTACATTGGGAACACAGGTGACTGAGTTTCCTGGGAGTGAAAAGGTATCCTGACTCTCACTGATCTCATCTGAAAGATAGTACCTTTGACAATGGAATATATCCTCGCTGCAACATCTAAATGTCAGCTGTGATTATGTTTTAAAGTCATAAGAGAAAATTAGACACACAATCTTCAGACGATAGGAAAGAATGCAACCATCTATCCAAGACTAATGCTTAACCTGCAGCAGAGGTCATGCAAAGGAGAAACGAAAGATTAGTGGAAACTTAAAGACAAAAATCGTATATATTAGCTGTTTATACCATTGCTCTGAGGATTCCAGAAGTCTCCTATGGAAACCCGTGCTTGACTTTACAATGGGCCTGAAATACAGGTCTGCATCACAGTTTAACTGATCTCCTAATGCCAGTTATTCGCCTCAGTTCATCTATTTTTTGCAATGTCACAGGACATTGCTGAGCACAAAGATGAAAAGAAACAATTACAGTTCAGGAAAATGATTAATATTTTCTTAATTGTGGAAAAGCATCATCTTAACTATCATCTCAGAAATTACTCTCAACTAATGCATTGATCCATCTGCTACTTAAGTGGCTAATTTAGCATTCTAAAATAATCTTAAAAACAGCAAAAGATAAAATTCCAAAATTGATAAAAAAGAAAAACACAGAAGACACTTATTAAATGTAACCTTACAATAATGGAAAGCATACCTGCTTCTGTCTGTGACTGCTGTCTTACAAGTTTAAATGGTTTCAAAATTAGTGTTGATTTCTGACCAACTGTTCCATGTCTCTGAGACTGTGCTTGTTCAGTACTCAGTGCAGTATTCATAATAATCTGGTATTCATGCTGTTGGTGATTGCTGCAAACAGATTTTATATGCAGTTACATTAGACTTAACTACTAGGTAAAGTCACCATTATCTCATTAGCGAGAGACAGCTCATGGTGGTTTAACCTGAGGGTCAGTAAAATAACGCCACACAGGCTGGAATCTCATCACCAAGTCACAATTTATTTACACGTGGAAAGTCCCTGACACTGGTCCGACTCTCTCAGACCCCCAGCTCCCAGGGTGTCAGAATATCTGACACTCCTCCTTGTGTCTGTCAGCCAGGGCTCTCTGTTTGGACCAGATTAACAGCCCCAATCAAGGAACTCATATCCTATGAGTTCTACCTGACTGACCTTGTTACAATCACAACAGACAAGGGGCAAGGTTGAGAAGGTGGGACCTTCATAGTTAAGTGTTGAATATGGAACTTATTTGGGAAACTTATCATCAATGACAGAGCATTTAGACAGCATTAGTTGATTTCTGTTAACATGGATTTGAGAGGAAGGGTCGGTCATATCTGACTAATTTTGTTAAACCATTTCAGGAGGAGACAATGGCTTAGTGGTAATATTGCTGGACTGTTAATCCAGAGACCGAGATGATGTTCTGGGGACCTGGGTTCCTGTTGCGGCAAATGGTAGAATTTGAATTCAATAAAATATCTGGAATTAAGAATCTAATGATGACCATAAACCCATTGTTGATTGCTGGAAAAACCCGTGTGGTTCATTAATGTCCTTTAGGGAAGGAAACTGCCATCTTTACCTGCTCTGGCTTACATGAGACTCTAGACCCACAGCAATGTGTTTGACTCTTAACTGCCCTCTGGGCAATTAGGGTTGTGCAATAAATGCTGCCTGGTCAGCGACGACCTCATCCCGTGAATGAATAAAGAAAAAAGGCTAGAATGGTGAATGATGAAATGTCTATGGATTTTGTTTATAAATTCTTCAGAAAGCATTTGCTAAGGATTGGCACAACTGATTATTATGAAAAATAACAGGTAATTGGTTTAACACAAGGATTTAGAGAGTTGTGATAAAGTGGATGAATTTGGACTATGCTAACAATGTAAAATGTCATGGAAAATATTGCCAAGATGTTTAAAAATAAATAAGTAAAGATGACAGTGAGAAGGAGCATTTGAACTCATTTCATGAGCATCAGTAGAAAGAAGATCAGATAAACTGAAAAATCATCTAGCAAGTCACTGTTTGCACTGCTAACATAGACAAATTTCATCAAACAAGATTCTTTCTAATATAACACAAACTGATCAGAGATTTATACTACTGCCCTAGGTTTTCACAATATGTATGAATGATTTGGATGAATGAATAGAGAGTAATATCAAGGCTTGCAGCTGACATCAAATCCGATAAATGTTCATGGTATATTGTTATTATTTGGAAATTTAGGTTCTAAAGTGGATAGAATTATGGACAACTTCAAGTTTGATTTGTATTTCTATATTCTGTGTGCTAGGAAGAGTATAAGTTTCGTTTTATTTTTGTGCTTTGGGTGATGGTAGTTTCCCCTGGAATTAATTTTGATTCACCTGTGGGACACTTGAGTGTTATAGGAACTGCATTCATCGAGGCAAGTGGGGAGTATTTCCTCACACTCCTAACTTGTGCCTTGCAGCTGATGGACACGCTTTCAAACGTCAGGCGGTGAGTTACTCACCGCAGTATTCCTAGCCTCTGACCTGCTCTTGTAGCCACTGTGTTAATGTGGTGAGACCAGTTGAGTTCCTGATCAATGATAACTCCCAAGATATTGATAGTGGGGGATTCAGTGATGTAACACTGTTGAATGTCAAGGGGTGGTGGTTAGATTGTCTCCTATTGGTTATGGTCATAGCCTGGTATTTGTCTGGCGTGAATATTACTTGCAACTTTTCAGCACAGGTCTGGATATTGTCCAGACGCTGTTGCATTTGGACATGGACTGTGTCAGTATCTGAGGAGTCAAGAATGGTGCTGAACATTGTGTAATCATTGGCGAACTGCCCCACTTCTGACCTTATGATGGAGGAAAGGTCATTGATGAAGCAGCTGAAGATAGTTGGGCCTAAGATACTACCCTGAGGAACTCTTGCACAGATGTCCTGGAGCTGAGATGACTGACCTCCAACAACCATGACCATCTTCCTATGTGTCAGGTGTGACTCCAACCACTGGAGATTTTTCCCCCTGGTACCCATTGATTTTAGTTTTGCTAGGGCTCCTTGATGCCACACTCAGTCAAAAGCAGCCTTGATGTCAAGTGCTGTCACTGTCACCTCACCTCTGGAATTCAGCTCTTTTGTCCATGTTTGAACCAAGGTTGTAATGAGGTCAGGAACTGAATGGCCCTGGTGGAATCCAAACTGAGCGTCACTGAGCAGGATATTGCTGAACGGGTGCTGCTTGATAGCACTGTTGATGACATCTTCCATCACTTTACTGATGATTGACAGTGGGCTGATAGGGCAGTATTTGGCCGGGTTAGATTTGTCCTGCTTTTTACGCACAGGACATACTTGGGCAATTTTCCACAGTGTTGGATGGATGTCAGCATTGTAACTGTACTGGAACGGCTAGGCTACGGGATTGGTGAGTTCTGGAGCACACATCTTTTGTATTATTGCCAGAATGTTGTCAGGGTTCATAGCCTTTGCAGTATCCAATGCCTTCAACCTTTTCTTGAGATCATGTGGAGTGAATCAAATTGGCTGAAGACTGGTTTCTGGGGACACCTGTAGGAGGCTGAGATGGATCATCCACTTGGCACTTCTGGCTGAAGATTGCTGCAAAATCTTCAGCCTTATCTTTTGCACTGATGTCCTGAGCTTTTGTATCATTGAGGATGGGGATTTTTGAATTGTTTAATTGTCCACCACCATTCACGACTGGATTGGGCATGACTGTACAGCTTAGATCTGATCCGTTGATTGTGGGATTGCTTAGCTCTATCAATTGTTGCTTATGCTGGTTGGCATGCAAGTAATCCTGTTCAGAGGCTTCACCAGGTTGATACCTCCTTTTCATGTATGTCTGGTGCTGCTCCTGGTATGCCGTCCTGAACTCTCCATTGAACCAGGATTAATCCCCTGGTTTGATGGTAATGGTTGAGTGGGGGATATGCTGGGCCGTGAGGTTACCGATTGTGCTGGAGTACAATTCTGCTGTTGTTGATAGCCGACAGCGCCTTATGGATGCCCAGTCTTGAATTGTTAGATCTGTTCGAGTCTGTCCCATTTAACACAGTGATAGTGCCACATAACATGATGGAGGTTATTCTCAATGTGAAGGTGGGACTTCATCTCCATAAGAAGTATGCGGTGGTCACTCTTACCAATACTGTCATGGACAGAAGCATCTGCAGCTGGCAGGTTGGTAGGGATGAGGTCAAGTATGTTTTTCCTCTTGGTTCCTGCACCACCTGCCGCAGACTCAGTCTAGCTGCTACGTCCTTTAGGACCCAACCAGCTCAATCAGTAGTATTGCTGCCAAGCCACTTTTTGTGGTGGACATTAAAATCCCACACCCAGAGTACATTTTGTGCCCTTACCATCCTCAGTGCTTCATCTAAGTGTTGTTCAACATGGAGGAGTACCGATTTATCAGCCGACGGAGGAAGGTACTTGGTAATCACAGGGTGTTTCCTTGCCTGTGTTTAACCTGAAGCCATGAAACTTCATGGGGTCCAGAGTCAATGTTGAGGACTCCTAGGGCAGTTCCCTCTCAACTATATACCACTGTGCTGCCACCGCTGCTGGGTCTGTCCTGCTGGTGAGACAGGACATATCTAGGGATGGTGATGTGGTGTCTGGGACACTGTCTGTCAGATATGATTCCGTGAATTTGACTATGTCAGGCTGTTGCTTGACTAGTCTCTGAAAGTGCTCTCCCAGTTTTGGCATTAGACCCCTGATGTTAGTGAGGAGGACTTTGCAAGTCGACAAGGCTGTTCCTGCCGGGTTTTTTTCTGGTGCCAAGGTAAATGCCAGGTGATCCATCTTTGACACTTTGTAGCGATTGGTACAACTGAATGACTTGCTAGGCCACTTCAGAGAACAACTGAGAGTCAACCATATTGCTGTGGGTCTGGAGTCATATGTAGGCCAGACCAGGTGAGGATGGCAGATTTCCTTCCTTGAAGAAGGAAGATGGGTTTTTTTGACAATCAATAATCGACATTGATTTCATGGTTGTCAATAGATTCTTATTTCCAGATTGTTTGTTTTTTTTTTAAATTCAACTCCCCTATTTGCCATGGTGGGATTTGAACCTGGATCCCCAGAACATTTACAGCCTTTCAAATAATAGTCTGCCTGTTTTATTTTTGCTACCAAAGTTAAGAACCACACATTTATCTACATTATACTGCACCTGCATTCATTTGCATTAGCTACCTTCCAATCTGTAGGAACTGTTCTAGAGTCTAAAGGATCTTGGAAGATTTAATCGCTCCTCGTACATAAGTCCTGCATTCCCAGTAATCAATTTGGTAAATCTTTGCTGCACTCCATGTGTCACAAGAACATCTTTCTTCAGATAAGATTGACTACCAATGCATCAACTATTTCTAATCTGCCTGTCTAAATCACATTGCAAAATCTCAGCATTCTTCTCATAGCCCATCTTTCCACGCAGTTTTATGCCATCTGCAAATTTTGAGGCGTTACATTTTGTTCCTTCATCTAAATCATTGACATATATTGTGAATAGCTGGAGTCCCAGTACCGATCCCTACATTACCCCATTTGTCACTGCCTGCCATTCAGATAAACATAAATGTAAATGCAGAACTGGTGTGTGAAGAGAGATGGTGTTGGTCATTCTCCACAGTTTAGAACAATTAAGGGGAGTGGGGAATCTCATAAAAACCTGTAAAATTCTAACAAGTATTAACTTATTCCTACTGTGTTTCCCGTCTGCTAACCAATTTTCTGTCTATTTTCAACGTACTACTGCCAATCCCAGGTGCTTTAGTTTTACTCATTAACTTTTTATTTGGGACTTTGCTGAAAGCCTTCTGAAACTCCACAGAAACCACATCCACTGGCTCCTCCAATCAAGTCTACAAGTTACATGCTGGAACAATTCCAGTCGATTTGTCAAGCATGACCTCCTTTTGTAAATCCATGCTAACTGTGTCTGATTCTATCTCTATTTTGTAAGAGGTCCACTATAAATTCTTCGATAATAGACTCTAGCATCTTCCACCATGAACAATGTCAGACTCATTGAGCTATAGTTCCCTGTTTTATCTCTATCTCCCTTTTTAAATGGTAGGGTTACATTAGCTACCTTCCTATCTGTAGGAGCTGTTCCAGAGTCTAAAGATTCTTGGAAGATTTAATCGCTCCTCATACATAAGTCCTGCATTCCCAGGAATCAATTTGGTAAATCTTTGCTGTACTCCATGTGTCACAAGAACATCTTTCTTCAGATAAGATTGACCACCAATGTGTCCACTATTTCCAGGGCCATTTCCATAAGTACTCTGGAATGTAGATTTTCAGACCCTGGGGATTTATCAGCCATCAATCCCATCAATTTCTCCAACGTCATTTCTGTACCAATACAGATATGTTTCAGTTCTTCCCTCTTACTAAACTCTGTGTTCCTCATTATTTCTGATATGTTATTTGTGTCCTGTTTTATTCGTCAGCCATTTCTTTGGTCCCTCTTTTAAATTCCCCTGTTTCTGACTGTAGGGGACCTACATTAATTTCCACCAACCTTTTTCATAGAAATGTTTGCAGTCAGTTTTGATGTTCCCCATGAGCTTATTCTCATAAACTATTTTCTTGTTCTTAATCAATCCCTAGGTCCTCCTTGCTGATTTCTAAACTGCTCCAGTTGACCCAGAAATGTAGCCCTTTGTGGAAGCAGTTGGAACTTGTATGCCCATAAACAATGTATCGGTTCTGCTTTTTTTAAAAAAGCAAAGGTGAACAGCAAGTTTGATTGACACATAATATTCCACACGTTGGGTCAAGGATGTCTCACAAAGATGTCTCAGAGTGGCTACAACATATTGGGGAAGAGTGAACAGATGGTAGTTGTAATACACATCAGACCAATGACAGTTAAAAATAAACAAATGAGGTCCTGCAAGCAGAATATAGTGAGTTGGGGTGTCAATTAAAAAGTAGGACCTCAAAAGGTGGTAATGTCAGGATTACTACCAATCTCATGAGTTAGTGAGAGTAAAATGACAGGATACATCAGATGGATTCATGGCTGCAGAAATGGTGTAGGAGGGAGGGATTCAGATTCCTGAGACATTGGGACTAGTTCAGCAGAAGGTTGGCCTGGTACAAGCAGGATGAGCTGCATTTAAGGACAAGAACCAGTACAATTGGATGTTGGTGACAGTTGGTGGTGATGGTTGTAGTGTTGGGGAGGGTTGGTGGTTGATGGGATGGGTTGGAATGTTTGCTGGTGCTGTTAGGGAAGGTTTAAAGTAAATTGGCAGGAGGATGGGAACCTTAACAGGGAGACGGTGGAGAGAGAAACAAGAATAGAAACAAAGGAAGAAGGGTAAGAAACAAAAGCGAAGATAAAACAAGGACATGAAACAAATGGGGCATGGGGAAATATAAAGCTAAGATGACTTACAAGGTAATAAAGTCAAATCTAAAGACTTTGTGTCTTAATGCGTGGACCATTCACAATAAGATGAATGAATTAACAACACAGGTAGATATAAATGGCTGTGATATAGTTGCAATAGTTACACAGACATGCTGCAGGCTTTACAAGGATGGAAACTAAACATCAAGGAGTATTCATTATTTAGGAAGGTCAGACAAAAATGAAAAGAGATGGGATATCATTGTTAGTAAAGGAGTAAATCAATGCAATAGTGAGGAAGGATACTGGCTTGGAAAATCATGATGTGGAATCTATAGGAGTGGAAATAAAAAGTAGCAATGGTTAGCAAACATTGTTGGGTTTATCTGTAGACCCCTAAACAGTCATGGAGATAGAATGGAAGCTGTTACACAAGAAATCAGTGGTGCATACAGTAAGGATTCAACAGGAGTCATGGATCTTTGCATTGATATTGTGAAGAACAATCTCCTGCAGTTTGTACGTGTTTTTTTTTTAGACCAATATATTGAGGAACCAACCAGAGAACAGGCTATTCTAGATTTATATTGTGCAATGAGAAATATTTAATTCATTCTGTTGTATGGGATCCTTTGGGGAAGAGTAACCATAATATAATAGAATTTTGTATTAAGACGGAGAGTAAAGTGGCAAATCAATGCTAGAGTCCTGAATCTAAATACGGGGAACTAGCAGGATGTGAGGAATGAGTTGTGGAACCTTACTAAAGGGGTTGACTGTGGCTAGACAATGATTCATTTTTAATGAACGTGTGCATTAATTATAATAATTACTTATTCCTGTCTGACACAAAAATATGTAAAGGAAAATAGACTTAACTATGGCTCTCAAATGAAATTAAAGATAGTATTGGATCCAAAGAGGAAACATGTATAATTGCCAGGAAAAGCAGCATGCCTGAGGATTGGAAGCATTTTAGAATTTAGCAAAAGAGAACAGAAAGTTTGATCAAGAAGGGAAAAATTGAGTATAAGAGCAAAGTTGCAGGGAACATGAAAGCTGGCTATTAAAACATTAATAACTTTGTGAAGAGAAAAAAGTTAGTAAAAGCTATTTTTAGTTGAGGTGATAGTGACAACACTTAACATCAAGGCTGCTTTCAACCGAGTGCGGCATCGAGGTGCCCTAGCAAAACTGAAATCAATGGGGATCGGAGGCAAACTCTCTGGTGATTGGGCACAAAGGAAGATGGTCATGGTTGTTGGAAGTCAATCATCTCAGCTCCAACACATCTCTGCAGGAGTTCCTCAGGGTAGCATCCAAGGCCCAACCATCTTCAGTTGCTTCATTGATGATCTTCCCTCCATCATAAGGTCAGAACTGGGGATGTTCACTGATGATTGCACAATGTTCAGCATCATTCATGACTCCTCAGATACGGAAGCAGTCCATGTTCAAATGCAACAAGCTCTGACCAATATCCAGGCTTGGGCTGACAAGTGGCAAGTAACATTTGTGCAACACAAATACCAGGCTATAACCATCACGAATAAGAGGTAATCTAACCACTGACCCTTGGCATTCAACATCACTGACTCCCCGACTAGCAACACCCTGGGCGTTATCCTTGATCAGAAACTCAACTGGACTCACCACATAAATACAGTAGTTACTACAGCAAATCAGAAGCTAGGAATATTGCAGCAAGTATCTCACCTCCTGATTCCTCAAAGCCTGTCCAGCGCTTGCAAAGCAAAAGTCAGGAGTATGATGGAATATTCCCCACTTGCCCGGATGAGTGCAGCCCCAACAACACTCAAGAAGCTTGACACCATTCAGGACAAAGCAGCCCGCTTGCTTGGCACTGCATCCACAGGCATCCAATTCCTCCATCACTGACACTCAGTAGCAGCAGTGTGTACTATCTACAAGCTGCACTGCAGAAATTCACCAAAGATCCTCAGACAGCACTTTCCAAACCCACAACCACTTCAATCTAGAAGGATAAGGGCAGCAGACATTTGGGAACACCGCCACCTTCAAGTTCCCCTCCAAACTACTCACCATCCTGACTTGGAAATATATCGCCATTCCTTCACTGCTGCTGGGTCAAAATCCCAGAATTCCCTCCCTAATGCTATTGGGGGTCAACCCACACCAAGTGGACTGCAGCAGTTCAAGAAGGCTGCTCACTCCCACCTTCTCAAGGGTAACTAGAGACGGGCAATAAATGCTGGCCCAGCCAGTGATGCAAAATGAATAAATTAGAGAGAGGAACACTTAATAAGATGTAGGTGTCCTCACGTACCAGTTGCTGAAAGTAAACACACACGTGCAGCAGATAGTAAAGAAGGCAAACTCTTTGCTGGTGTTCACAGCAGTAGATTCGAGTACAGGAACAAGGATATATTGCTGCAGTTACATGCGGCATTGGTGAGGCCACACATGCAATATTGTGTGCAGTTTTGGTCTCCTTATCTGAGGAAGAATGTCCTTGCTTGGAGTGCAGAATTGACATGTGAGGAGAGCTGGAGTCGGTCATTCTCTAAAGTTTAGAAGAATGAAGTGGGGGGAGCGGAATCTCATGGAAACCTGTTAAATTCTAACATGACTGGATGGGTTAGATGCAGGAATGACATTCCGAATAATGGGGAGGTCACAGATTACAGAAACATTTCTTCACCCAGACAGTGGTAAGCCTGTGAAATTTTCTATCACAGAAAGTGGTTGAAGCCAAAATGTTGTGTGTTTCGAAGGCCAAGGTAGATAATGCTCTTGTGGCTAAAGGGATCAAGGGCTTAGGGATGGGCAATAAATGCTGACCGGCCAGCATTGCTCACTTCCCACAAGTTAATTAGGAAAATCTGTCTATGCTGACTTGTCTCCTTTTATCTGCATTCTTAAGTGTTCCACAGCAACAGACTGTGGAGAACTCAAGAGAAACCAATCAATATTTCATATACATATACACTCCCTTTTAGAAGCAAGTTCCCAATAGAGGGTTAATTGGTGCTGCAAACCCAACCCTAACAATAACATGCAGCCAACCCACAACAATGCGACTAATTCCACACAGGGTACATGAAGTATAAAAAAAAACAAAGAACTGTGAATGTTGGAAATCAGAAACAAAATTTAGAAATTGCTGGAAAAACTCTGCAGGTCTGGCAGCATCTGTGGAAAAAAAGTAAAGTTAACATTTCAGGTCCAATGATACTTCTTCAGAATGTTTTGGATCTGAAGATGAAAACTCAGACCTGATGACTTTTTCCAGCAATTTCTGATTTTGTACATGAAGTGCAATATAGACAATTTCAGATGAAAATCCAAAATCAAGTTGTAATGGCCTGGTGGTACTAGAATAAATCGAATATCCTTTATTGTCACTTGTACTACAATACAGAAGTATAGGAGTACAGTGAAAAGTTTTTACAATGGCTGCCTTTTAATGGCACCATCTTAGGTACAAGCACCTAGGTCCAAATCTTACAGAGTAAAAAAAGTAGTGGTGTTACACAAAGAGAATTAAAGGAAAGCATAAGCATAAATTACAGAGGTAGTTACAACATAGTGAAAAGGTTTTAAATTACAGTCTAATAAGAGCAGCTCAGCATGTGGCGCCACGCCCAAATCCAGCAATTGTCTCACATGGGTCCAGCCTACAGTCTGCTTCCCCACCAGCACTCAGCAGCAGAGATAAAAGGTACTGCAGATGCTGGAGAATCCGAGATAACAAGCATGGGGCTGGATGAACACAGCAGGTCAAGCAGCATCATAGGAGCAGGAAAACTTGACGTTTCGGGCCTAGGAAGGGTCTAGGCCCAAAACGTCAAGTTTTCCTGCTCCTATGATGCTGCTTGAGCACTCAGCAGCAACCAAGTAAGTCGCGCTGTGCTTGGATTTGTACCTCAGCCCAACCCTCCCCAACTGTCGCTCTGGGGATGTGGCCCCTCCATCGCTGCCTTGAGCTGCCTACTCCTGTACTCATTGTTGGCCACCTTGGGCTCCTGCGCCCACTCACGCTCACTGCCTGCACAATGCTCCGGGGCTGCTTCCGCACATGCTGCTGCGGGGCTCTTCTCCACGCTGCTCTGGGATTCACAATCCACGCACTGCTGCAGGGTTCGCTGCTCGTGGTGTTCTGGGGCATGAGGGCTTGCTGTTCTGGACTTGCTGTTGGCTCTGGTGCTGAGGGGAGAGATGGAAAAAAAAGAGGGAAAAAAGGTAAAAGGAGGAGAAAGAACAGGTGAAGCAGAGGAGCAAGGACAGGAGCGACCTACTCTGCCGTCATCTTGCTAGGCCTATTATTGCTGGACTGTTAATCAGAGGCCCAGATAATGGTCTGGGGACCCATGTTCGAATCCTACCACAGATGGTGGAATTTGAAATTGATAAAAATCTGGATTTAGGAGTCTATTGATGACGATGAGTCCATTGCCAAATGTCAGGAAAAACTCATCTGGTTCAATGAATGTCCTTTAGGGAAGGAAACTGCCATCCATATCTTGTCTGGCCTACATGAGACTCCAGACCCGCAGCAATGTGGTTGACTCTTAACTGCCTTCTGGGCAATTAGGCACAGACAATAAATGATGGCCTAGCCAGTTATGCCCACATCCAATGAATACAAAAAAAAACTCAGTACTTTGACATGTCCTCAAATTTTTAAAAGATAGTTTCTCTTTAAGATTGGTTGAAATGCCACTCAAATCATTAGGGGTTGGTTAGTTCAGCTGGCTGCATAGCGTGTTTGTAATGCTAACAGCATGGGCTCAATTCCCACACTACCTGACGTTACAATGAAGGTACCACCTTCTCAACCTGGCCTGAGGCATGGCTACGCTCAGGTTAAACCACCATCAGTTGTCACTCTGTAATGAGACAGTGGGATTATAGTTACTTCACTCAAATCACGATCACGTTTGCGCTCAAATCACTTTTAAAACCATAAAATCCTTAATAATGTTCCATGCAGCAGGTACAGCATGGGTCTTCCAAAAAAAAGTCAGATGCTTGAAACAAATTTAAAATGTATAATCTATATGATGAGAGAAAAGAGCGGAAAATATGAGGAAAACAGACAAGAAAGCAACTGTAAGTTAAAAAGATATAAATAAAGAATAAGAAGGTACAAATAATAGACAGAGATTAAAAATGAGAGATAAAAAGGTTTTTCATTGGTAGCTCCTCCTTGTTAATTCCTATTTGTTCACAAAAGGTCTTGCTGGTTCTCTTTAGCAGTTTTCCCCTTCCTGTTGATGTTTTTGATTTGTAGCTTCTCCATCTCTACAGCTAATTTGCTGCTTGATTTTTAGCCATTCTAGGGTGAGGTGGCTAAAGTCTAACAGCAGGAAGGCAATATAAGATGCATGATAGACACAATACTTTTAACTAATTTGATTAGTTCATTGAAAATCTTACCAAGTAATCTTATAACATTTTGGTATCAAAGTATTTATCTATAGTTGCTAAAGTTAGTTATTAAAATTTGAATTCCGACCTCTGTTCTTGTTCCTTTGAAGTGACAATATTTGGCAAATTACTGAAATGCAACAGATCTGACTGAAGTTCATTTAGTTCTTTGAAACTCTCAGAATCACCAAACTGCATGAGAAAATTAAAATAACATTAGAAGTTTCAAATTGCAAAATTCAGCATGTATTTTATATTTTTATTTCATGATTAATGGAGTATTCTTCCAAATTAATATGTTTTAATTTAGCTCATGTAAATAAATGTCGTGAATGTTGCAATCTTTTTGATGGCATCCTAAAATAAATTTTGGATTCTGTGAAGTCACGTTATACAGTGTATCACAGGCTGCTTTGTCTTTATATTTTAATTTTAAAGTTCAATAACCATTCATATTTTCTAGTTAGAATACATATCAGACATTATCAACTGAAGTTTGAATGGTGCACTTGTACAAAAGGCATTTAGAGAATTGAAATATAAAACTAGACACACAAAAGTTACCTGTGCAGTATTCTCCTGTCTTTCATATTGACTCAATGTTTTCTCTTTTGCCAATACAGTAATTTGCTTCAAAGAGTTTTCTGTTTCTATTTTTAAAGTGGCACTATAATGTTAAGGGAATGACATAAAACATAGTCGAAAAACTTCATTGAAAGTACTGTTACAATAGGAACTTGACTCCAGTCATCTATAATAACACTTTACTCACATTACCAGTTGTTGCACTTACACTAAACATATGGATTGTACATTGTGTTAATTTGAAGAAATTCTGAAATTATTTTTAGTGATTCTAGAAAATGAACAGAGTTTTAGTCCTTTTTAGGCAGAATCTTACTGAGGCCTGAATGACATAGGCCTATTTTCTGTTTTCCTCCTGGAATGAGGGAGAGGCAGGTATTATAGGAGGCACTGCTGTTACTTTTGATGCGGGGGCAAAGTGTCCTGAGCTAGCCAGTAGGTAGCAGAGAGGGTATGCAGGATTAATAGTGTTGGGGTTTGTGGTGGGTAACAGTGACAGAAAATATTGCAGGTGCACAAGTGGTAGAGCATGAGCCTTGGTGGGAGGTGAGCATAGTAACAGAGATAGAAGGAGTGACAATGGTGACACTTAAGTGGGTGGAACGGAGAATGACATTAACCTTTTTCCTACATTGCTGTGAATTCTGGGTGGCAACGTCGCATCATGCAGGCATAATTTGCTGTTGTTGTCTCCCCTGCAGGCCCTCAGAGAAGAGGATGTCCCTCTTATTACCAACCATCCAGCAGGCCATCCAGGTCTCTGGCTTCAAAGCGGGATGAAAACTTGCCTTCTCTGCCATGTCTGGAGCAAGTACCATGAACTGTGCTGGGCAGCTCCAGGTTGCCAATGCTTGTCTGGTTGTAGACATACAAAATAAAGATAGCACCTGCACCAGGGATGCTGGTCAATTCTGACATATTGCAGCACTGGCAAGTTGTTCCAGGAATGGTACATAGTAAGATGGGGAATGAATCACTGGGAGAACACCAGTGATCACCCCAGCCTCATCCCATGTCCAACCCTCCCTCTCATCCTTGCCTCTTTAACCTGACACTACCTGTCCATCATCTTTCCCAACTGTCTGCCTCACCTTTCCACTGACCAATCTCCACTACCCCCTATCTGTATCGATCTACCACCATCCCACATACCTTCCCCCAGCCCCACCCCTCCTGTCTCTATTTATTTCCCAGCTCCCTTTTCTCTCCCCAGTCCCGATGAAGGGTGTAAACCCAAAACATCAACTTTCATGTTCCTGTGATGCTGCCTGACATGCTTTGTTCCTCCAGTTCCACACTGTATTGACAGATGAGTAGGTCACCAATGGAGGTGGGGTAGGTAGTTAATAAGGCACATTTGTAAAGATATAGCAAGAAAACTCACTTGGACTCGCAGCAAATATCCCTCTAAAAAACTCAACAGACTTGGCACTTCGCAAAAAAAATGTAAGATTTAGCCCCATGGTTTCATTTTCAGGTCATGTTATGACTCCAAATCTATATTGCAAGTTTGGCATCAGAGTAAAACAAAAACACTTTGCACAAATGCTGCTATCATAGTATCTTAGAATTTTACAATATAAGGAGACCATTTGATGCATCGTGTCTGTACCAGGTCCCAAAAGAGCTATCCAGGAAGTCCCACTTTCCGGCCCTATCTCAGTAACCTTCTAATTTCGTCACTTTTAAATATATATCCAGCTCTCTTTTGCAACCTCCTATGGAATCTACCTCCACCAACTTCTCAGGCAACGCATTACAAATTCTAACAACTGAGTAAAAAAAAAAAAATCTCTCGATCTCACTTCTAGCTGTCTTGCTGACAATCTTGAAATTAGACCTTCTAGTTACTGACATACCAACCAGCAGAAACAGAATATCCTTTTTTACGCTGTCAAAGTTGTTCTTAATTTGAACACTTCAATAGGTCACTCGTAATCTTCTCTGCTCCATGGAGAATAAGCCCAATCTCTAATCTTTCTTTTATTTAAAATTTTTCATTCCTAGTATCATTCCAGTGAATCTCCTTCAAACTCTCTCCTAGGCTTGAAGATTCTTCCTTAAATAAAGTTCCCAGAACTGAAGTCAATACTCCAAATGTGGTCTGATCAATGATTTGTAGAAGTGCAGTATCACTTCCTTGTTTGTATACTCTAAACCTCTAGTTATAAGTTCAGGGATCCTATAAGCCTTCTTAACAATTGTTTCAACTTTTCTGGCCACCTTCAGAAAACCATGCAGGTGAAACATGGACGTCCGTGTGTTCCTTCACTCCACTGAAAATTTTACCATTGAGTGTCCATTGCTTCTCTGTGTTTCTTCTACCAAAATGCATTGCTTCACATTTCTCTGCATTGAAATTCATTTGCCAAGTGTCTGCCCGTTTGGCCAAACGGTCAATGTCCCGCTCAGCAATATCTTCAGAATTCACTATTTTTCCTGGTTTAGGATTATCAAACAATTTAGGGATTTTGACCCCAACTCCCATCTCCAAATCATTTATGTAAATCAGAAAAAGGCTCCCAATTCCAATCCCTGGGGAGAACCACTTTCAACTCATCTCCAATCTGAGAAGTGCCCATCCATACCTACCCTCTATTTCCTATCTTTTAGCCAAGTTCTAATCCATGCTGCCAAGGACTCATCAATCCCACACATTTCTAAATTGTTAACTAACCTGCCATATAGCACTGTATCAAATGCTTTTGAAAGTCTAAATATATACCAAAGACCACCTTCATCCACTGCCTTTGTCACCTCAATTGAATTTGTCAGACATGACCTGCCTTTGACAAAGCCATGATGACTGTTTAGTATTAATTTATTTTTCTGTAAATGTTTATTTATCTTATCCTGTATTATGGCCTCCCAACAGTTTTCCCACTATTGATGTCAAGCCGACAGGCCTGTATTTTTCTGGGTTATCTTTTGTCCCCTTTTTAAACAACATTGTCACATTTGCAATCCTCCTGTGCCCAGGGACTAATCCCATGCTCAGCCAGGCCTGAAAAATTTCTGACAACTGCTCCAGAATTTACTCCCTTAGCTCTCTCAGCAATCTAGGATGTATCCAATTTGGGCCTGACAACTTCTCTACCTGGAGTGCCACTAGCCTTTAGCTTCTTTATTTATCACTATACTGTTGAGTTGCTTAACACCCATGTATTCCACAAGGCATTGTCACCATCTTCTAATTTGGTAAAGACAGAAACAAAATATTCATTTACTACCTCTGTGTATCCTTTGGTTCAGTGACCAGCTTACCCTGCATGTTCATTATGGGCCCCACTCTATCCTTTATAAATCTTTTTCTATTAATATGCTTGGAGAACATTTTGCTATTTGTTTCAGCACAATCTGCCATCCCTTCCTCATGCTTCCTTTTCCTCTCAGCCGTCCTTATTCCAGCCTTCTGCTTCTAGTTCCCCAATTCTGTTCGCTATACTACATGCATTTACATACATACATATAGTTTAACCTGCACTTATCTCTTTCTTGCCCATTGAATGGCAGTCATTTCTTCGTCCACCGTCAACACTCAAGCCTTCCTTGACTTCCTTTTCCCCATTCACCATCTTCTTTTTTGCCCTCTATGGTACTTCCAAAACTAGGCCCATTTGTCAACCCACCCTCTGCCTTACAAGTTTAAATCCACCACCTTCCCCACCGCCCCACCCCAACACTACTTGCTCTTTCAGATAGAGATTAGTTCTTTTTCTATTCAGGTGAAGCCAATCTCTTCCGAACAGCTTTTTTCCTTTCCCAAAAATGATTCCAATTTTCCAACAATCTAAACCCCTCTCTTCTACAATACCACTTAAGCCATGCATTTACCTCCAGGAAATGCCTTTGCCTAGATGGCAAAGCTCATGGCACAAGTAGTTTTTCTGAGGTTACTGCCCTGGAGATCCTGCATTTCAACCTACTCCCTAGTTCGTGAAACTGATCCTGAGGACCTCCAAGCTGTCCCTCTTGAAGTTCCTGGTTCACACATGAACTGCCACCACTGGTTGTTCACCTTCCCTTTCCAAACGTTTATCCAGTTGTTTCATGATGTTCAGAACCCTTGCACCAGGAGGCAACAGACAATATAAGATTCACAATGTCAGCTGCAAACTAGACTGTCTATCCCTCGAACTACTAAGACACCCACTATTACACCCACTAATCTGCCTACCAACCTCTCTCTCTTTTCCCAGCATAGCCTCAGGCACCATGGTACTATGGTTTTCTTTCAAGTCATCCAACACCAACTCAGTCATGTTGCTCACGAAATAGGCATCTAAAATTTCATACCTGTTAGGTAGTTCCAAGGAGTCCTGCCGTCTCTTTTCCTTTTGACAAATGCTCACCCACTTACCTGTCATCTCTACTCCTAATGTGCAGTGACCACTCTCTCGTATGACTGATCCATACTATAGTGTGAATACATCTTTGCATTATAGATAACAAGCATGGGGCTGGATGAACACAGCAGGTCAAGCAGCATCATAGGAGCAGGAAAACTCGACGTTTCGGGCCTAAACCCTTCATCAGAAATGGGGGAGGGGAAGAGGGTTCTGAAATAAATAGGGAGACATCGTTGCATTACCTATTTTGCCCTCTCTCTTTCATGAGATAGAAACAGTTTTTTAAAAAATTTCGCAGGAGTAAGTCTATATCATAGAATTCCTACAGTGTGGAAAACAGGCCCTTTGGCCCAATAAGTCAACACCTACTCTCAGGTCATCTCACCCAGATCCATCTCCCTAATCTACACATCCCTGAACACTACGGGCAATTTAGCATGGCCAATCCACCTAGCCTGCACATCTTTAGACTGTGGGAGGAAACCGGAGAAAACCCACACAAACACAGGGAGAATGTGCAAGCTCCACACAGTCACCCAAGGGTGGAACTGAACCTGGGTCCCTGGTGCTGTGAGGCAACAGTGCTAACCACTAAACCACTGTGCCACCCTAGTGTTGACTCTTAACTGCCCTCTGGGCAATTAGGGGTGGGCAGTAAGTGCTGCCTAGCCAGTGATGTCCTCATCCCATGAATGAATAAAGGGAAAATAAAGGGTCCTGTGCTGATAGTTGCTCAGCAACCCTTTCGGATTTTGTATGTGTTTCAAATAGTCAAATATAATAACTTAACAAGTTATAGTTCATTATATTCCCCCATATTTGTTAAGTACAAACTGGATATTGATAATGCAAAAATATCCAAGATTGTCTAATAGCATATACCTGTGGCCATGAAGTTTGATTCCAATTAAGATATTTTGTAAGAATACTGTCTCCAAAAATATGAATCATGGAATCCCTACAGTGCAGAAAGAGGCCATTCAGCCCATCAGGTCTGCACTGATCCTCCAAAGACCATCCCACCAGACCCACCACAGCTAATCCAAAGTCAATATGGGGCAGTTTAACCTGCACATATTTGGACTGTGGGTAGAAACCCACACAGACATAGGGAGAATATACAAACTCCACATAGACATTCACTCAAGGCTGGAATTGAACCAAGGTCTCTGGTGCTGTGATACAGCAGTGCTAATCATTGAGCCACTGTGCAACCAAATGCAATCCAAGTTAAAGTTTTACAAATTCAGGGAAGGATATATATCTTTCTTCCTCGCCTATCAGAATTACTCTCAAACTTTCACAAATGCCGCAAATTACTTACTTAAACTGCCTTGATGAATGGATTTGATTATTCTATTTAAAAGGAATCTTTTTTTTAAATTTGGGGAACATGTGCAAGGTATGATTCTCATGACATTCTCTGTGGCCAAGCAATTAAACCAATACCCCTCCAGTGGGACTATAAAAATTATAAGCAATACCTACTCTGAGCTTTAGGTAGCTTTGAAGTTTGATGTAACTACTAAATGAAAGGAATTAACCTTTGAAAAGGTTGGACTTTATAGACTCGAACTGGCCTAGCATGTCTTGGATCCTGCAGTTATGGCTTTGATCCTAAAATCAATTGCAAAAAGTGCTGACAGAGCAGACCTATATCCAAATACCAAGACAACATTAACCCACAAAGCTTGGATTGAACCCCAGATCAGCTTTTTAAGTTTCACTAGTCACACGTCTGTTTTAACGCAAAAGCATGTTCACCAAAATGTATTTACCCTGAAAGAGATGTTAAATCAATTCTGTATAAATTTCAGAAAGCTGTACCTTGTTATGGTAGTAAACAAAAGATATGAGAAAGATTTAAAATAAAACTAACTCAAGTGTATCCATATAGTGCAACAGAATCAATTAATCCCTTCTTTGAATTTGCAGTGCTATGTGGTACACTGTAGATGGTCTCAAACACAGAGGAAGTCAATAGAATTGTAGAATAATACAGAATGAAAGCAGCCATTCAGCAATCATGCTTGTGCTGGATGTATACTGATGAGCACAACCAACCCCTATTTCTCTGTTAATGTAGGCAGGGCTTTTTACACAAAAATGTTGCAGGCACAAAAGCCACCAATACATCAGCAGGAGGAAATAGTAGTTTCACAGATATGATTAATGGATTTCTTGAAACTGGCAGCCATAAAGATTCTCTCATTCTGGGTGGTCCCCATCATTCAAGTCAAATTTTTGTCTTGTTTGGGAGAAGAGTCCATACATAGTCTTTCCACTGATACTCACAGTCCGTTAAAGAAAGAAAAAGATATATTTGAGTAATGACAGGCCATCTTGGTAGAGTGACATTGTTGATGATGGCATGATGATATATATTGATCTCTTCAAACAATGCTTGGTTCCTTGCTTCAATTACTTCAACATCAGTTATAACTCAGCAAAGGCACTATGTCAAAAAATGTAATATTTCTTTGCACAGGTGTAATCATTGAGGATGATACATTTGGAAAAGATAGAAAATATCTACTCACCAATGGGCAAAGCAATCAAAGACCTTAGAGAAATTATTCTTCTATGATTTTCCCCATGATTGATATAATCTTAACCTGAAAATGTGAACCATATACTAAATACAGAAAAGGTAGGTAAAGCAACCCAAATCTAACAGTGACAAAGAATTCCAATAGATACATTTCTAAAGCCCATTCATTCAGTGATCCAAAAGATGATGAATCTGTTAAAGAGAAAGAAAAATACTTTTCTTAGAATTACAAATAGTTTCTGATGTAAAAAATCCTTTAGTGGCAATTTTTTAATACCTAGAAGATCTGCCAGAAATTGTGTCTTCTGTTGCATTTGCTCAGTGTAGTTCAGTACTCGACATCGAATTTCTTCAAATGTTGCTTTTCTTTTTAAATACTCCTTTGCATGGGAAAATGCAGAATACTGTGACTGGTGCTGCTGCAGAATCTTTCTATATTGCTTTAAATAGTCTTGATACATTTGCCTGGGAAAATTCAAGATTTCCCTTCAAACTCATTGTTTAATATTAATTGAGTCAGATAAAAAAAAATCACAATTAAATAATAAAACTCAGCATGTACAGACAGAAGATTCCTATAAACAAATCAATGTAATATTTTAAAGATAAATACACCAAATGTAACATTCTCCTCCAACATCAAATTGTCAGACATCAGATACATCAGTAATTTTTCCCAGACATCAGTCAAAACAAGAATGCACGCTTTGTTGAAATATGCTAGAAAGATTAGCTGAGAGCAAGTTTTGACTGGCCAGAGGGTCGAGCATCAAACTACCACTCCATCATAAGTTGAGTTTTTAATTCCCAGGCCTGCAATGAGCAAAGGCAACAGCTTCAAACAAGTCAAGATTAGAAGGCTGTGAGGCAGCCACTACCACCAAGGAAAACTAACTTGGATGGGGCTCAAAAACATGTTCAAAAGTAAACAGTATCTGCTGATGCAGAGCGTCACAAAAATAATTGCATAACAGAACTGAGTATATTTGAAAATTAGTACCCAATTTCCACAGGTTATGGCATATCAAGTGCATGTCCAAGTAATTTTTAAATGTGGTAAGGATTTCTGCCTCTACCATCCTCTCAGGCGGTGAAATTCTAGGCCCATACCATATCGGTAAAAATATTATCCTCAACTGCCTGCTAATCCTTTTACAATGTCCCCTGCTTATTTATGTCTCTGCTAAGCAAAATAGGTCCTTCCTATCCCTTCTACCTAGGTCAATCATATTATACACATTATTGAAAACTCCCTTCAGCATTCTGCTTCAAGCAAAAGCTACTTAGCCTATTCAATCTTTCCTTAGAGCTAAATTCTCTATTCCCGGTAGCAGCCTCCTAAATCTCCTCTGTACCCTAGTGTGATCACATCCTTTCTATAATATGTGACCCAAACTACATGCGACACTGCAGCTTAACTTAATTGGTATTTTCTACAATTCTATCATTGTCTCTTCGCTCGCATATGCTGTGTCTCAACAAATACAGGAAATTATCACATCCGTCTCTATCTTCACTCATGTCCTTGTCCTATTATCTTTAGGGACATGTATTCCAAGATTCTTCTATTACTTCATGTTTTTTCCATATCCTACCATTTATTTTGTATTTACTTTTGCCCTCCCAAAATGCCGTTCTTCATATTTCTCAAGATTGAATGCCATTTGCCACATTTCTGTCCAGTAAATCGGACATTTGATTTCTTCCTGTCCACAGCTTTCTTCATCATTCTCAAACATACTATCAAATTAGTTTTGATTTGCAAACTTGCTAATCGTGCTCCTTACATGCTTCCTTTATGTCAAACTAAATGCTATATACCATGAAAGGAACATTCCTATTACTAGGCCTTGTGTAAATTGCCTTCCAGTTACAAAAGAGATCTATCCACCATTATCCTACACATCTTGCAACTGAAGCAATTTGGATCTGGCTTGTCATTTGTCCTTTGACCCCATGGGCTCTTATTTTTCAGTCAAGCCTAAAAGTGTATCCTTGTGAAAAGTCTCAATAAACTCCATATGTATTAAACCGAATGCATTCCAAGCACATTCAAATTTAATGGTCATTCAGGAAAAAAATGTGAGTAGCACAGCCTTCCTCAGCCTCAAAGGCTACACAGGTGGTCAAAGGCACATTACGCTCAATTGAAGGGATTTCACCTCCTCGGGTCTTAAATCGGGAGGATGGCATGACACTAGCCAGCAACTTTCTTCACAGAATCTTCACAGAATATTAGCAGAGAAGGCAGCCATCATGCCATCAAATGTGAAACTAAAGATGCTTCAGCCTAGCTTTAGAATCAGTGTCATACAACATGGAAACAGGCCCTTTGGCCCAACTCAGCTATTCCAACCAGGTTTCTTAAACTGAATTAGTCCCACCTGCCTGCATATGACCCATATCCCTCTAACCGTTTCCAATCCATGTACCTGACCAAATGTCCTTTAACTGTTGTAACTGTACCCACCTCTAACATTTCCTCCGGCAGTTCATTCCATATATACACTACCCTCTCTGTGTGAAAATGTTGCCCCTCAAGTCCCTTTTGAATATTTCCTCTCTCACCTTAAACCTATGCTCTCTAGTTTCGGACTCCACTACCCTTGGGAAAAAAATTTGGCTATTCACCTTATCTATGCCCCTCATGATTTTATAAACCTCTGTAAAGGTTTCCCCTCAGCTTCCTAGGGTCCAGAGAAAAAAAACCCAGCCTATCCAGTATCTCCTTACAACTTAAATCTTCCAGTCTCAGTAACATCCTTAAAAATCATTTTAGCATCCTTTCCCTTCCTAAAGCAGGGCAACCAGAATTGTACACAGTACCCCAACTGTGGTGTTACCTAAGTCTTGTCCTAACTCCTGTACTCAGTGCTCTGACCGATGAAAGCCAAGGGTGACAAATGCCTCCTTCACCACCTTGTCTACCTGTTGCAATACTTTCAAGGAACCAAGTACCTGCACCCCTAGGTCTCTCTGCTCAACAACACTGCCTAGGGCCCTACCATTAATTGTGTAAGTCCTGCCCTGGTTTGTTTTATCAAAAGGCAACACCTCGCATTTATCTGCATTAAACACCATCAGCCATTCCTTAGCCAATTGGCCCCGTTCATCAAGATCCCTTTCTACTCTTAGATAACCTTCTTTACTGTCCACGATACCACCAATGTTGGTGTTATCCACTAACTTAATCCCAGCCTCTACCACTTCCTCTGGCAGCTCATTCCATACACGCACGACCCTCTGTGTGAAAACGTTGCCCCTTAGTTCCCTTTTATATCTTTCCCCTCTCACCTTAAACCTATGCCCTCTAGTTTTGGGCTCTCTCACCCTGGGGAAAAGACCTTGTCCATTTGCCCTATTTATTCTCCTTCATGATTTTATAAACATCTGTAAGTTCACCCCTCAGCCTTCGATGCTCCAGGGAAAATAACCGCAGCCTATCCAGCCTCTCCCTATAGAGCAAACCCTCCAACTCTGGCAACAACCTTGTATATCTTTACCGAACCCTTTCAAGTTTCACAACATCCTTCTTAATACAGGGAGGCCAGAATTCAAGCAGTATTCCAAAAGTGGCCTAACCAATGTCCTGTACAGCCGCAACATGACCTCCCAACTCCTATACTCAATGCACTGATCAATAAAGGCATGCATACTAAATGCCTTCTTCACTATCCTATCTACCTGCAACTCCACGTTCAAGGAACTATGAACCTGCACTCCAAGGTCTCTTTGTTCAGCAACACTCCCCCGGATCTTACCATTATGTGTATAAGTCCTGTCCTGATTTGCCTTTCCAAAATGCAGCACCTCATATTTATCTAAATTAAACTCCTCAGCACATTGTCCCATCAGGTCAAGATCTCATTGTACTTAAATTGTCCCAATGTTGAACTTTAACTTGTGGACCAGACCTACCCTTTTCCATGACTATTTTAAAATTAATAGAATTGCGGTCACTGGTCCCAAAGAGCTCCCTCATTAACAGCTCAGTCACTTGCCCTGTCTTATTTCCCAAGAGGAAGTCAAGTTTTGCCCTTTCTTTCGTAGGACCATCTACATACTGATTGAGAAGATTTTCCTGAACACATTTAATAAATTCCTCCCCACCCAAGCCCTTAACACTATGCTGTCCAAGTCCATGTTTGGAAAGCTAAAATCTCCTACTATTACAATCAGTATTCTAACAGTTATCTGCAATCTCCCTTCATATTTTCTGCTGAATTTTCTCCTCACTATAGGGGTACCTATTGTACAATCCCATCAAAGTGATCATCCATTTCTTATTTCTCAGGTCCACCCAGGAAATTCCTCTCTAAGCACTGTCGCGATAATCAAAAATGCCAGTCCCCCTCCTCTCTTGCCTCCCCTTCTGTCCTTTCTACAAATCCTTACCCCAGAACAGTGAGCTACCAGTCTTGTTCCTCCCTCAATCGCGTTTCTGTAATAGCTATGATATCCCAGTCCCATTCATGCCCTGAGTTCATCTGCCTTACCTGTCAGGCCTCTTGCATTGAAATAAATACTGTTTAATTCATCAGTCTTCCCTTGTTCCCTGCAATGCTCTTGCCTGCCTGGTCTACTTAACTCACTCTCTTTAACTTATGCACTAGCCTCAACCTTTTCTTTTATCTTACTATTGTTTCGGGTCCCACTCCTCTCCCAGACTAGTTTAACTCTTCCCAAATAGTTCTAACAAATCTCCCTGCCAGGATACTGGTAGCATCCAGTTCAAGTGCAACTTGTCCCTCTTGTACAGGTCACCTCTGCCCCAGAATCTCAATACCTGTCCTCTGCACCAGGTCCTCAGCTACCCATTCATCTGCCCTATCCTCCTATTCCCACTCTCACCCGCACATGGCAATGGGAGAAATCCAGAGATTGCTACCCTTGAGGTCCTGCTTTTTAACCTCCTGTCTAACTCCCTTTCACTCTGCAGGAGCTCATCCCTTTTTCTTCCTATGTCGTTGGTATCAATACGTACGATGACCTCCAGCTGTTCATGCTCCCCTCTGAGAAACCAGTCCAACATATCCTTGACCATCAGTGAGGCAACACACCATCCTGGAGTTTGTGGCCGCAGAAACGTCTGCCTGTGCCCCTGACTACAGCGTCCCCTATCATAATTGTTTGTTTGGATTTTGCCATACCCTGCTGTACAGCAGAACCAGTCGTGGTGCCAAAGAACTGGCTGCTGTTACTATTTTCCCCTGACAGGCTATCTCCCCTAACAGTATCCAAAACAGTATAATTGTGGATAGCCACAGAGACTTCTGCACTACCTGCCTACCTCTCCTGGAAATCATCCATTTACCTGACTGAACCTGCAGCGTGACCCCCTCCCTGAAGCTACTATTTATCACACTCTCTACCTCCAGTATGCTCCTCAACTGTCTACTCCAACCAATCTATGCGGTGTGAGAAGAGCTACAGCTGGACTCATTTTCTGCAGACATTGTTGCCAGGGACACTCAAGTGCTCCCTGAATTCCCACATCTGACAGAAGGAGCATACCACTCCACTGACTACCATCTCTGCCACTTTAACAGCTCGAAAAATCACTTTGAAATAACTGAAGAAAGTTGAACTTTGTTATGTAAAGGGTAACACCTTGAAATGTCAAACAACGATGGAAAGAAGACACGAACTCTGACAAAACCTATACAAATCTCTGCTTGTAACCATAAAATCATCACCCATTTCCAACCTTTGTTCCCTCCTGTGATCTTTGAACAATGCCTCAGCTCCATGTCCATCCCTCTCAAACTACTTTCAATCCTTTCAGTTAGCATTAATCTTTACATGATCAAGGCACCTCCTTCAAAATGATAGCGGTGCATTATCTCTGAATATGCTCCTTGATCTCTTCAAGGCTGAACTTCAAACATCACATCATGCTAATCCTTACTCAGAAATGTCTAGGCCTGAAATGTCAAGCTTTCCTGCTCCTATGATGCTGCTTGGCCTGCTGTGTTCATCCAGCTCTACACCTTGTTATCTCGGATTCTCCAGCATCTGCAGTTCCTATTATCTTTGATGCTAATCCTTACCTTCACTTCTGCTGTATTGGTAGCCATGACCATCACACAGTCATAGTAGAGACAAAATCCCATTTTCACACAGAGGATACCCTCTAACTTGCTGCATAGCAGTACAACCATGCTAAATGGAAAAGACTTAGAACAGATCTAGCAGTCAAAACTGTGAGCCATCAAGAGCAGCAAAACTGTATTCAACCACAATCAATACCCTCATGGGCTGGCATATTGCTATTCGATCACTAAATCACCGTCAGTAACATTAACTGTAACCACCTACCATTTTCAATTTAAAATCCTCAAATTCCTTCATTGTCATACTGACTCTCTCAGGCTACTTTTCCTGCACACCAACCGGCCTTTTATCTATTCCTGCATCCTTTGTCTTAGCATTGGTGACAAATGGCAGAATCATATAGAGGCTAGAATGAAAGGGGATATGACAAGAAGTCCAACAAATTTTATCTCAATATTGTAAGCAGCCTGCCGCACGTTTTAACTAAGTTCTGGGCATCAATGCAATTTTCTTTCACTAAGCAGCATTGGATTACCTATTAAAGGTGGATTATCGTCTGTCAACGACCATATTAACTCCACATCCCACTTCATTAGTATGCAGTTCCCAATCCTACCACCCACCGCGAGCAAACTAGATGTTGTGAATTCTGAATATGGAAGTCTGAGGAGATACATAGTAACTTTAGGTCACCACTTACTCCAAAGGACTTCCATGTCGGACACTACGCACCAACATCTCAGGGCACGCTCCATCAGCATCGGATACATGCATCCTGTATCCACAGACATGAGCATTCAACATGTGCCTGCTTCTAAGAACCCCTGTATTACATCTCCAATCCCTTACACCTTGGGATGAAACCATAACTACCATTGTAGTTGTACCATTGTGCTGCAAGGGCTACACAATTAGTCCATGGACTTGTAGCAGACTGCATGTCTGGCCCATTTGCTTGCTCTCTTAGCATTCACTTATTCTGAGAATATCTGGATGCTCACAGCATCCCTGCCTCGCCTTTCTGTACTTTGCCCCTCAGCCAGAGATACCAGGTGCATGGTACTGCAGTATTATCTTGCTGTTTAGCTCAGACACCAACACAGGGAGATAGTAATAGTTCTTGGAAGTTCTCAGTCAATTTAAGGGAGATAACCTTCGAACAGTGTGTGCTGGCATGGAAAGTCAAGGGCAGTCTCTGATACCAGTCCCGGGGCTTATACAAGGTCAGCTGTTCAAGGCAGTCAAAGTCAGGATGCTCTCCAAAAAAGGGATGAGGAGCCAAATGTCAGGCAGCCCACCATACCACCTGTCTTGAGTCTTTCTATTCTATGGTGACCTGTTTTTCTCCTGGAATGAGAGATAAGCAGCTATTAAAAGAGATCTAAGTGGATGATACAGCTGCTACAGGAAGTGTCCTGAGCAAGTGATCATGCAGTCTGGAGGGCATGAAAGGTTAATGTTGTGGGGGCTGGGGTGACAGTAAGTGAGGGAAGATGTTGCAGACAGTACAGAGAGTGGTGGAACACGAGCCTTGGTGGGGTACAGTATCAGAGAAAGAATGAGTATGACGTACCAGAGAGAAGATGGTGGCCTTTATGCTGGTGTAGTAGAGAAGAACATTTAGTTTCTTCCTATTTTATTGTGCAATCCTCCAGATGGCTAAGATTGAACTGTTCCAGGTGGCAGCTTTGGACCAGGCTGGCATAGTCTGGTATTGTGGCCTCCTCTGCTAGTCCTGGGGGAGGAGGCCTGTATACCAAACTGCCCAACAGAACAGCCAGGTCCCAGCCAACAAAGCAGGGTGCTAATTTTCCCTTGTTTGTCCGGGGAAAATATCAAGAACCATGCAGGGCAAATCTGGGTTAACAGTGCTGGTTCAGATACACATGGCCTTTTAAAGATAGCACCAGTGCTAGGGATGCCAGGATATTCCATCATATCCCAACAGTGGCAAGGGCACAACAAGGATGAGGCACGTAGTGAATGAGGCAAGTTTAGTAATTAATGGCAAAAGATCTTACTGAGTCTTGTGGAAAAACACCCTGTTTCAAACTCAACAAAATTAACATTAGCCAAAAAAACATAGGATTCAGCCCAGAGTGTTCAGTTGCCTTGGTGGTAGCCCATGGAACTTTTTTCCTGAAATCTCTGACTTATCACTTCTCTTTCTGCCCTTAAAAACTTATTCAAATCAGTCTTTTTAACAATGCTTTCATCAATTTTCCCAATTTTTACTTCCACAACTTAAGGGTCTATACCATTATCCATTGTCTTTGGGAAGTAACTTGGGATAATTTTCATTATTACAGGAACTTTATGACTTGGTATTGTTGTTACCATGGCTTGTGAAAAAATATATCAGACATGTCATACAAGTCAACTGACAATCGTTATATATCTGCAAACAAGGACTTTACTACAATTGAAAATTGAAAACTAAGTAAACTAAAGTTAAGTGCTTGTACGAAAATTCAAAAAATATTGCATTACATAAGAAGGAACTGTTTATATGGAGTTTAATATAAATTGTTTTATGTTGTTTGAAATTCTTTGCAAAGAAAATATTTGAGTACACAATTCCTGCACAATGATAGGTACTTGAATATTGTTTTATTCTTCCTTACTTATCTCTGATGGTATTAGCATGTTCTTCTAAGAGTTGCTTTTCAAAATGCTCTTCATGTTGTGTCAGAAGCAAACATGTTGGTTTCCAGCTAAAAGCACAAGAACAAATTTTAGGAAAGCAATCTGAATTATTACAGCAGATTAACTTATTTTTCTTTAACATGTAATTTATACTTCATCTCTAAAGTTAATAGACAACCTCGTGAATGTTCAGTTGCCTGTAAATTTTCATCAGAGACAACTGAACAAAGTTCTGTACATGGGTCAAGACATATTATCAGTTAAATGAAATAAACAAAGGATGACTTAGAAAATTAGCTTTGAGGTATAGTAGACACATCAATTTCTTCCTTAGACATTGCACTTCGCAATGAAGAAGTTCAAGAGTCTCAGATATTTTCACCTACCAAATTCTAGAAAAAAGGTTTCATTATTCTTTCAGGCATGAAATTTTCCTCTCTCCATACTCTGTAATTTGTCTTTGACCTTTGCCTCTGTCAAAAGGATGCTCAGCATGTTTGGTCTGCTCAGAAGTACTGAGTTAACGGTTGAGCTCCTACATGACTGCTTGGAGTCAGTGGACTGGTTCATATTCAAGAACTCAGTGGCCAACCTAAATGAGTATGTCACAACCATTGCAGACTTCATCATTAGGTATATAGAGGACTGCATGTCAAAGAAGTTAATTCAAGATAGACAAACAGTCCTGAAGAAGGGCAATACTGAAACATTGACTTCTCCTTTCCTCCAGATGCTGCCTGGCTTGCTGCGTTCTTCCAGCTTCCCGTTTGTCAACCTTAGATTCTGGCATACGCAGTTTTTTTTATCTCTAACCAAATTAATCCAAGAGTTCCCTAGCCCGAAACCATGGATGAACTGGGAGATCCACTCCCTACTAAAGTGGAGGTCTGAAATGTTCAAATCAGATGACCCTGACCTTTACAGGAAATCCAGGTATGATCTTTGCAAAGCCATTAGGGCCACCAAGAGACAATACCAGACTAAAATAGAGTCCCAAACAAACCACATGACCATCGTCGACTGTGGCAAGGTTTACATGATATAACAGGCTAAAAAATGAAGTAGAATTGCTGACAACAGTCCCTCCCTGATGAACTCAATGCATTCTACGCTGGTTTTGAACAGAAGGTCAGTGAAATGATGTAATCTGCCACAACAGCCTCGGCTGCATTTACACCCACAGTCACCACTGTAGACATCAGATCGGCCTTCTTGACAGTGAACTCACAGAAAGAGACTGGCCTGGATGGAGTCCCCGGCCACGCACACAGATCCTGCACAGACCAACTGACAGGAGCATTCACAGACATGTTTACCTTCTCTTTACTCTGATTGAGCTTCCCACTTGTTTCAAGAAGACCACCACCAACCTAGTGCCAAAAAAAATCAAGCAACACGCCTTAATGACTACTGCCTGGTGGCTCTGACATCTATCATTATGAAGTGCTTTGACAGGTTTGTAATGGCACACATCAACTCCAGCCTCCCAGATTGCCTTGATCAGCTATGATTCACCTACAGTTGCAATAGGTCCTTGGCAGATGCCATCTCACTGACCCTACACTCATCCCTGGAACATCTGGAATAACAAAGACATCTACGTCAGACTCCAAGTTATTCACTTTAGCTCCGTCTTCAACACCATACTTCCCGCCAAACTTATCTCCAAACTCTAAGACCTAGGACTCTACTCTCCCCTTTGCAACTGGATCCTTAACTCCGTAATCGGTTAGGATAGACACCTGCACACTAATCCTCAACGCTGGTGCCCTGCTAGGCTGCAGATGCAACCCCTAACTCTATTTCTTATACACACATGACTGTGTGGCCAAATTTGGCTCCAATTCCATTTATAACTTTACTGATGACACCACCTTTGTGGGTTGGATTTCAAACTGTGACGAGACAGAGTACAGGATAGTGGCATGGTGTAAAGACGACAGCCTCTCCCTCAATGTCAGTAAAATGAAGAAGCTGGCCATCGGCTTCAGGAAGCGGAGAGGAGGACATGGCCTGTCTGTATCAATGATATTGAGGTGGAGGTAATTGAAAGCTTCAAGCTTCTTGGATTAACTATCACCAACAATCTGTCCTGGTCCTCCAGTCAAGAAAGCACACCACTGCCTCTACTTCCTCAAAAGGCTAAGGAAATTCGGCATGTCCACAATGACTCTAACCAATTTTTATAGATGCACTACAGAAAGCATCCTACCCAGATGCATCACAGCTTGGTATGACATGCTCTGCCCACATCTGCAAAAAATTACAGAGTTGTAAATGCAGCCCAGTCCATCATGAAAACCAGCCTTCCTTCCACTGTCTCCGTTCACACTTCCTGCTGCCTCAGGAAAGCAACCAACACAATCATACATCCCTCCAACACTGTAATACCCTCTTCCACCCTCTTCCGTCAAGCAGAAGATCAAGCAGAAGATACAAAAGCTTGAAAACACATACCAACAGATTCAAAAACAGCTTCTTCCCCACTGTTATCCGACTTGTGAATGGACCTCTCATATATTAATCTTTCTCTGCATCTTCTCTAGAGATATAACACCATATTCTGCATTCTGGACTATTATCCTGATGTACTTATGTAAGGTATGATTTGTCTGGATAGCACGAAAAACTATACTTTGCATGTATCCCAATAGATGTAAAAGTAATAAGTCAAATCAAATCCAAAAGACCCAGGGCTGCCTGACCAAATCCACAGGGCCAATGGACTCCGGTTCAGTCCGTCTACCCCATCTTTGGAACTGGAGAGATCAGCGGAGCACAGTGAGAGGCACAGAAGGCGCAAAATGTCATGTGAGGGCAACAGTTGGAAAACGTGTACATAGTTTTTGATCATTATAGCTTATGTAAGAAATTTGTTTACGTTACTATGTTACATTCAATTTATTTAGGAAACACTTTTATGTCCAAAATTTATTGCACAGACATCTGTCAACTGTTTCAACATTTCATAAACACTTGCATTTCACCATACTAACATCTGGGGTCTAGTGCAAAATTTGGAAGATCTGTCTCACTGATTTACAGCAACAGCCTGATATAGTCATACTCACAGAATCATACCTTACAGAGAATGTCCCAGGCACCACCATCAACATCCCTGAATATGTTCTGTCCAGCAGAGGTGGCAACACACTGGTATACAGCCAGGAGGGAGCTGTCCTGGGAATCCTCAACATTTACTCCATCCTCCCTCAGCTGAAGAACCAATACTCTTCCATGTTGAACAACACTTGGAGGAAGCACTGAGGATGGCAAGGGCACAAAATATACTCTGGGTGGGGGATTTCAATATCCACCACCAAGAATGGCTCAGCAGCAGTACTACTGATCAAGCTGGTCTGGCCCTAAAGGACTGGGTCTGCAACAAGTGGTAAGGGAACCAACAAGAGGGAAAAACGTACTTGACCTGATCCTTACCAAACTTCCAACTGCAGACGCATCTGTTCATGACAGTATCGCTAAGAGTAACCACTGCATAGTCTTGGTGGAGATGACGTCCCGCCTTCACATTGAGAATAACCTCTACTGTGTTGTGTGGCATTATCAACATGCTGAATGGGGCAAACTTTGCACAGATGTTGCAATTCAAGACTGGGCATCCTTGAGGCACTACAAACCATCAACAGCAGCAGAAACATATTCCAGCACAATCTGTAAACTTATGGCCTGTTATATCTGGCACTCAATAATTACCAAAGGGGATCAACTCTGGTTCAGTGGAGAGTTCAGGAGGGCATACCCAGAACAGCACCAGGCATACCTGAAAATGAAAAGACAACCTGGCAAAGCTACCAAACAGGGCTACTTGCATGCCACAGCCAACAGATCAGATCTAAGCTCTGCAGTCCTGTCACAAACAGTCATGAGTAGTGGTGGACAATTAGGCAACTCACTGGAGAAGCAGGCTGTACAAAGATCCCCATCCTCAGTGTTGGAAGAGCCCAGTACATCACTGCAAAAGATAAGGCTGAAGCATTCGTAATAGTCTTCAGTCAGGAGTGCCAAATGGATGATCTATCAAGGCCTCTTCCAGTGATCCCCGACATTACAGATACCAGTCTTCGATTCAGTACAGACGATATCAAGAAACAGTTGGAGACACTGGATACTGCATTTGATTCACTACAGACAATATCAAGAAACAGCTGGAGACACTGGATACTGCAAACATTATGGGCCCTGTGAAAATTCCCACGACAGTGCTGAAGACTGGTGCTTCAGAACTTGCTGCTCCCCTACCTAAACTGTTCCAGTACAGTTACAACATTGGCATCTACCTGTCAACGTGGAAAATTGCCCTTATATGTCTTGTGCACAAAAAGCAGGACAAATCCAATGCAGCCAACTACTGCCCCATCAGTCTACTCTCAATCATCAGTCAAGTGATGATAGGCATCGTCGATTGTACTATCAAGCAGCACCTGCTCAGCAATGCCCAGCGTGGGTTCTGCCAGGGCCACTCAGCTCCTGACCTCATTACAGCCTTGCTTCAAACATGGACAAAAGAGCTGAATTCCAGAGATGAGGTGAGAGTGATAGCACTTGACATCAAGGCTGCATTCGACTGAGTGTGGCCCTAGATAAACCACAATCAATGGTTACCACAGGGCAAACTCTACCCTGTTTGGAGACAGGATAGCTGGCTCATAGGAAAATGGTCGTGGTTGTTGGGGGTCAGTCATCCCAGCTCCCACACATCTCTGCAGAAGTTCCTCAGGGTCGTGTCCTAGACCCAACAATCTTCAGCTGCTTCAGCAATGACTTCCCCTCCATCATAACACAGAAGTGGGAATGTTCACCAATGATTGCACAACGCTCAGTACCATTCAGACTCCTCAGATACTGAACTAGTCCACTTTCAAATGTAACTGCGTCTGGACAGTATCCAAACCTGGGCTGAAAATGGATGGAATACTCCCCATTTACCTGGATGGGTGCAGCTCCAACAACACTCAACAAGCTTGACACCATCCAAGACAAAGCAGCCTGCTTGATTGGCACTACTTCCACAAGCATCCACCGCCTCCACCACCGACGCTCATGAGCAGCAAAGTGTACTCTCTGCAAAATAGCACTGCAGTAACTCACAACAGCACCTTTCAAATCCATGGCCACTTCCATCTAGATGGACAAGAGCAGCAGCTACACAAGAACACCATAATCTTCACGTTCCCCTCCAAGCCACTGACCATCCTGACTTGAAAATATATCGTCGCTCTTTCACTGTTCCTGGGTCAAAATCCTGAAATTCCCTCCTTAATGCCACTGTGGTTCAAAAAGGCAGCTCACCACTATCTTCTGAAGGGCAACTAGGGATGGGCATTAAATGCTGGCCAGCCAGTGACACTCTCACCCTACAAACGGCAAGATCACACCCTGTGGTGAGCTGGACTGTTAACAAATTGTTTAACAAGTAACAATGATTGTTAACTGGGAACACACTAGTTAGCTTCACCATACCACTTCAGAAAAGTGTAACAAGGTGTAGCCAGATTATGTCAATTTAAAGATTAGCTTGTCAAACATCTTGCCTGATTTTATCATTCATCTCACCGTAGCCCACACCATTTGGAGCCTGGTAAAATTCCACCCAAGCTGTCTAATTTGCTATCACGTTGTTTTTAATTAATTCACTCATGGGATGCGAGCATTACTGGCTAGGCCACTGACTGTTCTCCATATTTGCCCTTGAGAAGGTCTTGGTGAACTGCTTTCTCGAACCACTGCGGTTCATGTGCTGTGGGTAGGCCCACAATGCCATTAGTGAGGCCATTCCAGGAATATGACCCAGCAACACTGAAAGTTGCAAGATTTACCTCCACATCACGATGGTGAATGACTTGGACGGAAATTTGAAGTGATGATGTTCCCATGTGTCTGCTGCCCTCGTCATTGTGAGTGGAAATGGTTGTTGTTTTGGAAGGCGCTGTCTAAGCAATTTTGGTGAATTTCTGGAATGGACCTCATAGATGGTACACACTGATACAACTCAGCATCAGTGGGGCAAGGAGTTGATGTTTTAAGATGTGGTACCAATCAAGCGGGCTGTTTTGTCCTGGATGGTGTCAAGCTTCTTGAGTGTTGTTGGAGTTCGTACGCATCCACACAACTGGGCAGTGTTCCATCACATTCTTGTAGATGTGGACAGGACTGGAGAGTCAGGAGGTGAATTACTTACTGCAGCATTTCTAACCTCTGACCTGCTCTAGTAACCACAGCATCTTAAGAATCATTAATATTTAATACTTGGACTTATCAAAGTTAGAATTTTGGTACCCTGTCCAACTAAAACAAAACAAAATAATATGGAAACACCAACATTACAAAAAAGTCAGAAAGCCTTGTAAGCATGGACAGAAATGACTGTTCATTCCAAGTAGTTCAATGTTTTCAACTAGAAATGAGATATCAATCCAATGTTGCTTTGAATATTAAACTCAAAGTTAAATTTGTGTAAAGTTTACATAGTCCATTGTTTATTTATCAAGGACAGTTTTGAAATTGTGCACTACTGGTGGGTTGTCAACCACTAAATTATCAGGAAATTATGATCACATTTTAAGAGTAGAAAATTAGTATAAGCATGCAATTGGGCAGATAGATGTTCCTCCCGTTGGGTGCAATTTCTTGATAGGAGGATGCATCTGTAAAACGGATACTGTAGTTTCATATTTAATGTTACTTACATCCCATATTGTATGATGTATGAACCACAAATTACTAGTAAATCAATCTAAAATATCTGTGATATGTAGTGGTCACATTATTTATCAGTCCTGCAAAATGAATGCCCTTAGCAATCTGACATCAGCAATGAGCAACCACTGGGAGAATTAAACTGAGTAAAACCACTACTAAATTAATAACTTGTGGCATATAAAATAGATAATGTATTCAGGACTTTTTCAGATTGGTGATGTAGTTTTCAACTTAATCTGCTTAATCTTTTGTCTAATGTAAAATTGGATTTCATTTGAACTTTTCAGATTGTTTCTATGTAACTTCTTCTACCCACATATGCTCCACAAACAATTAGGCACTCATTGCTCCATGTGTAATTCATTACTGGAGAGGTTTGGATGCTAAACCGGAACCAGCAGTAATTGTTTAATTTTAATTAAACAAAATCCTTACACTTTAAAATTATCCATGGTATGTGCACTTATCCTCTGCATTCGATTAATTTCATCATCAAAATGGTTAAGTTTTACATGTAGTTCATCAATCTGTTGTCTCTTTTTTGCAATAGTTGCTGAATATACTGGAAAACACATAAAACGCATGAAAATATCAAAATCTGATCTTTTAGTTCTAAATTTAGTCAGAAATAGAACAAAGTCTGTCTTTATTTATAATGTGGATACCAAAACACACTATTTAGTACAGGCACAATTTTAAGGCATTAATTGTTCACACAACAATCTCAATTGGCGGTGGGATGTGAAAGCTATTCACAAGCCTTCTCACCATATGTTTAACTGGGCAATGACAGGAAGGCAAAGATGTCACCACCCAACACTATCTCGCCCAATTAAATGCTTTCTTGCCATCAAATCAGCCATGAGAAGACCATTAAATTTCATTCAAAGTTCTTCTGCTGTGGTACTTTCTTCTGAATTACTGTCAACAGTAGAAAGTGACATTAAAAGGTATTCATAGTTACATTCTTCAAACAAAACAATTCCAGACTGAGAACAAATATAACTGAAGTCATTGTGTTATCACCTATCAAGTTCATTCCCAACTTCCTCACAACTCCTTCCAATCAAGTTTTTCCTACTCTACCACAGGGCTCTTACTAAATTCACAAATAATATTCTTTGTCAGTATAATGGTGGTAAACTATCTTTTTTTGACTTTCTCAAATTATTGGCACAAATGACTATATTTCTCTATTTTTGCATTCAATTCCCCCTTGTATTACACAATAATTTTCGATTAGCTTTCCTAATTACTCGTTTTATCTTTTGGGATTCTAGCACTTACACCCAGATCCTTCTGCATCTCAGAGGTATGAAATCATACACCATTGTGACAATATTTCCTTTTCATTCTTCCTACTGGAATTTTACATTTTCCACATTATACTCAATTTGCCAGTTCTTTGCTCACTCACTAAATCTATCTATGTCCATTTGTATGTCTTCTTTGCAGCTTACTTTCCTAAGTATCTTTTTGCCAATAGGAAATTTAGCAACAATATCTTCTGTCCATTCACCCAAGTCATGTATATAAATTGTAAAATGTTGAGGCCCCAGCATTGATCCATGTGGTAAACTACTCATTACATCTTGCCTACCAGAAAATGATCCATTTATGAGTACTCTCTGTTTCAGTTAGACAATCTTCTATCCATGCCAATATTTTAACACCTTGAGCTTGTGTCTTCCACAATAACCTTGTATGTGGTACCTGTTCAAATGTATTCAGGAAATCCAAGGGCAGTCCATTCACTAGCTCTCCTTCATTTATAGAACATGTTACTTCCTCAAAGAATAGTATCAGATTGAAAAAAAAGCAAAGATTGGTGGTAAACCAGAGGGTAGAAAGAAGTTTAAAAGCCAACAAAATATGACGAATAAAAAAAAGAGAAGAAATAAACTATTAGGGTAAGCCAGCAAGTAATGTACAAATGGACAGCAAGAGCTTCTTTAACTATAATAAAAGAAAAGAAGGGCTAAAGTGAATAGAGGATCCTTGGAGATTGAGACTGGGTAAATAAGGAGGAGCAGGTAAATGGCAGAGAATTGAATAAATGCTTCACATTAATCTTCGCAGTAGACAATACATATAGCATTCAAATATACCAAATAATCAAGGGCAAAATGGTGGGGAGAAATAAATATGATAACTATTACCAGAGAAAAAATACTAGGGAAGCCTTTAGGGCTAAAGGCCAAAAGGTCCCCTGGACCTGATGGGTTATGAACTAGGACATTAAAGGAAGTAGCTCCTCAAGTAGTGAATGCACTGGTAGTAATCTTCCAAGAATCCTCAAATGCTGGAAAAGTCTCAGTGGTAAGAAAACTACCAATGTTGCACCCTTGTTCAAAAAATGGAGAAAGCCAAAAAATATATAACTATAAGCTTAAAATCTGTCATTGGGAACAATGTTATGATTTCTTTTATGTAATAGCAAAACATATAGAAATAACATAATCAAACAGAGTCAGTATTGCTTCACGAAGGGGAAATAATGCCTGACAAATTATTAAAATTCTTTGGAGTGGTAACAAGCAGGATAGATAAAAGGGAACCAGTAGATATATCTAGATTTTTTAAAAAGTGTTTGATATTATGCTACACATAAGGATACTTACTAAGATACCTAATAGTACAATTCTATGGCATGGGGGCAGTTTGTTCTTATATTAGCATGGACAGAGGATTGACTATCTAACAGAAGACAGAGAATTGGGATATGGGGATTTTTTCGGGATGGCAACCTGCAACTAGTGGAGTGCCACAGGGATCACATTAGGGGCATTTAAACAGTCCTTGGATAAGCATATGGATGATGATGGGATAGTGTAGGGGGATGGGCTTAGATTAGTTCACAGGTCGGTGCAACATCGAGGGTCGAAGGGCCTGCTCTGCGCTGTATTGTTCTATGTTCTATCAGTGCTGAGGCCATAATTATTTGTAGTGAATATTAATGTCTTGGATGATGGAAGTGAATGTCCAGTTGCTAAGTTTATAAATGACATATTGTGAGGGTGACACAAAGAGTCTATGGAGGGAGATAGATACCCCACCTTGGGTGGCATGGTGGCTCAGTGATTAGCACTGCTACCTCACAGCGCCAGGGACCTGGTTTCGATTCCAGCCTCAGGTAACTGACTGGTGTTTCCGCCGGTTGCTCTGGTTTCATCCCACGGTCAAAGATGTGCAGACTAAGTGGATTGCCCATGCTGAATTGACCATACTGTTCAGGGATGTGTAGGCTAGGTGTGTTAGCCATGGGAAATGCAGGGATCGGGTAGGGGGTGGGTCTGGGTAGGATGCTCTTCAATCTGTGTGGACTTATTGGGCTGAATGGCCTCTTTCCACACTATGGGAATTCTATGATAAGAGTGTAGACAAAACTTATAAGATGGAATATATTGTGAGTTTATGTACTTCAGCAGGAAGAACAGAAGAGGTGAATATTATTTAAACAGAGAGAGACTACAGAAAGCTGCAGCACAGAGGGATTTGACAGTCCTTCTGCGTGATTCACAAAAAGCTAACTTTCAAGTTCAGTGGGTAACCGGGGAATTCAAATGGGCTGTTTGCCTTTATTTTAAAGTGAATGGAGTGTAAAAATAGGGAAGTCTTGCTAAAACTACACAAGCCACTAGTTCTCCACACACAGAACACTCTCATTATCAAAGGAAATAAATACTGGCATTGAAAGCAAACCAGAAAAATTTCACTAGATTAATTCCAGATAAGGAGCGATTATTTTATGAGGAGGGGTTAAGTAGGTTGGGTCTGCACCAAATGAAGTTTAGCAGAATGAAATGAGACTTTATTGAAGCACATAAGGTTCTTTAGGGACTTAACAGGGTAGATGCAGAAAGTTGCTTCCTCTTCTGTGAGAGTCTAGGACCAGAGTGCACAATCTCAGGGCAATGGTTGTCCATTTAAGACAGAAATGAGAAGTTTCCTTTCTCAGAGGCTACCGAATCTGTGGAATTCTTTATAACAGAAAGCTGTTAAGGCTGGATCATTAAGAGTATCCAAAGCAGAAATAAACGGATTTTTAATCAGTAAAAGAATCAAGGGTTACGTGGAAAAGGCAAGAAAGTAGAGTTAAGGATTATTAGATCAGCCACGATCTAATTGAACAACATGGAAAACCTGATGGGTCAAATTGCTTACTTCTACTCCTACATCTTATGGTAGCTCCAATAAACTAACTAAACATGACTTCTCTTTTACAAAACTATGGTGACTGCCTAAGTAACTTGAACTCTAAGTGCCCTGCTATAATGTCTTCAATAATAACTTCTAACATTTTTGCTATGACAGTTGTTAAGCTAACTAGCCTGTTGTTTCCCCATTTTCGCCTCTCTCCCTTTTTGAATATTCACTATTTCACATTCTAATGGAATGTTCCCCAAATCAAGGGGATGTTGGAAAATTAAAACGAATGTTTCAACTATCACATTAACCACTTATTTTCAGACCCTACAATGCATTCAATCAGGACCCAAGGATTTGTCAGCCTGCAGTTTCAACAATTTGCTCAGTACCACTTCCTTGGTGATTATAATTTTCTCTTCCTTCCATTTACTGATTTGTGGCTATTTCTGGGACATTACAGTGATGATCAAACAGTAAAGTCACCACAGTTTCAGAGGACCATAGGGATACTCTCTCATTAAAGACAGACGATTGGTGGTGGCTTGACCTGAGGGTCACTATGCCTCAGATGAGGGGAAAGGTTGATAGGAGAGGCCTTCATGGTAATACATGTTCAATTGACCTGCCATTACCTTATTTTTCATAATTAATCCCCATGACACACTTTCTACAGGCCAACATTCACTTTGTTTAAACATTTTTTTAAAATATCTTCAGAAACATTTACTACATGTTTGCATATTTCGAGATAGCCCTCTCTCAAACTTTAATTTAGTCAATCTGTTGTTTTTTTTTCATTTTCTGACCAATCTTCTCACCTGCTACCCATCTTTGCAAAATTACATTTTTTTAAACTATCTTTAACTTTTTTAGTTAACCACAGACTTTGAAACTTTCTTTCTCATCAGAATATTTCTGTGTATTTTGAAAAATCCCCTTCAGCATCTGCCACTGGACTTCTATTAATCTTTTGCTTAACCTAATCTGTCAGTTCACTTTAGCCAGATCAGCTTCCATGCCCTCACAATTGCTCTCATTTAAGTTTATTTTATTTCAGTTTGAGTTTACTTCAGTGAAGTGGACTTATTCATCCCTCGCCCAATCTGGGTAAGGATTGGGATGGCCACATGTTATATTTTACATGGTCCTTTGCCTTCATACCAACTAGTAGGTGAATGTAAAATCCCCCTTCTTATTCCAATTGAGCAAGGCTCCACAGCGTGAACTTCAACACAAAAAAGTTACCATTACAATACACTTCATTTTTATTGATTGAGTGCATAAGAGAGGAAAGAATACATACTGTGAATCTGCTGCTTAACTTCTTTTTGCAATTGTGTACCCTGGTCCACCTGAAATACTAGCATATTTACATAAATAAGAATGTTTAAAATTATATTTCAAAATACTAATTATGAATAACATTATAAACCTTCAGCATAATAGCATTTTGTTTTGTCAGTTAAGTATTCTTACCTAATTTTAGTAAGATTTTATCCAGATTTGATAATTTATTGGTGTTTTCCATCTTTCCTGAACAAGACAAAACGAAATCAATTTAACATCTCCCAGATAGTAAAAATCTCAAATATAATATCAGCACATAAACAGAAAATGCTGTAAATGTACAGCAGTGCAAGTAGCATCTGTGTAGAGAGAAATAAAGTTCACATTTCAGATCAATGAACTTGCATTGGGACTGGAAAAATTGTATTAAAGAGTTGACTCACTATGAGTATCATAAAACATAAATTTCATACAAGTCTATCATGAGCTAGACATGCATCACCCCTTATCAATTACATTATTTGCAAATATGTGCTGTTGGAAAATTGATTATTATTGGTTGCCTTGATGTTGAGGTGCCAATATTGGACTGGGGTGGACAAGGTCAGAAGTCAGACAACACCAGGTTATAGCCTAACAGGTTTATTTGAATTCACAAGCTTTCATAGCACTGCCCCATGTCAGGTGACTTGATCAAGGGGCAACACACAAAAAGCTTGTGATTTCCAATAAGCCTGTTGGACTATAACCTGGTGTTGACTGACTTCTGAGCTGGATGCCTTGAGGAGGACTTCTGGCGCAGTAGGTAGACTCCCTGCTTCTCAGCCAGAAGCTCTGGCTTCAAATCCCACTCGAAGACTTGAAAACCAAGGAATGTGTTCCAGAGGTGATCAACCTACTTCTTGCATCAAACTGCTGCATTAATTAATCAAAATGGATTGCTCAGGCACTTCACAGGGAAGTTAAGCATCAACAACGTGAGTATGGACTGAAATCACATATAGGGTGTCAGGTCGGGGGATCACACTATCCTTGCAAACTATTGCTCCATCTCCATTGTTGCTTTCCTCTCCAAAATGTTTCAACATATTGACACTTCCTAAATTCATGCTCATCTTCCCCACAACTCCGTGTTTGAATCTCTTCAATTATGTTTTCATCCGTGAACTTGGCCTTTAGAAGTGAAAATGACATCCTTTATAAAATCACTTTAAATTACCTTTTCTCATCCTTCTCAACATATCAACACAGTTAACAACACAATCTTCTACCAAGCCTCTTCTCCATCATTAGCCCTTCCTTGATTCTGTATCTACTTAGAAGGGCAAAATTATCTACAGAGACTTCTACTTCATTTTTGCACGACTAGCCACCAAGGATCTATCGTCTCCTAGTTCTTATTCATATGCTGCCATTCAGTAACATCATCCAAGAGAATATCATGTTCTACATGTACGCTTATACTACTTTAACACTAACTCTCGAATTCTACTCTGTCTATATTGTCACATTACTTGTTCAATGCCAATAATCAAGTTTATGTTCCTGCAGCAAGTGCAAAGTACTAGGTCTCTTGAGTTGACTAATCCAATGGTCTTTTGATTTGCATCCTATTTTGTACTTTCTAAAAATTTGAACACATTCAGAATGCCACTCCAAGCCCAATTCACTCATCACCCCTGTTGACTTTGTATCAGAGATAATAGGTACTGCAGATGCTGGAGAATCCGAGATAACAAGGTGTGGAGCTGGATGAACACAGCAGGCCAAGCAGCATCTTAGGAGCAAGAAAGCTTGACGTTTCGGGCCAGGAGGTTAGGAGTTTAGAAGGTGTTGTCAAAGAACACTTAGTGAGCTGTTACAGTGCATCTTGTAGATGATGTACACTACTTCTGCTGTGCGTGGCAGTGAAGGGAGTAATTGTTGAGGTGGTGGGTGGGGTGCCATTCAAGTGGGCTGCTTTGTCCCAGATGATGTGGAACTTCTTGAATATATTTGAGATTTTTACTATCTGAGAGATGTCAAATTGATTTCGTTTTGTCTTGTTCAGGAAAGATGGAAAACACCACCCAAAACGTCAAGCTTTCCTGCTCCTATGATGCTGCTTGGCCTGCTGTGTTCATCCAGCTCCACACCTTGTCACCCCTGTTGACTTGCATTGGTTCCCAGTTTTCACAAAACCTCCATTTTAAAATTCTTATTGTTGCTTTCAATTTCTTCCAAGCCTTGCCTTTCCCAACATTTGTAATTTCTTCAAGCCCTACAAGTCTACACACCTCAACTGTAATCTTGGACACCCCTGATTTAATCACTCTATAGTTAATGGCTGTGTCTAGGCATTAAGGTCTAGAAACTCTTCCATAAGCCTCTTCACCTATTTTTTCACTCTTATATTACTTTAAACCTTCTTAGTTGACCAAGCCTTTGATGTGCTGTCCAAAAATCCACAACTTTTGGTAGTAATGACAACTGAAATTGTAAGTATTTGCCTTTTTTGTTATTGCGAATCTGACACCAACTTCAATAGCATCTACTTACAAGCTGTTAAATTCTCAATCTCCAATGGAACAATCTTAGCCTGTCCAACCCATTCTCATAAGACAACTCACTCATTCCATCAATTTAGTAAATCTGAGATTGCCAATGGATTTATGTTCTTCCTTCTGAAGGGACAGGGTGAGCAGCCAGTAAACTTAGTCCATATTTGTACCAACAACACAGGCAGAAAGAGAGATGAGATCCTGCAAATGAAGTTCATGGAGTTAGGTGGAAGTTGAAAGGCAGGACCTTGAGGGTTACAATCTCGGGATTACTTCCTGTGCCACAGGCCAGTCAGGCTAGGAACTGGAAGGTAGTACAGCTAAATACTGGTTAAAGAGCTGGCATAGGAGGAACGACTTCAGGTAAGTGGATCATTGAGATGTCTTCCAGGGTACATGGGACCTGTACAGAAAGGACAGGTTGCAACTAAAATGGAGGGGCACCAATATCCTGGCAGGGAGGCTTGCCAGTGCTATTCAGAATGGTTTAAACTAGTGTCATGGGGCCAGAAACTGAAGCAGTAGGTCAGCAAGTAAAATAACCAAGGAGGAGTCTGAGGCTAGGGCCAATAAGACTAAGTGGATGAATAGACAGAAGGAAGTTACTAAACATGGTGGGGCTAGTGTTCTGAAATGCAGTTGTTTCAGTGCGAGGAACATGACAGGTAAGGCAGATGAGCTTAGAGCTTGGATTAATACATATAACGATGCACCCCCAAATCCCTTGATCCCTTTAGCCGCAAAAGCTATATCTACCTCCTTCTTGAAAACATTGTTTTGGCCTCAAACACTTTCTATGGTAGTGAATTCCACAGGCTCACCACCCTCTGGGAGATTTGGTGGTGGGAAAAGCTGTTGGGTTTTGTGTAAAAATTAACATAATCCAATCAGGCTTTAGGGTTATTCTCCCACTTTCATTAGAGAGAACGAGAGAGAAGACAGAGAGAGAAAAACACCTGGTAGTGGTTTAACCTGACAATCATCACACCTCAAGCAAGGGGAGAAGTTGAGAAACAGAGTCCTTCATGATAACCCCAGTCAGCATAGGAACTGAGCCCATGCTGTTGGCATCACTTACAAACATGAACTCAGCACTTTCTCTTTAATTCCTGCGTAGCCACAAAGTTCAGCTCACGCAATTTTCTTTTAAAGCGACATTTTCAGCAATGCAACAACATGCCTCTGGAGCACCACCCTTGCACCATGAGCTTAATTTTTTTTCCTTGTTTATATCCATAAGTGCTGTTACAAGTTGAGCATTTTGTTTGTTCCTCATCAAATGACTATGGTATTTTCTCACCTATTAACCCTGTTCTTTGTTCTTTCATTACAGCAGCAGTCAAGAAGCATCTGGACGAATACATGAATAGGAAGGGAATAGAGGGACTGTGGAAGGGCAAAATGTGTCGGCACAGCACAGGCTTGAAGAGCCAAAGGACCTGTTCCTTGTTCACTAGTAACTAATCAATGTTCTCCAAATGATTAATTTACATGCAAAGCCCATTAAGGACAATGCAGACCATCAAAGGTGAGGGAGAAGTAAGGAGAAGTGGAGGCAGACTCAGCACTTTTTTATATCCCGAAGTGTTTTTGTATATTATTGAGCGTCTCTTTTTCCCATCACCAAATCATTCATGGTATTTTTTCTCATTTATTAACCACCATCCGTAAATCACCTTGTTTTCATCAATTTTCATGCAAAGCCTGTTAAGGGCAGTGCAGACCATCAAAGGTGAGGGAGAAATAGGGTTGCGGGGGTGACAAACTTAGCTCTTAAATACAAAGTCCAATCACCTCTGGACCTGACTTGTTTGAATCTTAAAGAGACCTGCATAGAAGAAGAATTCGTAGAATGTGTTTCTCAGATCAACATGCTCTGAAGCCTGCTAGAGAGCGAACTATACCAGACCTGGTATTGTGTAATTACATGAAATTAATTAATGATGATCTCCTAGTGAGGGCAAGAAGTATAATATGGATGAGTTTTGCATTCAGTTGAGTGAGAGAAGAGTCAGCCTGAGACTACTTTTTTAAATTTAAATCAGGGTAATTAAGAGACATGAAAGTAGATTTGGTTGAAGTGAACTGGCCAATTAGGTTAGAGCATAACCAAAACTGAAATTGCTGATAAAACACAGCAGATTTGGCAGTATCTGTGGGAAGAAAGCAGAGTGAACGCTTTGAGTCCGGTGACTCTTCATCTTCTCACCAGAACTGGTTAGAGCATAGGTCAATAGAGATACAGTAGCAGACATTTAAGGGGCTATTTTAGAATATACGAAATAGATACATTACAGAGAGTAAGAAATATTTCCAGGGACAGATCAAGCATTCATGGTTAACTTGCAATGTTATCAAACTCAAAGAAAAACAATATAATTGAGCAAAGACAGATGGCAAGTTAACAGATTTGACAGAATATCATAGAATCCCTACAGTGGAAGCAGGCTATTTGGCCCACACTGATCCCCTGAAGGGCATACCATCCCTACAATCCTGCATTTCCCATGACTAATCCACCTAGCAATCACACTGTGGGCAATTTGGCTTGGCCAATCCATCTAACCTGCACATGTTTGGGCTGTAGGAGGAAACCCTCGCAGACACGGGGAGAATGTGCAAACTCCATGCAGACAGTCACGCATAGCTAGAATCAAACCCAGGACCCTGGCACTAACAGTGCTAAACACTGAGCCAGCCTTATAAATATAAAACCAGTAAATGCCTAAAACATTAACAAAGAGGAAAAATTAGTGTATAACGAAAGCTAGTCAGAAATATAAAGGACAGAGTTAACAAAGTGTGCATTGGTACGAGAGAAGGTACAATGGAGAACTAATTATGAAAAATGAGGAAATGGCAGATGAATTGAAAAAGATTTTATAGAGTCATAGGATCCCTACAGTCTGGAAGCAGGCCATCAGTCTTTACAATAGAAGAGACAAGTATCATCCCAGAAGTAATGATAAATCAGGAAATGGAAGGGAGACAGGAAGTCAGGAAAATCACAATCATCAGTGAAGTGCTACAGAACAGATTTTTGGATTTGTGGGCTGACAAGTGCCTGGGATCTGATAGACATTATGCTAGGATCTTATAAATGAATTGACAAGTGAGATAGCTGATGAGTTGGTTTTAATTTTTCAAAATTCCCTAAATTTCGGGGTGATTCATAAGATTGGAAAGTAGCTAATGTAACTTCTTTATTCAAAAAAGGAGGGAGACTTAAAAAAGGAAACAACCAGCCAGTTAGTTTAATATGTCACAGGAAATACATTAGAAGGCATTTGATAAAATGCCACATCAAAGGTTATTGTGGAGAATAAAAGCTCAAGGGGTAACAAATTGGCATAGACAAAAAATGAGCTAGCTAACAGAGTAGACATAAATAGATAACTTTGTGATTGACAAGTTGTAACAAATGCTGGGCCACAGGAATCAGTACTGGTACAATTTGTATAAATGACTTTGAAAAAGGAATGAAAATTGTAGTTGCCAACTTTGCTGAGGACACAAAGATAGGTGGGAAAGTAAGTTGTGAACAGGACTCAAGGAGGTTACAAAAATATATCGATAGGTTAAGTAAACGGGCAAAGATGTTGCAAAAGGAGTATAATGTGGGAAAATATGAAATTGTCTCCTCTCCCCATTTCCTTATATTCTCACTGAAGCCACTTATTTGACCAAATTGTTGCTAATTCATCCTAATATATTTTTCTTTTGACAAAGAGAAGCAGAGAAAAATAGGGAAAAGATACAACTGTGGAGGAATGGCAAAAGGGGAGCTGGTGAGGAGTGGAAGAAAGGGTTGAGGAATGAATGGAAGGTACAGGATTGGTGGAACATTGACAGTAAGAAGTTAGACAGTGAGCAGACAGAGGTGAGGATGAATGGAGGAGATGGAAACAGAGGACGGTGAGATCAGAGAGATAAATAGGGAGAGAATAAGTGAGGGAGGGGAAAACAATAATTGATTGATTTATTTTGGAGTTCTATACACCATTACATTCCAGATATTCATCTGTAAAAACTACCAGCAATCCAGGAAGAGAGCAATTTGGCATCAATAATAACAGGAGTGATGAATGGAGCAGAGTGATGGCAATAGAGCATTCTCATTGTTGATAATGGAGCAGATAATATAAAAAAATGTAAAGTATGGTCCTTTAATTATTAAGTAATCAGAGGAAATGATTTACTATCATGTGATGCAGCAGCCATGTTAGTTAGTCTGTAATAGTTACCACGTAGCAGCAGTAAGAAAAAGCAGCCCCCAAAGATCTGTGTTGAATCTACCTTCAGATTTGACTATGCTCGTCCAGGAAGAGATAATATAAGATTCACCACAAAGTTATAAATATACTAAAAGGCCATTGCTGAGACATCTTGTTGGATAGGGGAGGTAGTGGAAGAGAAAGACATCCAATTTGAACAAAAATCAGCATCTAATGCACGAACAGCAAAGGATCAGCCATAATCCTATGGAATGATAGTACATGCTCAAAGCTCAAACAGCCTACTGCTGTTCCTACTTTTTACAGTCTTATGGTCAAAGGAGAAAAATATTAGAGTTCCAAATTGCATACGTTACCAGAAATGAAAAATCTCTGCTAAAAGCATTTTGGGAAATGTAAGACTTGGGGAGGGGTTTGGTTTGTAGAGGATGTGGTGTAAAAAATAAACTTTCCACAACTAAACTACAAGTAATTATCCACTGAATATCTACTGACCCACACCAGTATAGTATATGGGAGCTGTTAGTGTATTGGTGATGTCACTGAACCAGTGATCCATAACTCCAGATTAATGTCTTGGGGACATGGGGTTGATTCACATCACAGCAGATGGTGATATTTAAATTCAACTTTTTATAAAGCCGGTCTAATGGTGACCATGTAATCACTGTTGATTGTCATTAAAAACCCATCTAATTCACTAATATCCTACATGTGGGTGCATTGTAGTTTACTCTGAATTGCTCGCTGGGTGATTAGGCATAGACAACAAATGCTGGCCCAGCCACTAATGCCCCATCCCATGAGAAATGTGTAAGAAAATGGGGGAAAAGGCATGGAATTTCTATTCATGCTTAATGGGTGAATGTAAGTGTAAAAGTTTAAGCAGAATTAAAAGTTCTATTCAATAACTATATCATATCTAATTGGATCAAGAAGTACTTGTTCTGTCTAAAACTACAAGTATGTTTAGTCTCCGGACAGGACACAATGAGAGAAACATAGATACAGACGCAGGAATAAGCCATTCATTCAGCTCTTTGAACCTACCCCACCATGCGACATGATCGAGGCTAATCTATCTCGACGCCATTCTCCAATTTTCTCCCATTTCCCTTGATGGCTTTAAAATTAAAACAAAAATCACGATGGCTTGATCTTCCCAGGCTTGGCAGTTAACTGATAAGTGAGAGGTTATTCAATAAAATTGATCTCAGAATCATTTACGGACTGAACAAAATGTTGTTTTGTTCAAAATTGACAAATAATAAACACAGGTCCACAGTTCACTGTGGGCTTTCTGGAATGTTATAAATGTTGTTATCCATGCAGTACTTTATAAATACAGTTATCGTTGATAGTTCCACCGGGCAGAACGGTTTTGTGTCTTACACCCTGGTATGGAGTACAATGAAGAATACTGCATTCACGCACCCTGATAACACCTCATTCCCTTTCCACTTTTAATCCTCGTCTTTTAAAATCTGCTTTTCCCTTTGGGGGTTTTCTTCTCCGAATAAGTTTTCCACTAATTATACAGATTGGAATGCACTCTCAAGGCGCTAAATAACCCTATCTGCACCCCCTAAGGATTAAATGAATAATTCCTTTGAACTGAGCAGTTGCTTCCTATGAATCTGGTTACAAATCACAAACATATTTCTAACATCATGGCGCTACAAAATACACACACACATTTTCTCTCTCTCCCTACAGTGGTGCAAACATAACTTATTGCAATTGCTGTCCACCAACTCACTTTCAACCTTCCTTGTGAATAGATGGAAGCTTCTCGATGGTTGCGCACGGGCGGGCAAATAGAATACGTTATCTCGCGCTATTCGAAGCCGTTAAATCTCGGCACGTGCATACCCTCGCGGGCTGAATTCAAATTGCCGCGTGCCCAGCATGTAGCTTTGCCTGTTTTCTTCACCCTTTGGACATGTCACACTTCTTCAAGGGAAGGTAACACCGGGAGTGGGAATTTGTGAGAGTATTCAATATGATGACAACGTTTAAAACATGTAGAGAATGGCAGTCTGCAAATTTCTCTTTTTGTGCCGTACTACAGTACAAAATTTTCACTAATTTATACAAAAATGCCTTAATTTGTTGTTTTATTAGAGACATAGCATCCTTTTAAAAAGATTAATACTTGCCATTAAAATGCTTGATCAAGGAATTGCATGATTTTATGGATATTGTTAATGCTAAACGCAATAATTTGATTCAAGGCTGTGTCAATATTGGTCCACAGGGTGATGATAAAATACATCTGTGGCATCCCTGTCAAAGTGATTGGGATTATCATCAGGGGCATCTTCAATATTAGAAAAGAGAATAGACCAAACCATTAAAATTGCTGTTTAAAAGGAGGGAATCGCAATTTTAAGATCGAGATGACGAGAATGTTTTTTTTCTCTCCCTTAACAGACAGATGAAGGCTTTGAAAGTGTTTAAGGGATAGGTAGATAGATTCTTGACAGGCGGATGAACGATCATTTCAGGTGGGTAGAAATATGGAGCAATCAGATCAGCTATGCTCTTATTGTATGGCTTGAGGATCCAAAGAAATTTCTTATGCTCCCTATTTTAAATTTGTGTGTGATACTGCAAGAGTTAAGGCAATATAAATGGACAGAAAGATGAAGAAGAAAACAAAAAATAATATTAAGTCAGAGTGTAATGGAATAATCCCCACCTGCCTAGATGAGTGCAGCTTCAACAACACTCAAAAAGCTTGACACCATTAAGGAAAAAACGGCCTGCTTCATTGGCACCACATCCACAAACATCCATTCTCTTCACTACTGACACTCAAGTGCAGCAGTGTGTACTATCTACTATATGCACTGCAGAAATTCACCAAAGATCCTTAGACAGCTCATTCCAAATCCATGACCGTTTACATTTAGAAGGACAAGGGCAACAGATACGTGGGAACACTAACACCTGCAAGTTCCCTTCCAAGCCACTCAACATCGTGACTTGGAAATATATCGATGTTCTTTCACTGCCGTTGGGTCAAATTCCTCGAATTTCCACCTTAAGGGTATTGTGTGTCTAACTACAGCCCATGGATTGCAGTGGTATAAGAAGGTAGCTCACCACCGCTTCTCAAGGGCAACTGGGAATCAGCAATAAATGTTGGCCAGCCAGCCAGTGATGCCCTGACCCCACGAATGAATTAAAAGAAATTCCATAGTGCACAAAATGAAAATGAAATCTTTAATCACATGCAGCTTCCTTCAGTCTCGGGTGATGCCAGGAGCCTTTTGAACATGGAAACATAAACATAAAAACGTAGAAACATTGAACTGACATTAACAATAATTCAAGTTAATTGACAGGAAGGATGACCTAACATGATTTGGTGCATTCATCACAAAAGCTACATGTTGGCCTAAAAATTGAATCATGCGGTGCCTCATTTTGGCAGCTGGTGGGAAGATTGTGAAGGGGTAAAATACACATGAAGGTTTCAATATGATATGTTTGATTTGTAATCTAGTCTTCTCCAGAGGACCCACGATAAACAAGATCATCACAGTGTTTTGAAATCTTCACGACCACTATATTGCCTCTTGGGCAGAATTGGGAAACACCCACCGAATCATGTGCTGGCTGCATCCTGATGATGCTCGAGGACCAATTTCATGCATTACTTTTGTGTGTAAGCTTGGATGTTGATTTTGCTGGTTTAAGGCTTAAAGCCATTGGCACCTCTTCAAGTCAACAATTTTTTTCTCTTCATTTGCCATGCAAGCTCTATGTATCCAACGATGCATACTTCAAAAAATTCCTTCAGGTAGATAGATGTCACTAGTGGTACTTGAGATGAAAGAGTGAATGACAGAATATGCTCTGAGGTACTAACAGGACTATTATGCAGAAAGGTCAGCATTTATATTTCCTCCGCTTTTTCCAGTACATCTAGATGAGGAAAAAGAGAATGTTAAAATTAATGTCTACTTGCTGGGCAAACATGTTACTTTCAAAATTGCTGCCATCTTTATCTTTTAAACTGTAGCAAGTCTCTAAATTATGCACAAATGTAAATGTGAACCTCATGAAGGAAAATCTTGCTTCAGCATTTTTCCACTTGAAATTTTTCCCAATCAGAGACTCTCAAAAAATGTGGTCTAATGGCAATTTCAGAAGAGCACTGACTACTGCAACAATGTAATTTTGTTCCATGTCCTTTAGAAATAATCATTAGGGTCTTTGTGGGTGAAATTGTGAATTTGTGCTGGCCAAAATATGGGAGCTTTGTTCTGTCGTTTTCCAACTTGTATAGACAAAACTAAATTAATTTCCAGTAGGTCAACTTAAACGGACAGGGAAGTGATCATCTTGACTACTTTGGGTAATAATTTGGAGAAGCAGTTGTGCATTTGTTATGGAATCCACCCAGACTTTCATCCCATTGATTTAAATGGAATGATAATCAGGCAGGTTCTGCAATGAGTACACAACACATCCGTGTAATTAGTGAATACTCTAGATTGAAAAAATGTCCTAAGAACCCCTAGGTAAAATTTGGACTACCCCATCCAACCATGGTCCCCCAAATTTGGCAATGAGTATTTATATCCTACAGCAGCAAGAGAGAAATGTAACTAAAATAATCCCTGTCTTTGGACCAATGCTATCAAATAGAATCTGGGAACTGGGGGCTATTTTCATTTTAGAATGTTGGTTAACATAGATTTGATTCATGTTTTGAAAATAATGAAGGGAATAGAGTCATATAGTCATACAGTATGGAAACAGACCCTTTGGTCCAACTCATCCATGCCAACCAGGTATCCTAAATTGAATTAGTCGCATTTCCCTGCATTTGGCCCTTTTCCCTCTAAACTTTTCTACATGTACCTGTCCAAATGTCTTTGGTTAGATTGTTTGGAATGGAGAAGTAATCAACATCTGAGTGCATGTAAGCAGAAAGTTTGGTTACACACAAACATACAAAGAGCAGAAGGAGGCATTTTGTCTCCCCAGGCTGCTCTGCCATTTACTCAGATTGTTGCTTTTATGATCATAATGTCAAATCCAGATTCCTGACCACCTGAATCCCTTTCAACCCTAGATTACTGAGAATCTATTCACCTCTGCCTTAAAAATATGCAAAGATTGCCTTTTCAGCAAGAGAGTTCCAAGGACTTACAAACCTGTGAGAATTTTGTTTACATCATCTCTGTTTTAAATAGTGACCCCTAGTTCTACATGCTCCCAAAAGAGAAATCATCCTGTCTGTATCTACCCTGTCAAGACTCTTCAAGAACTTAACGTATTTCAATCGAGTTGCCTCCTATACTTGTAAATTCCAAAAGATTCAAGTCCCGCCTGTGCAGCCTTTCTTCATAAGACAGCCTGCCCAGTTTCAGGCATTTGTCTAGTAAACCTATGAACTGCTTTCAACACATTTACATTCTTCCTTAAATAAAATGACCAAGACTGTACATAGAACGCCGCTAGATTGTATAACAGAATCATAAACTTCCTAACTTTGTATTCAATTTCCCTCACAATAAATAGTTACATTCTATTAGCATCCTTTAATACTTGCTGTGCCTGCACACAAGACTTCTACAATTCACAATGAGCACAGATTGATTCCTCTGCATCTCAGAGTTCTGCCATCTGTCTCCATTTAGATAATATTCTTTTATTCTGCCTGCAACAATGGCCTTTACTTTTTCCACCTTATGCTAATTTGCCAGATCTTGCTCACTTAATTTTTCAATATCTTATTTCCCCTTCATAGCTTACTTTCCTACTAACTGTATAATGAACAAATTTAGCTACCATACGTTCTATTCATTTACCTAAGACACTTTTTATAAATTGTAAGGAGTTGGGGTCCCAACACTGATTCCTGTGGCGTAACATTCATAATAACATTACATCCTGCTAACCTGAAAATTATCAATTGATGATTCACACTCCACTTCATGTTAATATGCTTTATGCAGTATCCTCAACGAAGACGTAAGGGATGCAATCCATCTGTAAATAAATGGCATTTATCTTAGGGTTTGGGTTTTGAACTTGTGGCATGTGGATTTTGGTCTGTGTGTATGAAGGGGTTTAATTGCTAATTGTTAGCCGTTCTGGAGCCATAAATTTAAAGTATTATGTCTCAAAGATGATCTTGCCTAATGGCACACCAGGAATGATAATGTGAGCTTGCTTACAAAGTGAAATTTTTATAGTCAGAGAAAGCAAACATTGATAGGCGCTAATAAGATTACACAGTGTGGAGCTGGAGGAACACAGCAGGCCAGGCAGCATCAGAGGAGCA
>JAHRHZ010000283.1:55854720-55921908 GCA_024137785.1 Ginglymostoma cirratum
TGCTCCTCTGATGCTGCCTGGCCTGCTGTGTTCCTCCAGCTCCACACTGTGTTATCTCTGACTCCAGTATCAGCAGTTCTTACTATCTCATTGTTAGGCATTAGTTTACTGTTGGTTTAGGCAATTTATAAACTGATTTTTGCCATGGAAAATCCCATAGATTGGATGAAAGCTTTCAATTCACTTTGCAGAAGACATGGTTCAGATATAATAATAGTTTCTCCAGGAGAAAGGAGACAGCTTGGAAATAGGTTACTTCAGTGTAAGGGTTTTAGTTTGAAAATTCCAGAACTGAAGTATTTAGTTAGAACCATGAAGCTAATAAAGTTTAAGAAGAGATATATGAATAATAAGGAAAAGGCTATCAAGCTCACAAGACTGTGAATTTGAAAAAGCAAGCAAACCGAGTCAATAAATGTGATAGAGAAGGGAACTCTCTCTAGTGTTGGAGTACTGTAAAATGATGGTACAAAAACAAAGTTGCTGGAAAAGCTCAGCAGGTCTGGCAGCATCTGTGAAGGAAAAAAACAGAGTTAACGTTTCGGGTCTGGTGACCCTTCCTCAGAACTTATTTTGCCATGAGTTTTGAAATCTTACAGATTGTTTTATATGTGAAAAGAACATAGTTGTTCTATTTTATCTTTTTTTGCAGCGAAGTTCTGGTTTTATTGTTGAAACATCAACAGTGTTGCTTGCTTATGTTTCGGCAAAAGACACCATGCTGATTTTCTTTTAAAAATTTATCCAGTGACAGTGAAGGAATGATAGTAAATTTCCAAGTTTGAATGGTTTGAAAATACATTTGCAGGTGGTGGCATTTACATACATATGCTGCCCATGAACTTGAAATGGTGGTGAGCTTGAGTTTCGAACGTGCTATCTAAGCAGCCTTGGTGAATTTCTGCAATGCATCTTGGAATCATAGAGTCATAAACATCTACAGCACGAAAACAGGCTGTTTGGCCCAACTTGCCTCTGCTGCCCAGTTTTCACTATTTAAGCTAGTCCCATTTGCCTACATTTGGTCCATATCTCTCCGTGCCTATCCTATCCATGTACCTGTCTAAATGTTTCCTAAATAACGAAATTGTGCTTGCTTCCATCAGTACCTCTGGCAACCCGATCTGGATATTCACCACCCTCTGTGTGAAAAAAATTTGACCCTCTGAACCCTTTTGTTTCTCTCCCCTCTCACCTTAAACCTATGATCTCTAGTTTTAGGCTCCCCTACCATGCTTCTCATGATTTTATATACCTCTATAAGATCACTCCCGCAGTCTCCCACGCTCCAGGGAAAAAAGTCCCAAGCTATCCAACCTCTGCTTATAACTCAAACCTTCTAGCCTAGGTAGCATCCTAGTAAATCTCTTTCTAGTTTAATAATATCCCTTCAATAGTAGAGCGACCAGAACTGCACGCAGTACTCCAAATGTGGCTGCACCAGCTTCTTGTACAGCTGCAACAAGACACCTCATCTCCTATGTTCACTGCTCTGGCCAATGAAAGCTAGTATGCCAAAAGCCTTCTTTACTGCCCTGTCTACCTGTGAGTCCATTTTCAAGGAGCTATGAACCTGCACTTCTAGATCACTTTCTTCTATAACACTCCCTAGGGCCCTACCATTGACATTGTAAGTCCTACCTTGGTTTGCCTTACCAAAATGCAACACCTTGCGTTTATTTAAATTAAAGTTCATATGCCATTTCTCAGCAACTGACCCAGTTGATCAAGATCTTGCTGCATTCCCAGATAATCTTCTTCACTGTCCACTATACCATCAATCTTGGTATCATCCACAAACTTACTAACCATACCTCCTCAATTCTCATCCAGACCATTTAAAAAGATGATGAATAACGGTGGACCCAGCAGCGAACCCTGTGGCACACCACTGGTCACAGGCCTCCCAATCTGAAAAACAGCCCTCTACCTTCTGTCTTCTACCATCAAGCCAATTTTGTACCAGTTGGCTAGCTCTGTGTGGATCCTGTGAGATTTAACCTTACTCAACAACCTACCGTGCAGTACCTTGTCAAAGGCCTTGCTAAAGTCCACGTAAATAACACCTACCACACTGCCCTCATCTACTTTCTTGGTTGTCCCTTCAAAACACTCAATCAAATTCGTGGGACACTATTTCCCCAAACACAAAGCCATGCTCACTATCCCGTTTGAGTCCTTGTCTCTCCAAATGCCTGTAGATCCTGTCTCTCAGAATTCTCTGACAACTTTCCTACCGCAGACATTAGACTTACCAGTCTGTAATTCCCAGGCATTTTCCTGCAGCCTTTCTTAAATAATGGCACAACTTTAGCCACCTTCCAATCTTTGGGCACTTTGCCTGTGGCTACCGATGATACAAACATCTCTGCTCGAGGCCCTGCAATTTTCTCCCTGGCCTCTCTCAAAGTCCTAGGACACACTTCATTAGGTCCTGGGAATTTATCTACTTTCATGCATTTTAGGACTTCCAGCACCTCCTCTCCTGCAATGTGGACACTCTTCAAAACATCACTATTTATTTCCCTAAGTTCCCTAGCATCCATACCTTTCTTGATAGTAACTACTGATGCGAAATATTCATTTAGGATCTCACCCATCTCTTGTGGCTGCACATGTAAATGACCTTGCTGATCTTTAAGAGGCCCTATTCGCTCCCTAGTTACTCTTTTATCCTTCAAGTAATGGTGGTATCTCTTTGGATACACCTTTACCTTATCTGCTAATGACATCTCATGTCCCCTTTTAGCCCTACTGATTTCTCTCTTGAATGTACTCTGACATTCTCTATACTCCTCAAGGAATTCACTTGATTCCAGCTGTCTTTACATGTCATATGCCTTTTCCTTTTTCAAAATGAGGGCCTCAATAACTCTAGTCATCCAGGGTTTCCTACTCCTGCCAGCCTTACCCTTCAATCTAACAGGAACATGCTGGCCATGAACCCTCATTAATTCACTTTTGAAAGCCTTCCACTTACCAATGTCCCTTTCCTGTAAACAGCCTCCCCCAGTCAACTTTTGAAAGTTCCTGTCTAAGACTGTCAAAATTGGCCTTGCCCCAATTTAGAACTTTAACTTGTGGACCAGATCTATCCTTTTCCACAGCTATTTTAAAACCACAGGTAGTTCACCTATAACACACTAGTTGCGTTCTTGCGTGACCTCATGCTATGGAAAATCGCGCTATAGAAAATCACCATAGAAAATCGTGTTATAGGGAAATTGCTATAGAAAATCACTATATCTATACAGCAGAAAGTTCTCATTATCCAAACAGTGTCCACTATTCATCAATCGCATTACAGCTAATTTGCATTAATGAAACACGTGTTATAGCAGAACTACCTGTAATAGAATTATGGTCACTAGTCCCAAAGTACTCCCCTACTAACACTTTCATCACTTGCCCTGCCTTATTTCCCAAGACAGGATCAAATTTTGCCCCTCCTGTAGAAGGGCAATCTACATACTTCATTAGAAATTCCTCCCAAGCACGCTTAATAAATTTCTTTCCATCCAAGCCCTGAACACTATGGTAGTTCCAGTTGATGTTAGGAAAGTTAAAATTCCCTACTATTCTTGCAGCTGTCTGCAATGTCCTTACATATTTGCTTCTCAAACTCCCACTGACTACTGGGGGGGCCTATAGTACAATGCTATCAAAGTAATCTCCCCCTTTTTATTTTGCAGTTCTACCCATACAGACTCAGTGGACAAACCCTCAAGAATGTCTTAACTCAGTGAACAAACCCTCAAGAATGTCTTCTCTCAACACTGACATGATGTTCTCCCTAAGCAAAAACGCAACTCCCCTTCCTGTTTTGCCTCCACTTCCATCCTTGCTAAAGCGTCCGTACCCCGGAACATTGAGCCGCCAGTCCTGTCCCTCCTTTGGCCATGCTTCTCTAATAGTTATCATGTCCCTGTAACATGTACCCGTCCATGCCTCACGTTCATTTACCTTACCTGTCAGATCTCTTACATTGAAATAAATGCAGTTTAACTCAGACCTCCCTTGCTTTCTGCCATGCTGTTTCTTGCCCTGTCTAGTACTGGGATTACCAACAATGCCTTTATTATTTACTTTGATCTCATTAACTTCAATACAGTCCTCAACTTTCTGTTTTGTCTCCCTACTGCATTGGATCCCAACCCCCTGCCAGCCTAGTTTAAACTTTCCGAAGTGGCTCTAGCAAATTTCCCTGCCAGGATATTAGTCCCTCGCCCTTTCCTGCTCCTATGATGCTGCTTGGCCTGCTGTGTTCATCCAGCTCTACACCTTGTTATCTCAGGTGCAACTTGTCCCTCTTGTATAGGTCACCTCTGCCCCAGCAGAGATCCCAAAGATCTAAGAATCTGAATCCCTGCCCCTTGCACCAGCTTTAAGCCATGCATTCATCTGCCAAATCCTCCTATTCCTAATCCCACTAACACATGGCACCAGACGTAGTCCAGAAATTATTACTTTTGAGGTCCTGTATTTTAACCTTCTGCCTAACTCCCTATAATCACTTTTCCAACTTAAGGCGTTGGTACCAGTTATGTACAACAATCACTGGCTGCTCATCCTCCCCTTAAGAATTTCATGCAACCGCTCAAAGATGGCCTTGACCCTGGCACCCGGAAGGCAACACACCATCCTGAAGTGTCAATTGCAGCTACAGAAATGCCTGCCTGTGCCCCTGACTAGTGAGTCCCCTACTACTGAGGCAGCATGGTGATTCAGTGGTTAGCATTGCTGCCTCACAGTGCCAAGGACCTGGGTTCAATTCCACCTTTGGGCGATTGTCTGTGTGGAGTTTGTGCATTCTCCGTGTGTCTGCATGGGTTTCCTCCGGGTACTCCAATTTCCTCTCACAGTCCAAAAGTGTGCAGGTCAGGTACTTTGGCCATGCTAAATTGCCCATAATGTCCAGGGATGTGTGAGTTAGGTGGATTAGCAGGGAAATGCAGGGTTTGAGATGAGGGATGGATCTGGGTGGGATGCTTTTTGAAGGGGCAGTGTGGACTTGTTGTGTTAATTGGCCTGTTTCCGCACTGTAGGGATGCTATGAGTCTAATGCTTGCTTGGACTTTGCCCAACCCTGCCCTACAGCAGAGCCAGTCAAGGTACCACAGGCCTCACTGCTTCTGCTGTACTCCCCGGAGAGGCTATCACCCCCAACAGTATTCAAAAAGGTATACCTGTTAGGGAATAGCCACAAGAGACTCCTGCACTACCTGTTCACTTCTCCTGGTGGTCATCCATCTACTGACTGAATCTGCAGTGTGACCACATCACTGTAACTAGTGCCAATCACACTCTTGGCCCACTGTATGCTCCTCAATGTGTCCAACTGCCTCTCCAACTGAAAAACGCAGTCTGTGAGGAGCTGCAACTGGTCACACTTCCTGCAGACGTTGTCGGCAGAGGCACTAGACTGCTCCATGATCTCTGAAATCTGGCAAGAGGAGCACACCACTGCCCTAACTGCCATCTCTACCTCTTTAGACTCAGACAAAGAACAGAATCCTACCTTGCCCTTACTTCCTTGCTGATCACCCTCCTCACCAAAGCCCAATATTCACCAAACCTCACACTTAAACATCTAGCAGCACTTCACCTACAAATCTGCCCTTCTCAAAATGGAGTTTTAATGCCAAACAAACTGGCTATTTAGTCTTGGATGGTTCTGGGTTTTGTGAGTACTGCTGGAGCTGCACTCATTCAGGAGAGTATTCCAGCACACTCCTGACTTGTGCCTTATAGATAATTGACAGACTTTGGGCAGTCAGGAGGTGAGTTAATCACCACCGTATCCCTAGCCTCTGACCTGCTTTTGTAGCCATAGTATTGATATGGATATTCCAGTTCAGTTTCTGGTCAATTCAATGGTACTGACCAGGATTAGATAGTTTATTATAACCTACAAGGGAAGTATTCATTTTCACACAACAGTTTTTCCTGCTTTTTTGGTCACTATTATGTAAACCTTCTTAAGAAATTGTGCTGAGTAATTGTGAATTGGAAGGTAGGAAGATAGAATTTGTAAAAAAAAAATGATAAGGGAGAAGAGTGTGTTGTTCCTTTAAGAGGTAAAGTGTTTTTCTAACCGTTATACAGAAAAAAAATGTGTTTATGTGTAGCTGAAGATGTACGACCAGTACTGAAATTGAAACATGTATCAATTGGCTGTGTGCTTAGGCTTGTTTTGTGTTTTGGCAACTAGCTGGAATCAGCCAATTCATTTAAACCAAGCACTTAGCAATTGAAAGCCAATTGATTTTAAATCTGATGATTTTGACAACCTTGGACCAATGTTATTGTAAGAAAATTTACATATCATTCAAGGTATATAAGGAGAGGCTTTTTGAAAATCAGTGTAGCACTCGGATGGTGCTTCGCTCTTAAGCGAAGCACCATCCGAGAAACAAGCATTACCTCTCACAAGAAGTCACTACGCTCTCCAAGAAAGCACCATCTATCCATAAAAAGTACCACGGCACTTCTAGCTAAGAGTCCTCAGAGAAGACCTCACAGAGAAAACATCCCTGACAGGTGGATCAGTGGAAGAAAGGCATTAGTGACGAGAACAATAGAAGAAAGGTGCGTAGACATTGAGAGACTAAGTTTTAATTTATTTTCTTATTACTTGGGTTTCTGTAAGTGGGACTTGTGTTTATTGGAACAGCATACCAGTAGAATGTAGTTCAGTTAGGGAATAGTTAGTAGTTAAGAGGGAATTGTTCATAATGTTAGTAATTCTGTTCATTTGTTCACTGTTAAGGTTAAATAAATAAATTGTTACTTGTTACTTTTGAAGGGAATATCAGGGATTTTCTTTCATTTAACCATTCTTTTTAACAGATTGTAAAGGTGAGGTGAGCTTCTCTGGCTGTTTTGGGTTTAGTTATTCGAAGGTAGCCATGCCATGGCTTGCGTTTCAATTTAATTATCAGTGGGGTTCAAAGTCCTCTCTGTAGCAGATTGCCGGCTCATCTAGGATTTGAACCCAGGACTTCTCGCAATGTTAAGAGCCATTTCCCCCACTTTTGATTTAACCAATCACGAGTAACCAAAATTAAACAGATTTTCCATTCTTCACCTAAGTTTTATTTAAAGATCTAGGACACTAATCATTTCTGAAGAAGGGTCTAGGCCTGAAACGATAGCCTTCCTGCTCCTCTGATCCTGCTTGGCCTGCTGTGTTCATCCAGCTCTACACCTTGTTATCACTAATCACCAAGTTTGTTTAAATACGCTTCGTACCTTGAATCTGTTCAAATCTGTCCAAATCTGTACAGATCCCTTACCTGAACCAGTTAGATCCTGCACTTGAACCTTGCAGTGGAGAAGCCAAAGAAAAACCAGGGAATGGAGGAGTTAAAAGAAAAATACCCTGGAATTTTTCTGGACTGTGTAATGACAAGATCCCAGAGTCATATGTTAAAGCAAGAAGGAAAATCCAAAGAGAGAAATGAAGGAGTTGAGGTCCAGTTAGCTGACACCTTGTTTGATGAAATGGTAAAGGAAAAATCTGAACAGGTAGAGAATCAGGCAGAGGTGTTTAGTTCTGAAAGATTACTGGAGTTACAACAAAAAGATGAGACAATAAAAGATTTATATCATAAAGCCTACTCAGAAGAGGAATTTGAATGTATTCCTGAATGTTATTATGTTAAGGATCAGATCCTAACGCGAAAATGGAGTCCTTGGCAGGTTAGTGCGAAGGAGAAATGGGCAGAAGTGCACCAGATTGTGTTGCTGGTAGTATGTAGACAGGAGGGATTGCAAGTAGCACATGAATAACCTGTAGGAGGTCATCTAAGAGTGAGGAAGACTCAGGCTAAGGTACAAAAGCATTTCTATTGTCCTGGATTACATAAGGATGTGGTTGAATTTTGCCATAGCTGTCATACATGTCAAATGGTAGGAAAGCCACAGGAAGTAATAAAACAAGCACCTTTGATGCCAATTCCCAGATTTGAAGAACCTTTCACGTGGGTTATGATTGATTGTGTAGGTCCCCTTCCTAAAGTCAAAAGTGGAAACCAGTATTTGCTAACCATAATGAATGTGTCTACCAGAATTCCGGAGGCAATTCCGTTACGGAATGTTAAAGCAAAACAGATTGTGGAGGAGTTGCTTGCTTTCCTTATCCATTATGGATTATCCGGGGAGATTCAGTCAGACCCAGGGTCCAATTTTACTGCCAAACTATTGAAGGAGATCATGAATAGTTTAGGCATCCAACACTTCAAATCAAGTGCATACCATCCTGAATCCCTGGGAGCATTGGATAGATGGCATCAGACCCTAAAGACCATGCTGAGGGCTTATTGCCAGGATTACCCAAAGGATTGGGATAAAGGTATCCCATTTATATCGTTTGCCAAATCAATTGACTCAGTATACTCCATTTGAGTTGATATTCGGACACAAAGTAAGATGCCCTTTAAAATTAATTAAGGAAAATTTGATTGGTCCGAAGTCAGAGATCTGACAATTGGATTATGTATCTGAGGAGAAAGAAAGATTAAACAGAGTAGTTGAATTAGCTAGATAACATCCGAAGGTGGCACAGCATCTAATGAAGCAAGAAGCAGATAAGAAATCTAAAGTTTGTACCTTTGCCAGAGGGGGATAAAGTATTGGTGCAGTTACTAGTGGTAGGATATCACTTCAAAGCAAGATTTAATGGTTCTTACCAGATTGAGAAAAAGTTGACTCAGTTGAATTATCTGGTAAAGATGCCAGATAGGAAAAAACTTTATCGGGTATGTCAAGTGAATATGCTGAAACCTTACTTTGACAGGGACAGGGAACTGGAGAAACAGGTTTTAGTCACTGCCCCTCAGAGTGAGGAATCAAATCCAGATGATTTGGATTTTGATGTACCTCAAAATAAATTAAATAATGAGCAAGTCCAGGAAATGGGATAGGATAGTGAGCAATCTGTCTCAGGAACAGAGAATTGAATTGAAAGGCTTATTGCAGCAATATGAGGACACATGTAGGAATAGAATGGGGAGGACTTGTACTATAGTACATGAGGTTGAAGTAGGTAATGCTGTTCCGATAACACAGCATCACTATAGGCTAAATCCTCTTAAAGCACACAGGTACAGAAGGAAGTGCAAGCGATGCTCCAAGAAGACATCATCAAGCCAAGTCAAAGTGAGTGGAGTTCACCGGTCGTGTTCGTTCCCAAACCTGATGGTACTCACCTATTCTGCATGGATTATCAGAAGGTTAACACCATAATTAATTTGGACTCATACCCAATTCCAAGACTGGAGGACTATGTGGAAGAAGTTGGGCAAGCCACTTACGTCACAAAATTGGACTACTTCATGGTTACTGGCAAATACTTTTGTTGGAGACCGCAGAAAAAATTTCTGCATTTGTAACCCCAAATGGGCTGTATCAATTTAAAGTAATGTCCTTTGGAATGGAGAACGCACCAGCGACATTTCAAAGACTTATGTACAGAATTGTGGCAGGATTGACTAATTGTGCCATCTACATAGATGACTTAGTGATCTTTAGCCATTCATAGAAAGATCACATAGTGCATTTGGCAGAGCTCTTTGAAATACTACAGCAGGCAGAACTGATTATAAATTTAGCAAAAAACTGAATTCACAAAGGCAGAAGTGACATTCTTGGGACACAATATCAGACATGGAAAGATGACCCTGAGGAACATGAAGACGAAGGCTATCGAGAAATTTCCAGGACCATTCTCGAAGAAAGAGGTGCTTTGATTTTTGGGACTGAGCAGATTCGACCGATTGTATCAAACTTTAGTAATGTGGTGGCACTGCTAATGGAGTTCCTAAAGAAGAACATGAAATTTCAGTGGACAGAACAATGCCAATTTGACAATTTAAAAGCAGTTTTAACCACTGCACTGGTTTTAGCCACACCAAATTTCTTGAAACCCTTTAAAGTTGCTATCGATGCCAGCAATGTAGGGGTTGGTACAAGAGGATGATGGCGAAATTGAAAGGTCAATTGGTTATTTTTCAAAGAAACTCAAAATCCAACAGAGAAAATGCTCCACCATTGAAAAAAGTGTTATGGAATTTGGTACTGGCCTTGCAACATTTTAATGTTTATCTTACAAACAGTGTTTCAGAGATGGTTGTGTATACGGACCATAACCTTCTCACTTTTTCGGAAAAATACGAGACTATTCCATTGGAGTCTTCGGTTACAGGCTTTTATTTTACAGATTGTACATCTTAAGGGTCGTAAAAATGTTTTGCAGATGCATTATCACGGGTTTAAAAGAAAATGTATACATAAGATAGAATGAGTACAGTCCAATGCAGAATTAGTATGAAAGGTGTAACTTCAGATTACTGACCTATGTGTCTCATGATAATGGTGTTAAGATTTTTTTAAAAGAAGCCATCTTTTGGTGGTTTGTTTTTCTTAAGGGGGGAGGTGATAAACAGTTGTATAGAGTAGTCCTGAATTGGAATGCAGGAAGATAGGATTTGTTTGTAAAAATGAAAAGGGAGAGGAGTACGTGGTTCCTTTAAGGGGTAAAGTGCTTTTCTAAGCTTAGAGAAATATACAGAAATGAAAATGTGTCTGTTTGTAGCTGATGATGTACAGGCAGCTCTAAAATTGAAACATGTATCAATTGACTGTATGATTGGAAACTTTAGGCTTGTTTTGATGTTTTGGCAACTAGCTTGAATCAGCCAATTAATTTAAACCAAGCACTTAGCAATTGAAAGCTAATTAATTTAAATCTAATGGTTTTGACAATCTTGGACTAATGCTATTGTAACAAAAATTGATATTGTCATTCAAGGTACTTAAGGAGAGGGTTTTTGAAAATCGGTGTGAGAGTGAGCCGCCATCTGAGAAACAAGCGTTTAACTCTTACAAGAAATCGTTAAGCTCTCTAAGAAAACATTGTCTATCCATAAAAAGGTACTTCCATTTAACCACTCTTTTTGAAAGATTGTAAAGGGGAAGTGAGCTTCTCTGGGTTTTTCTTTGGGTTTAATTATTTGAAGGGAACCTCTACTTCTGCCATAACAGATTAGCGTTTTGCGTTTTAGTTAAATATCAGAGAGGTTCGAACTCCTCTCCGTAACAACATCAACCAGTAAACCAATTTTTGTGCATTAATATTTTTTAAATGCAGAGCTAACAGAGATACAGATGTTATGACTCAGCAGCAGCTCTCCAGTGTAGTTGTGAATTTAGAATGTGGTGTGTCATCATTATCCAGAGCCCAAATCAGCCTTACTGAAACAGTGATTTGTTTTTCTTTAGAATTACATTCATGTTTGTGTCAATCACATGTAAGGGTCAGTAACACGGAGCATATGTAACACTTTCAAATAAGATCTACACTTTACAATATTGCACCTTCCATTGCATTTTCGTCCATCTACAATTGAATGTTAGATATGGAGGAAAGCATATCTAAAACAAAATAAGTTATAGAGTCATAGAGTCTTACAGCACAGAGACGGGCCATTCAGCCCAAACTGGTCTCTGCCAACCAAAATGTCCATCCACGCTAACCCAATTTCCCTGCACTAGGCCATATCCATCTAAACATTTCCTATCCACATATTCATCCAAATGCCTTTTAAATGTTGTTAATTTACTTGCCTTAACCATTTTTCTGGCAGCTTATTCCATATGCGTAACACTCACAGTGTAAAACTTGCAGCTCATGTTCCCATGCATTCTTTCCCTTCTTACCTTAAACTGATGCCCACTAGTCCTCGATTCCCCAGCCTTGGGAATAGACTGAGTGCATTCACCTGATCCATGCCTCTCAAGATCTCATACACTTCAAAAGACTCCTTTCAGTCTCCTAAGCTCCAAAAAGTCCTAGCTTGTCCAACCTCTCCCTACAACTCAGTCTCTTGAGTCCTGGAAACATCCTTGTAAATTTCTTCTGCACTCTTTCCAGTTTAATAACGTCCTTCCTATATGGATCGAAACTGAACGCAATACTCCAAGTGAGGTCTCACCAACATCCTGCACAACTGCAACATAACTTCCCAATTTCTAAACTCTATAAGTTAAGAGATACCAAATGAAGGCATGCAATTGGGATTAGAAGTATGATGATTGATCAATTTTTTAAAAAAAGTTGCCAAGATGTTAACTATGACAGTAATGTCCTCTAAAGGCATTAAACTAGTCCTTAAGTACGCTTAACAGGGGTAGAATGTAAAGAATTGTTACAAAACCAAATTAAAAATACATCTAAAACCTTGACAGCTTGTTGAGTACTATATTTATTGAATGGGATTTGGTGAGAAATGGATCTTGGCCTTCACTGGACTTAACTCATAGAAGCAAGAAATCATCTGTGAAGCAATGTGTGGTATAGACATGTATTAGTCTCTTTTACTGACAGCTAACTGACCAAAGACAAAGATTATTCTGAGCACTAATATAGCAGATTGCGGTTCTACAAACATCAAATATATAATGACCATCTCAAAAATAGATTAGGGGTCTAACTAAAGTTGTTATTTCCCTTCTATGCCTTTGCTGTCCACTGTGATAATTGAAACATCTTTCCATGCTTTACCCAGAATAAGAGTGACAGGGAATTGCAAGACAGGAAGGAGCCGAATTACAGTCTAAATATCAGCAATATCAGGAATTATTATCCGTCAGTTCGATCTGGTTTCCATTCTCGTCACGGACATAAAGAATATGAACAACACAGGATGAACATTACAAACCTGCTCACAAAACCAAAACTGATATTGCGTACAATTTACAAATGTAATGTTTGATTCTGGGCTTTTCTGTTTTTTTCCAATGGCTTGCTTGCCATTTAGGATGTATAATACTCAAATGACCTCAGAGAAAGTGCCACGCAATCGCAGCGTATAATGTACACAATCAACTTGTTGCATTAGTAGTATTTCGCGTTAAGTACAGATTGGTGCGTGTATCAATTTTCAATAAAACGGAAAGAGTATCTGATTGCACGCGTTTCGAAATGTAATTATGAAGTAAACATGATTTCATCTGAAAGTACAAACTGTTCAACAATTTTTAAACAAGAAAATGTAAAAAAAAACCAAGATCAGGTCATCAGGAAGGTTCACAAGAGACAAATGACTGACATCAGTTTTTTTTTCATTTCTTTCCTGAAACTGATTTTGGAAAGGATATTTTATCTAAAATTATATGAGTTCTAATGAAGTTCACTTTCGTATTTAAGATCTTGTTTGTAGTTTTCAATTGGAAAATATATCGTCTCACTCAGGGCCAATGCACTTCTTATCTTTCCGAAATAGCTTGTCCGCAGAAAACGGGATGAAACAGGTGACGTTTCCATTGATGCCTCCGTTCTTTCTTCATTTATAATCGCAGATTCTAGTGCTTTCAGACGAAAGTATAGATGGTAGTCGGACAAGTTTTATGGCATTTCAGTTAAATAAACGACTTGAATTAAGCATTTATTATAATAGATTATTTTTATTATGGAAACGATCAAATTGCATTTTCCAGAAATTCGGATTCCTAAAACAGTACGTTTATTGCATTTAGCGCCCGGACTGTTTTGACACATTTCTATGATTTTTTTTAAAAAGAGTACAACCCCGAAAAAGCTTTCTTGCGAAAATGCTCGGTTTTCTACATGTACGTTTACATGTGAATACGAAGATCGTGATCTATGTGATTTAAATATGAAAACCTAATAAAAACCATAATGAAGACGATATTTATTAATATTAAGCATGTGCAAAAGATAAGCGCGTAAAATTACAGACGAAAATAATAGCATACGTTTTAAAGCGCATTTAGATAACCAGAGAATGAATTAAATAACAGCTCCATAGTTATTAGGTTGAATGTAAGGTGGCCAGCTAATGACCTGAACTACTTTCACAGACCATCAGCACCAGCAATTGTACAAACTTCTTTCTATTGATAGAATCAGAAGATGTTTTGCTCTTGCATTCCCCAGCGAAGGACGTTTATAGCTGGTCATGGAGCTTGGCAGTAAACGCCTATGGGTAGGTCACAAGGTTTGCATCTGCTGGAGAATAGTGACGATCTCCCACCCATGAAGAAGAGGGAGCGAATTAAAAGGAGAAGTGGTTGGTGCGTTTGCGGCGACATTCGTGGCTGAAGGGAGACAATGCTGAAATCGGTTTTGGTTTTATCGTATTCTGAAACGCAGACCAGATTCGAAAACAATATTTGTGCTTTACAGTATGATAGTCACCGTTAGACGGAACAAGCGATAAGATTGGAAAAGTATCTTGTATAGTTAACAACATATAAATAGATGCAGTTTTGAATGACCAGTGGAAAAGTATCTTGTATAGTTAGCAATATATAAATAGATGTAGTTTTGGATGACCAGTACATACGGGAAGAGTAATTATGGAGTCGAAGAACTAGATATTTTGATATAGAACTGTCAATTTTTTTTAAAGTCACACCTAGCTGGAAACTTTGTGGAATAGAACTTACTGATGGTATACAGTGGGGACACAAAATTTCTTGCAAACGTTCATTATATATCAGTAAATAAGTCACGCATCATCCTACGTTTCGCGTACTTTTTACTCTAGCTGCTGGTTCACCTGTGTCAAGCGATAAATTTGATATTGGATTCGAACAGCAATTATGCTGTCACCAAAACAAATGATTTTTAAATTATTTTACTTTAATTTAGTTAATTTCCAGGTTGAAATTGCGTTGGAAAAAGAAAACATTTTTAAACAACCTGCTTTTTGATGTACTCATATTTAAAGAGACACAGTGTCGAGTTCGAATGCTTATACAAACAGCTAAAGGGTGCTGCAGAGTTCTGAGGAAATGTCATCGACGTGAAATACCAATGAGTAGTAGGAAGCCAATCTAATGCCTGTTATAGACCGAGTGGCTGAGTTAGCTCAGTTGGCTGGGCAGCTGGTGAATCATGCCAATGGGGGATTCAATTCCCGGGACGGCTGCTATTACCGCTAAGGATTTTCTTGCTCAGCACCGCGTCTGGTGTGGTGACCCTCAGGTTAAACAGCCACCAGTCGTCTCTCTCTAATGACACAGCGGACTTGGGGTACTTTACCTTTATAGACCTAGTAAGAAGTGTATATGTTTCTAATCAAATAAGGCTTACTGTAGTCAATAAAATAAGTTTGACGTCTGTGTCACGATGAGTTCAGTTTTAAAACACGACTTTAAAAAGCTGGGATCGGTAAAAGTGACCAGAAATCTGTTGCGTTTGCGTAAAACCCCAACTCAAGTGCAAGTGCTTTGGGGATGAAAACCTATTGTCATTAATAGGTCAGGCCTATATATAATTCAAGCCCAATGCTAAAGTAGCTCATCGTCCAGTTACTGCCATCTAAAAAGACCTGCAAGGCATTCAGTTATGCCATCACCTTTTCAGGCCTATTCGGAATGGATGGACGATAAATGAGGCCACATCCATTACCAGTGAGGTCACATCCTCGAATGCAAAAAGAGAACCGCTGTGACCATTACGTGATGTCGTTAAACAGAAAGGCTATGGCCGTTCCTGAAAAGGCCTCGGCATTTTCCGTTGTAATAATTATCTTACAGGACAGCAGTAAAATTCTATTTGAGATTACACAAAACATGTTTAAAAAGGTATCCCCTATGAGCAAGGATGTGGCAATTTTTTTTAGGCAATCTTGCAAACCAACAAAAATAAATGTGATGAGAGACAATAGGTACTGCAGATGCTGGAGAATCCGAGATAACAAGGTGTGGAGCTGGATGAACACAGCAGGCCAAGCAGCAACCAAAATAAATGTGATATTGAAACAAGTGAAGCGCAAGCTATCACTATCAGTGCACGTTTCCACATACTGTAAATCCGTAGAGAATTCATCCGTTTCATATTTATTAATTAACATATTACCATCAGGAGCTTATCCAGATTAAGGAGGATCTTCTTTTGGTGCTACGTTGTTTTTGTTCTTGTTTCAGGTTTTGTTGCATCGCTCCTAGTCAACCAAGCACAATTACCTATGTATGATGAACTTGAACATTCTTCCAATTACCTCATTGAAATAATGTCGCTTTTTATAGATAATATTTAATAAATGTGCCGGCGCACGTAGTTGATGAAACTATGTTGATGAAACTGTCAGGTTGTATCTTCCAAATCAGTTGAAAAGATACATAAACATATCAGCGTCATCTTCTGTTTGTGTTAGCGCGGAGTAAACGGATTAAATTGCATTTCACAGGAATGTTAGCAGACGCGATAAATGCTATTTTGCAGCATATTATGAATTCGTACTGTCCATAAATAAACAATGTATTCAATAGTTTATTCCCTGTTTACTACATAGTTGCGCCGAAAGACATTGCTATATTGCATGATACCAAATAACCTGTACATTTTAATATATATTTATCTATGATGCGCAGTTGAATAAATGGTTCTGTGGTTTTCGGTCGCTAGATCTGTGCGAGGTATTCCTTCTTGTTTCTTTAATAACATTGTTATGCCACATTAATACTGCTACATGCCGAACAAGTATGTACGCAACTTTAAATAAGCCTCATTCTTTTTCCAACTATTCGTGGAGAAACGTTGTTGAGCAATAGAGGCGTCCAAACTGAGTCAATAAATTCAATTCAACGATTTAGATTGCTTTTTGTTGCTGTGTAGAAGTATTTTTGCTGGGATATATTTTATTGCTATTGCTACATTGCTACAAGCTTTCTGCTGTAAACTGGCCCGCAATGCCACGTATAATAGCAGATTATATTGATGCTTTCTGACAAGTTGGTGCAGAGAGCATTTTGTTTGCTTGGGTGATACAGCATCGATTGTAAACATGTGGAAATAATGAGGACAATAAAAAGGTTTGGAATGCCTACTTTTTTGCACATTGCAATGCAATATTATTAAGGAACAAAAATACAAAAAAAGTGTCCGCATTACAAATCAATGCAGAAAGCGACAAATTTATGCCTAGCCATACTACAAAAAAAATGAGCCGTGCATGCGCTGCATAAATATCACATTTTACACCTTTCTTGATGGAAATGAAATATTTTGTGTCACTTGCATTATTAAAGACTATCTCAGTGATCGACGCGGTTCGTACGAACCAATACGGTTTCTGTCATTCAAAACATTTTCACATATTTGAAGAAGTTTTACATTGATCAACATAATCCCACCGAAGTATTTTGGAGTGAACTTATTATGCAAATAAAGTAAAGGAAAATAAGTATTTAGTACTACATCAAAGTTTCAAGTAGGAAGATATTTGCTTCCCACGTGATAATGAAACGTGGAAGACGCGATTAAAAATCGTTAGGACCAGGTCAGTAACTTTTGGTGATTAAAAATCTTTATCCTCTGTAAAAACCGCCATCCTAAACCTGAAACTGTCATAACACAACGGTGTATTTTCTTGCTCTAAGCAGGTTGTGTTCTTTGTTTTCGCTGGTTTTATCTTCGAAATAACTGACTGCTTGATAACAACCATCCTTGCTACAACCAGCTGCCATCAGACCTGGCGCTTCGCTTTCAACCATCACCGGCTCGCAATGTATTGTACAATAGTTTAATGTACTGAAGGCATTTCCACAACCTTGGAAATCACTCGAACCGACTTGAACGGATATCTTCAATTCAACTGTATAGAACTGTGAAAAAATCTAAACATAACCGTAAAAAATGTCAATTTCAACCGCGCTGGACTTTTCTTAATCATAGAGATGTATTCCATGCCATACATTGGGGCTTACGTTTTCGAACTGTAGATGCTCATTTTGAATTCTGTATATTCGGGTTTGTAGCTCCATGATGTATGCTGTTTAATTCAAAAGTCGGTTTACGCAAGTAGTCACAATACTTAAAGGAAAGATACTCTAATAATTGTTACAGTTTAAAAATATATTCAATCACTTGGAATAGATTTAATAGTCCTCATTGAAAAATGGTCTGCAATTGACGTCAATGATATTTGTAGGGTAAATGCATCACTTTGAGTTTAACCGTTTACCTTTAAACAGATACAACATATTATTTCTGAAATGTGGTATTTGTTGTCATCATGCTGGTAACAGATATGATGCAGAAGGTCATTTTATTTTGCTAGCCTTCAACTTCATGGAAATAATCCAGTGGAAATGAGTCCATAATGCTTAGTGGGGTGTTCAGTTCATGCTTTGTCATCCCACGTAACAAATTGACATAAAGTAAATACAGAACAGATTAACCGCAAAGCGATTGGAGAATTGATTACAGCAACCCAACATTTTACACGTTTGGACATTGTTACACATTGCACATTTTTAGAAGTAGAATTAAATACAAATGTACACATTGCACCAAAGACTTAAAAGAACCGAGTATTGTCACGTAAATATTTGATCGAAATAGTGTTTCCGTATGTCGTTAATCGATGCTTATACCCAAAAGCAACAACATTGTGATCGACAGAGCCGATAAAATATCCAATTTCGCCACGAACTTAATTGTTTACCCACACTCGTCATTTTTAAAAAAACTTTATGTTCTCTTAGATCGATCGAATATAGAAATGAAGATATGTTTGATTTTTCCAACAGTAAGTGAGGTTTTTTGGAGGTGATAAAATCTTTACCGGTCCTTCTGGTTGATTGGCAAATTTGACAGTGATTGACAGGCAGCCATGGCAACCAGACACCGAATCTGCCAAGTCCAATAGAAAATCAGATGTTGGCTGAATGTTTTCCCCCTTTTTAACAGCATCTCATCATCAAAACCGCAAAGGATCTAACCCTGGCACTTGGAGCATCAATTTCATCCTTGGCGTTTGTAAACCTGACTAGAACGCACCGTCTGCAGTGCTTTGCTCGTTGGAGTTCGTTCCGTTGTCTTGGTTTTGCATTGATCCAGTTTTGTCTTTTAAAAAAAATCAATGTTCCAGCTTCCAATTCTGAATTTCAGCCCTCAGCAGGTGGCGGGGGTATGTGAGACGTTGGAGGAGAGCGGAGACATTGAGCGGCTTGGTCGCTTCCTCTGGTCACTGCCAGTGGCCCCAGCAGCATGTGAGGCACTCAACAAAAACGAGTCCGTCCTCAGAGCTAGGGCTATCGTGGCATTCCACACGGGCAACTTCCGAGAGCTATATCATATCCTGGAGAATCACAAGTTCACCAAGGAGTCACACGGCAAGTTGCAAGCCCTTTGGCTAGAAGCACACTATCAGGAAGCAGAGAAGCTAAGGGGTCGCCCGTTGGGTCCAGTGGACAAGTACAGAGTTCGAAAGAAGTTTCCCCTGCCCAGAACCATCTGGGACGGAGAACAAAAGACTCATTGCTTCAAGGAGAGAACGAGGCATTTATTGAGGGAGTGGTATCTGCAGGACCCCTATCCAAATCCCAGCAAAAAACGAGAGTTAGCCCAAGCCACTGGACTCACACCTACACAAGTAGGTAACTGGTTTAAGAACCGGAGGCAAAGGGATAGAGCAGCGGCAGCTAAGAACAGGTTTGTATTGAATGTGCAGTCTCTTCAAGTACCTATAGGTATCTGTTGGATAAATAAAAATCAGGCAGATTATTTGGTCACCTTCAGTTGCAATACACTAATTGGGGATGTTACGAATGCAAATTGAAGATCCAAATGATTTTACGTGCAAAGTTAGCAAAACATGACAACGTGCTGCATTTAGGTAATTTTAAAATTCGTGGTTGAAGTAATATGATAACTAATCGAATCAAACAGGTAGACAAAACAATTGAATTGGTGGATTAATCGATGCTTATCTGTGTCTGCCTAAAACTGCTTGCATTTCATAGCAAAGTGGAGCCGTGTAAATCATGTCTGACGGAAGGAAATACTTCAATCATCAATCCTTGCAACGCGATTGAGCCAACCCTTCCAGATTGACTCTTAGAAGCTCAATATACGGGGTGGATAAACGCTTAGATTTTCTTGTGGGTTTGTTGGGTCCAAAATCAATGTTTCTAAATTTTAACGCAAACTATCTCTTTTTATCTTGACTTTAGTTATTTTCTATAATAATGCCTCAATTATGACAGACTGAAATAGCATTGAATTGATTCACCATATTTGGAAGCACCAGCAGTTGTTTTTAAGTCATGAAATAGTTTATTTCATTGTTGACATTGGTACTCATCTCCCTTAGTACAATCCTTGAAGGTGATTTTCGAGGCTTTGATTAGCTACCAATGTTGAAGAGGGTTCCTGGGTCTGTGCACATTTCTCCCTCCACCCCTGGATTGTAATTCCTCCCTGTGTTTTCCTCACGAGTGCAGGCTGCAGCAGCAGATTCTGTCACAGGCGTCCGTGCGTTCGCTGAGAGAGGAAGACGCTGCTGTGGAACCACTGGTTGGCGCTTCAAGTCCCGCCGCCAGCTTGTGCAGCATCTCGGAAAGGAGCAAAGCGGCCACTTCGGCTATCTCCATCACATCGAGCGACAGTGACTGCGACATCTGAGAAGAGAACCCAGAGCTTGAGGGTGCTTCAAGTTTCAGCACAATGAGTCCAGTGAACGCAAGCGGAGGACCCCAGTCGCCAGTCCTTGCATCATCCTTTTAGGAATGTTTTATTCTGCATTCACGGCGGAAGGCTTGACGACCACGGTCTTTAAAATAAAAAAAAAACTTGTGATTACCTTTATTTAAAGGATACGTATAGAAAATAAATTACCGAAGTGATGCCTCGATTACCATTTCTGCCAAGCTTCAAGATTTTGAGCACCTACCCTGTAACTTCGTGGGTATTTCATGTTGAAAGAAGGTGTTATATTTTTACTTTACTTTAAAGTTTATATATACATATATGTTTGTTTATCTATTTAAAAGAATTGTTTTGTTAGCTTTTTGCATTCTTTGTATGTTCATTTGTGCACAGCCTATTTGTAGAGTATTGTTCATTGGGTAGTGGTACACAGTTTGAAGGATAAATATTTAACAATTCAGTTTTCTTTTCTGAATCTTCAGTTCATGTGTTTTCCTGAATAGATTGTCATTGTGATTGCAAAGACTATGGGGATGCTTTAAATAAACATTTTGGATTGGTCAAGGAGAAAATCCGATTTAATCTGAATCAGCTAAACTTGGAACGGATCTGTTAATCCGATACTGTTAAAACCAAGCTTCGTGCCGCAGGGTCGCTAAACCTCGTCGAACTAAAATGGCTTCGTGTTATACAATTTGACGTTGATCTTTAAATCACTTGAGCTGTGTTTTGTTTTTGCTCGCGCCGTCTGATTTCATTTGCCTTTTTGCAATTGGAGAAATGATGCTTGTCTTCTGATTTAATGTGATTTCTTTTCTGCCGTAGAGCACTTAAGAATGTGAACTACACAATATGTCTTGACCATATGCAGTTATGCTTATTCAATGATATTAAGAGGATAGGCGAACTGCCGTGCATGCTGTTGTCAGTTGTGCATGACATTCAACATTACTTTATGCCTATAATCCTTGCAGTTTATAGTTACTATAAACAGTGAGAGACAAATTGGAAATATTCACCGCAGTATTCTTTAATAATGGAAAACATGTTGGCGTTTTCAAGCAGGCAGCGTTGTGTGCTGCCGAATTTTGAGATGTAAATGTAAAGCAGTTTTTGCAGGACAATAACCTTTACGACCGCAAATCTGAGGATAATAAGCAGCCCAAGACAAAACCTTAAAACAGAATAGTACGAAGCCTTAGTTTAATTCTACAAACAAATGTTGTTTTGTAGCATTTTGAATTGCAAGAGCAAGTTAATACTGAATTTAAATTGCTTTCATAAATCAGACGACAACGTTCTAACAGTTAAATCTAAGCAGCCAACCCTGAGAATTATCCAGGAATACTTCTTCGCATTTTGGTGTATTGTAATTCATTTGAAACAGTTCCTAGTGCAGAAAAAACAAATGTAATGTTACAGTGCGTGGCGAAACTATACATATATGAATCATTTTAGTATTGCTTTGTGTATAGCCTATTTAAATGTGTAAAATGTCGCGTAAATGCGGTTTAAACACCACGTAACAATGTTGTTTGGGAAATCTCTTTAAATTAAAGGAAAAGGGTCTTCATTTATTAGTAGACACACCCTGTTTCGTGCACACTAACGGTTATATTTTAATTCAACACATTATATAAACAAAAGTACACATCACGGTTTTGGCTCATAGAAATCAGCAATATTTACTTGATTAATTCGTATGAAGCATAATAATATCTATCGGGTCCAATTAACTCCACAATTGGCCATTTTACTAAATACTACGCAACCTATAAAATCTAGTTTGAAATTTGTCATCACCTCAGAGGGCATTAATTAAGGTAAATCAGACATTTATTAACTAATGTGTAGTAATCTTTTATGATAATCTCCGAAGAAATTAGTTTTTCATTCCCTGCTGTGTTCATACGCATAATGGGAGGTTGCGTAGAATTGATCATAAATTGTACAACAACTACGTATTTCTAACACTAAACTCCACTTCAAAGCCAATGCGCCGATTTCTTTGAGTCTGTTGTGAATGTTAACACATAGCTATCAGCAATCGACCTATTTATCTGCATAAAATGTAGGAAGGCAGATATAACATTTGGGCTACATTCTTGATGGATTGTTTTCATATCGAAGTACAGGGCAGTTGGCAAGCTAAAGGACAATTTTAAAACGCACATTTTTAAAACGCAGGTTTGCTCGTTCGCCAAGCCAAATAACTCAGGGCCCTAAAGAGGTAGTTGTGTTTCTCCAGCTGTATTTCACTCGGCAAAGATCTAACCATGTAGATAGTTACACAATTATGTACACATAATTGTTTCATATTTTAATAATCGGAAGGGTTTAAATTTTGCAGGTTTTGAGCTCTCAAAACTTCGCTTGTGTCGCAAACGTCAACATATATATTGACCGTTTCATTGGTTTGCTGAATCTCGTGATTAATTTTCACGACTGTCGATTTCATTGCTGCAGCTTCATGCAAAGATGCCGTTTCAAAGCAGCTGAAAGGATACTTTAGAAATTAACTTATGATCATTAGTTGCATTGGCCATGATTGCGGAAACCTATTTTAATCAATTTGTATTTTTATTGATTTTATTTACACTTAATGTTATACAAACCATCAGTATAATTGCTGATCGCCTCTAGTGACTTTGCCAACTACAGTTAGGCTCAAATCAAGCAGGATACAACTTCACCCGGAAGAGATCTGTACTTGTAGAACAATCAGTAGTGAATATCCGTGTTACCCATTCAATTTTGCGATGAATCGCCATGAAGTTGCCCTTTTCTTTGAAACCAATAGATCACGATTTCCCCAAATAGGTCAGTGTTTCTTACTAAATAAACGGTAATTTCGGACTAATATTTGTATATTTATCACATCATTGAGAGCCAATGAACGTGGAGCATTTTGGACTAGTGTTATGAAATTTACTAGCATTCGATCTACTTGGTCGTGCCACCGACAGGGCATTACAATCTTCGTTAATTTAGCAGAAATCAGCCATTCGACCTCGAGAGAGGAAGAACTTTCACCCGCCGTTAGTACCGCGGAAACTAAACGGTGGAAATTTTGTTGACTCGAAAGGACAGTGATTTAATTAACAAAAACAACCAGAAACATGTAATTTATAGTCATCCAGCAATTAATATGTTTACACTGCAATGCTGAATGAGGTTAGCTCAATGTGTAGGGAATTAATGCAATAATATGAACTGTTTCATAAGATTCCAAAAACATTGAATGATCGTATTAATTGTCTGCTAGATGGTAAAGCTGCTTTAAAATAGTTGATTTTTTTCAGTTATTCATTAGGCGTTATATATTTATTTTTAAAAATCACTGTTAAATAATTGTGATGGAATAACATTCATTAAAACAACTGTGTAATTACTGTTATGTATTTCATTGCAGCTGCGAAATACGTTCCACGTTTTCTTAAAATTAGATTCTCGAGCGACTACGTTTTCAACGAAACTGCATTTATGTCATGAGAAATATTAATCAGACAAAGCATTTAAAGTTAACATTGTAACTGTAGATGCAGAAATGAACCCGGTGGGAGTTAAATGCTTTAGCCTTCAACTGTTTAGCAACACATAAATAAAAAGTAACGGCCAAATATAGAAATTGCATATTGTATAACAAGCGACATGGGAGTGGGATTCTGGGGATAGTATTCATTATAAAAAAAGGTAAATTCGTCGCTTATTTAAGCTTTCATGGCATGCTCCAATAACATAGAAGGACTATATGACCAAAAAGCGCAATATTGCTTTTCCGTTCTGTTCTGAACTTAAAGAGAAAGTAAACATTGTACTCTAAGGTGGTTAGGGGAGGAGATATGCAACAGCTTATTATCTTTTGTGCACGAGGCTAGGGAAATATTTGAAAAATATTTCCGTTTCTATTCAAGCGTGAGATAGACCTCAACAGGAATGAATGAAAAAATCTTGTAAGTAGTCAATAACATTGTCAAACTTCTCTGAGTAATAAACGCTAATGATGGGATCTTGAGTCCCTGGAGGACAAAGGGCGCTTTAAGTATTCTGTGATGTTGTATTGGCTAACAAGGAGTTTACAAAAGATTTACCAGGCAACATTTTGAATCCGCAAGAGGTAAGCAAAGCAAAAGGCTGGGGTTCAGACAGCATTGAACTATATACAAGAAGAGAGAAGGAAGAGAGAAAGGCAAGCGCACGACTGAATGGGTGAGTGCATTTCTTTAAATGAAAATATTTTGAGCTTAGTTTGTTATTTCAAAGCAACAGCATTCAGTTCCAGTTTAAATGCTATGAATTTGCTCCTTTTTTTCGCCAACATTGGATGATGTTACATGTTCGTTTTGATTCAGCCTGGGTACTGCTTGGCTGATTTTGAGTCAACGCAATTGACCTGAAATGACAGGCTTTTTGTTTTTTTTCTGAGATACAAAAATTGGGATTACGGTGGACACAATTTAGTGACATTCTAATTGAAGCGAATTCAAATAAAATGTTACGTTTCGTCTAATCTATCTGACAGTCATTAACCTGATATGTAAATTGCACTCACTAGCGATTTATCAAAATCATTGTGGGTAAATGTTAAATACAATATTAGTGCCTAGATCTTCATTTTTTTCGGTAAAAATAGTGATTCTGAATACAATTATCCTCCTCTCCGTGCCTTCCACTGATACTACAGTTAGGCTTGTACAGCAAAAAAATGTCAGGCCTTTTTAATTACAACTAATACTAAGTATTGAAGTATTCAAGTTCAAACTATGAATTTAAAACTACTTGCAATTCATTCTCTGCAGTTGTTTTGCCACATTTTAGGGCAAAATACATGTATTAATTAGTTAAAGAACATTAACATAGCCCTATAGCCATGTCACACAGTACAGTATTTTAAATTCACATAGATCTGTTTGGGAAAATGTTTAACTTCTTGAGTGAAAGAATGTAATTAAAAAGAGTTGTGATTATCTTAGTCTCGAAAATGAAGAGAAAAAATTCTGAAACTGTTGCCATACTTATAAATTTAATTAAGTAACTCAATGATATGAATTATTAACAGTATGAATAATTCAATAAATTAATTCAATGATAAATGAAATAAGTTCTAATTTATTGTGATTATAAGGATGACTGAAAAGTATAGGAAATGTGTGTGAGATATCACAAAAACCTGTGAGGTTTCCTGGTACATAACTCCACTGTAGGTATCAACTAATGTTTTGAATGTGTCTAATACATTTTATTTCTCAGATCTTAAGTGCTACATTATTTCAAAGCATTAACATTGCTTGAGTGAAGATGTTTATTTGGGGTTTAAATTTATTATGCAATTTATATAAACTGGCTGTATATCCCTGGATAATTCTGGGTCTTATCTATAACAAATTAAGTTTTGTACAATCTTGATAAGGACATCACAGATCAATTCTTAACGAGGATATCTTGTTGATATTGTAGTCATCTGCTCCATTATGAGGGCATATTTTTGTGGGTGGTGGTAGGAATTGAACTTTCAAGTTTGCCAGAAACAATGTGCAAATCAAATTATTTTGTGAAACATTGTAACATTGTATTCACCTATCGAGTCACCTCAACTTATCACTCAGAGGTTGAAATGGCCATTCCTAATTCCAAATTTTCTTATTGCATTAATGGTTTATTTGCGTTGCACATTTTTCAACCAAGTTGCTTTTTTTCTCTCTATCAGCATTACATTGAGTTGCCACTTCTCTGGTCCAGCCACCGAAACATTCTTCAAATGTTTTGTGACATTCTTTGCCTTCCATTGTTTCAGTAGCACCAGATTTGACAAGAATAGTTAGGTTTTGCACTGCTAGCATTTAGGCAGATTAGAACAAAGATCTATACATTAATCCTTTCTCACTACTAGTCTGGTTCTACTTCTAAATCAAACCATTTCCTAAGATCCGCATGACTTTTCTGTCTAGTGAAAACTCTTAATGGGAAATATGTTAATAGCTTCCAGTTTAAAAAAAATCACAAAAATTAATATTATTTACTTACTTTGTTTGTGGCATTCTTAAGGACGTTGTGGAAATTTGCAAGTATGGTTTCCCCCAATCCTGCAGCCTTTTCTTCTAAATATTACAATTTTTATCAATGATTGAGTATGTAGTTGATAGTAACAGATTTGTTTATAAAATATTTATGGCTTTGCTTGTTAGTAGACCGAGTGTGCTGAAAATTTTAAGGGTTCCTAAGAATAAATGAATGTGCTGTAATCAGTGGACCTTCTGTAGATTGTGAGAAATGTATTCATACCGATTGCTCGTGTATCACAGAGCATACCGCTGCTTTTAATTGTATTCATGATGTAATTACAAAACACATCACCTGCTTTCAGATCAACTCACTTGAAACGGATTTTAATCCTTGCTAATGGCTGCTGTACGGCAAAATTATAAATTTGCAATAGTTTGCTGTAATCATCAGTATTTTGCAAATATACAGAATTCTTTTTTAAAAATATGATGATAAATGATATTTGATTTACTAATCTCACATGCTATGCGATAGTTTTCATTTAAATGTAAAATTCTGCTTACGGATTAGTCATTTTAATAACTATTATTTGTGATAGTGTTACGGTATTCTTTAAAATTTCTTGTATTCTTTCTGGATGCAGTCGCAGGTCTGTCCTTAATGGAGAGCTTTGTTTTTCTGATTTTTTTTTTGTTTTCCCTTCAGATCCCCAGAAAGGAACCTGAGCAACATTGATTTTTGACGGCCTCGTGCTACGAGTTAGCCGTCGAAATATAACAATAATAAGGGTATTCTGTCCCAAATGCCGAAAATTGAGTAGATAATGATTACATCTATCAGTTGTTGACATTTCCTCTCAATATAATTGTCGAGTTTCTTTCAGTTATGATCGAAAGACTTAGATTAAACTCCCAACACATAAGAGAAGTATGAAGGATTGCAATTAAGGTATTAATAATTAAATGATGCAACTTCAAGAGTTGAAACAGACTTACAGAAAGTTCGGGTGGCCGTGCTCCAAACTGAAGTTTTAACGTAAAACGTAACCAAAATGTTTCCCAAAGTGAATTTAACCGGTCACATAGATTCTGTGATATTTAAATATGTAAATCAGATTAGAGCTGTAAATTAACGATGCATTGTTTTTACAATAATCTTGTTAGGAGCAAACAAACACATTCTTTCAATACCGAACGTTTTCAGACCTCTATGATATTTAATATAAAACAGATACAATTGCACATCTATACCTTTAAATGGGTGAAATGGATTTGTATTTCCATAACTGCATTATCATTGTCAGGCTGCCAATTACTTTTCACAATAATTTCATTCTTTTCTAGTTCGTTTTGAGAAAGGTACATTAGTAAGATATACTCAGAAGTATTCATTGCATGCTTCCCATTTTGGGGTACTTGGACTTGCCAGGGAATTTAATTATAAGCCAGTGAAATATTTATTTATAAATATCTTCCAAAAAGTTTCCTATGGCTAATCAATCATTTAATTTTGAACGAAGTCCAAGGTTTTGTTAATATATTTGCTACTGTAGACATCATAACAATATTGTAGTTATTATCAGGCACCTCCACAGCATAATTTTGTAACTCTGATATCAGAAATTCAGGGGATGCTGGATACTTGAGCATCTGCTTTGTTCCCGTGTTTCACACAATTTCATCCACATGTCGTAAAATTATTCAATTGCTTATAGGTTTACCAGATCACTTAGTTTTCCTTTACACTGCCATTGTAGTACCTGTGTTAATATGAATATACTAGGATTGAATTATATCTGTTGAAATTACTAGTACCAAGCAACTAAAGTGTCCCAATTCTGGGATCTATTATACCAAGAATAGGAAATTTGTGTTTATCAATAATACAAGGACATCTCAAGCTATATGAAATAAAACTATTTACATTCAGAAATCAAATCCCTTATATAAAATTGGTTTGATAATAGCACCTCCTATTATGAATGGGATTGCCACCTAGATCATGGCTGAAATATCCTTTTCTCTAAGCTTCCAATCATTTCACATGTGGTAGCTATGATTAGAAATTATTTATATGTATAAACTATAATTTTCTGTCTATATTTGAATTTTAGAACTTGTACACTGAGCTGGTCCCAATGAAATATCTAACATATGTTTATGTTAAATAGGTGGTAAGCAGGCCTTACAGGGAGTTACCTAACTGGTTACAAGTAAATACCAGCATCACAGATTCTCCCAACACTGTGGGGGATTAGTCTAATTGCTATTGAACATCTCCTTGGTCCTTGGGAACAAATGGACTAATGTAGCAATGCAAGGAAAATATAAGCATCATACTCTATATTCCATACAATGCTTATATTGCAGATATGCACATTGCAAAAACTATAACTGGTATGAAGTATAACTTGCACGATTACCTGCAGTAAAAAGTTGTTCTTTTGGGGTAAAAGTTTCAACATAGATTCTGTGCTGTGCAAGTATGTACTATAATATTTAGCTGGTATGTCTTTGCTGATGTATTGTATGTCTGCATGGCAACAGATGGACATCTTGTGGAAAATTCAAAATGGACCCAGCATTCTTTTCAAGTAACATTGGTTGAACCTTGAAAATGTGTTACTGATATATTGTTGTCCTTCATTGATGGTTGTAATATTTTTCTTTGTTAACTCCAGACTCTCTTAAAAACATAATTAGGACAATTTTGCTTTTTTGTTTTGTGTTTGGAGCTCATCCCATCATTTGAACTATTTAGTTATTAGTGCATAAGAAGATGCAGAGTGGTAGAAAAAAATCATTTGGCCCATTAGCTGTCTCCATCTGGAGCTCAGCACAAGTTAAAGCAGCAGTGCACAACAGCTAATTTTAAAACACGTCAACATTAGACTGCTGACATTACTCAATTGTTAGATCATAGATAACCCCCTCAATCTGTTTTTTTATCTGACCAAGGTCTATGTTAGTGAACTGAGACCAAATAGAAAACTCTTAAGAATATATAAAGGCAAGAATTGTTCGCTTAAAAAAGACAAAGATCCATCTAGTTTGACATCCACTAGTTTGGTAGTTACATGTGATTCGGTGATAATTGAGTTATTACTTAATAGTAGCAATAAGTCATTGCCGATGAGTTTGTGGCTAACTTTGGGAACCATATGTTCAAAGTTATCTGATTTTTCTGCCAATCATGTTACACTTAATACATATCAAATTCAAATTAATTATATACCACATCTAAAATGTAATGTTCTGAAGTAAATATAGCTACTTTTCATTTGAATAATTTTATTTAATCTTACAGGTTGCCCTCTCTTGGCCTTTCTCAACCTTGAAGAGTGATGAAGTATGGAGAATATTTTCTAAGACTTATACATAATCTACCAAAAAAGACTTATCTGATTTTAAATGAATAAATGAACATGGCTAATGACAGATTTCTGATCTACAATAGTTAAAGGCTTAACTCTCAGTCCTGAGTAGAAAATAATAGTCACATCTGCTGTAATATTTTGCAATGTAAAACTATCAGACACCAGATACCTGAATACAAAAAAAAAGGTGGGTTCTTGCCCAGTGTTGACCATCCACAAAATCTCTTTTGTACTATTTTTTGGTCCACACATGGCTTCAGATAAAGTGCTCAAATGGTAAACATCAGGCTGAGGAATATTTTTCAAAATTCGACCAATAGAAAAAAAATGTAAACATGCAATTGTCCAGCAACTCAAATATGTATTTGGACAAAATTTCCAAAGGTTTTGACTTCCAAAAAAAAATCCAGTTCCAAAGAAGAGTTATATTGAACTTGAAATGTTAACTTGGTTCTTCTTTTCACTAGACCTGCTAAGTTGGACCAGTACTTACTGCTTTTATTCCAAAAGGCTTGATTTCACCTCAGCCTAAAATGTCTTATTAGTCATTACATCTATCAAAATCCTGTCAAAATTTGGGATTTAGGACCACAGTTTCCTAAGAGAGGCCATTGAAATGGCCATTTCATAATTTTTGGATTGTTTATTAAGTTTGTTAGGAAGCAACTGTTTAGATATGTTGCACTATAGGTAAATAGAAAAGTGTACAACTGGTGACAATTGAGAATGACTGTAGGTTGAACAAGTGGTTGGCACAGAATGAACTGATCGCATTAAAGCTGTAAAGGCAGCAATCTGCTGTCCAGTCAAAGTGTTAGGGAATTCATCCTCCTTTTCTGGTCCATCTTTGATCTGAAAAAAAGCACCTGCCTGGCAAGCACTGCCCCATGACAAGTTCTGCCCCTTGAATCTGTGTAGTTGTTGACAGACTCTGTTTCTAGGGCTAGTATTTTATACTATATCAATTACCTGTTTGAATTCATCCAGCCAAGGAACACAGCATAGGTGCCCAAATGACAGGATAGTCACCTCCCTCTTACACCTTGAGGTCAGTTTACATTATGCTAGGGATATCTCTTTATGTTTCTAAACACCTGCACAAATAGTGGACTATATCAAGCTTCAAATTGTTAACTTGAAATGGCAAAGTGAAACGCTGACAGGAGTGACTTACAAGATTCTGGGGATTCTTTTCAGCGTTGTTTATGCTATTTTAATAAGATCAGTGCTGCATTATTGCATTTCATAAGCCCAGAAAATATTTGTTTATGAAGGGTCCAATTTCTTACAATAAGCCATGCCATTTACCGCCAGTGAACCTTTTTAAAAAATTCCACATGCACTGTAATAAGTAAAGAGATAATACCATGATACAGGGTAGATAGAGTTTTTCTTTTCTCAGCAAACCGGCTAAACCTTACAATGAACGTACTGACATGTGAACTTACATGTGCGTACTGTCTACTGGCCTCAATATTTGGGAAAAGACGTTCGAAATATCTGGTTTTCAATAATAATACATGGGAAAATAATGAAATAAAAGTCCTCGGGGAAGAAAAAGTAACGTCTTGCATTTCTGATAAACCTTTCATAACTTTAGGGGGTCCCAAAAGTTTTATAGTCAAATGAAATATTTTTGAAATGTAGTTCAGTGTTGTAATATGGGAAAGACGAACGTTCCAGTAGACAGTATATTGACAATTCGTAGACTGGCTCTTGGTTTAATGCCTCGTACAAAATACGGTATAACCAATATTGCGGCATGCCTATAGTATTTCTTTGGAGCATTATCCTACCTTTTTTTTAAAAAATGCGCTTAAATCTCTGAGAATCCCATTAAGTTGCAGACCTCATTTAAAATATGGCTGAACACTGCACTGCAGTTGTACTGGCCAAGGTAATGCACTGCCCTCAGAAGTTCGTTTACTAAACGTACTTGAAGTCTGTCGGTATTTCAGTGCTGAAGTGGCAGTTTTCACATATTCCTGAATAGTAAAGAAAAGAACAAGCGACTTTTTTTGTTCGTAACGTTGCTACGTTTTAAGATCTCAGGTCAGGAAATTAGGGACCCGCAGGTTTTTTTCCGGCTTTTCTCTGTTCTAATATTTCAATAGTACTTTAGCATTTATTTGCGTAAGTATTTAAATAGATGTACAAGTGAGTCGCCTCTATGTTTTAACCATCTGTTTGCAACGTGTAAATCATTGCTGTTTTCCCGACAAACTGCTTCAAAATGCATCGTTTCCCTTGCTGGGCTAACATCTCCGCTATTGGCCTTGTTGGTAATCTGTGGTCCCCTTCTATTTACACTGCTCCGTTTAAACATCAGTTGATCAAATATGCAGAGCTTGGTGCATGCATTGTTGCACACATGTTCACCGTTGCCTTCAGCCCCGTTAAAAGTAAGTTTAGTGAGCATACACAGTAGCATTGCTGTGCTTCAAAAGTTTGAATTAAATGAAGATGAGTTTTAAAAAATGCCTCATAAAATATCTTGAAAACGCAAAGGATCGGAACTTTATCAGGTGACTTCTCGCGGATGTGAAACTATCGTCTCCAGAGAAGTTTACACGCTTCTTTCAGACTTATACTAAAACTTCCATGTTCCAACAATGCTAACATTTCAAAATAAGTAAATCAAAGGTTGCCTTCTTGTACGATGAGAAACAACTTTCTATCTATAAAATTGTATGTTTTAGTGTAATCAATTGTAAAACGCAGATATTTATATGTTTGTGTTGGACTTTTGGTTCGGCCGACATTTACTCACTTTTAGAGAATCAAATTGTCATTTTGAAGTGACACTTTAATGTAAAACTCGATTGCTGAAGTAAAAGAACAAAACGGAAAGAAATTGTTACATACCGTTAATCGAAGGTAATGTAGTGTTACTCGGCACTAAATCAACAGATGCTTTGAAATGGCCCCTTTTAAGGAAAAACCTTACCTTTAAAACAAAATGCTCAGGTTCCTAATCTGATAGAATGATGCAAACAAATTTATGTTTGGCACTTCAAAATGATACTGTCTGCCATATGTATATGTGCTGTATACCTATGTACTGCTTTCTTATTTTCTGTTTCGAAGCTATACGTTCCCCTGAAGTGGTAATTATAATTATATTGGCCACAACAGCAGCGATGCTCTCTACTAGAGCCCTTGCAGCCACTGTACAATTCCTAATCCCGAGCTTCGCTTTACCAATTAATAGCCCCGCTGGAGCTGCTTATTGTTCACTCAGACGCCGTCCTTGGTATTTGCCCTCTTTCTCTTCAGCCTCTACAGGGAATCCAACATGGCAATCAGGAAGCAATTTGCGAATTGGCTGCTTCTGTAAATAATCTTCTACGTCTTAACAAAGGAGCCTTTTTATCTAGGGTTTATTGTTGCTGGACAATTTTAAAGGAAAAAGATGTCATATTAGCTTTTATTCCCTTTGCATGGCACGTTTCGTGCAATAAATTACTGATTGTCTACTTTTCATTCGCTATATACTTCTACCCTTTGTTTGGTTCCAATGAAAACCTAAAGACGAAATGAGTTCATTGGCATTCACAATGCGCTGCCTCTAATTGACATCCAACATCCCGTTTCTCGGCGAGGGTTGCAATTGACAGATAACAACAAACTGGCCCTATTTACTAGATTTGTTGTGGAGGTGCTTGTCTAAAATCATCCTTTTGAAAATCTTGTCATTATGTTGAATTGGCGTGCTGTGATAATCACAACTCAAGGTAAACATTTTAACCTGTTTGTACTCAAAGCGGTGACTGAATTCTTAAAGCATGTATTGCTTGGGAAAATTAAGCACGAATTCTGTCTTGACTCCCGTCAATCAGTCACACACCATTTGCTGCTTTAAAGTAAAACACCAAAATACATCATTGTGAATGAAATGGAACAATAATTTCATTTAAGTGTAGGTTTTATTTTGAAGCATTTTTGTTGACTTTTTCTTTTTCTAAAAAAATGTCAAATCCATAGCAGTTATAAAGTAAACACCATGAAAAGAGCAGCTATTACAATAAGCAACCGTTTAGTCTAGTACTTGCAAGTGTTGTTGTGATACAGTTGAATCGGTAAAATTAAATGAAGCTTGTCAAATTTTTTTAAAGGTGTAGCAACGGTGATCTTAAAAGTTTTTATACATTATATATCTCCACATGTATCTATAATTACATATGATTTGAGTCATTCACAATTTGAAATGTTGAAAGAATGAAGGAAAAGCAGCCAATGTCACCCGAGCTAGAATTAATAAGCAACTGTGAATATACAAACTTCCTTCAGCAGCAAATAACTCCAAATTGACCTCACCGCATACGTACTTACAGCAAGGAAATAGTGTCCTTTAATAAATGGGCCAGCAAAATATAATTAGGCCTTAACTATAGAATTGTGTCTAATATGTTGTAACATCCCAGTGTCATTTTACAATGAACAAAAGTGGGAGCGAGTCCCCTCTTAAGGGATTGTGCAGGCAAAAGCACATAGAACCCTGTGTGAATAGATCTTTCTATTAGAGTGAGATACAGCTGTAATGACTCAATTTTGTTGCCTTGGATCTCATAAACCCAAAATTTCAATTTATGACCCCACATGAGGTCCTGATTTCCACTTTGTGAAGCTCTGAAAAACGGGATTCCCAAATGCTGATCACAACCAGCAAATCAGGGCCAATGGTTATAAGCTGAAGTTAATAAAATCAGTGCTGAGCCTGGATAATCGCAAAGTACCTAACTGATAGATGAAGTACTATTCACTCAAAATTAATTTGGGCTTCATTGTACTCACATAGGAGGCTGAGGTCACTGCAGAGGTGTGATGGGAGACCAAGATTACAAGTTACCAAAAGCACAGAATCATATTTGCGGACTTGATTGTACAGAGATGATCGACAAAGATTCACCCAGTTTACTTTTGTCCTACTCGATGTAGTAAATGTCATATTGTAAGCAGCAAATACAGCATGGTAAACTGAATGAGGTATAAGGACATCACTGATTCACTTGACAGGAGTGTTTGAGGCCTTCAACGGCAGGAGGACATGAAAGGACACCTGTTGCATTTCCTGCATTCGCACTGGACAGTGATAGAAGAAGGGGAGTTGGATATCATAGACCAAAAGGTTCTTTTGGACCACTGAAAAGAGAGAAGAAGAGGTGTTTGGCAGTTATGTTACATTAGAGGTGGCAACAAATTTGATTGGGGATGATCTGTGGCATGTAGAATTTCCAGCAGGAGGGAGAAAAAGACATATTGGAAGCACTGCAAATGAACACTGTGGATACTCTTTTTTTAATTCTTTATAGATTACAATTACAATAAGTATTGAAGGCCCAAAAGAAAACAATTCACTTTTTTAGGAAAAAACGCCTGGTTGTTTAAAGGATTGAGATTAGGAGTTTTTGCATCTTCAAGGATTGGAACACAATACAGAAATTTTGACCCATTTATGCAGATATTTTACACAATATGTTGCATAACAACTTCCACATATGATGATTCTAATAATGCTGTAACCACTTAGACAAATATGTCTTTTTACTATTAAAGTACCATTCGCTTTCTTGAGCAATGGGAAATTAGTATCCTCAACTCATATGTGAAGTGAAACACATTGCAAAGTTTAAAGCATCGTCAATATCATTTGAAGCAGGTTGCAGGAGTTTTGAATACTGAGTTTGAGGAGAAAGTTAAGGATAAACACTGAACATTAAGAGGATTTAGGTTAACAACCTTACTATAATAAGAGTTGCATTTATAAAGCATCATATTACATGAACTGTCCTCAAAGCAATCTTCAGGGTATGTATAACATTCTTAGAAGTTAGCAACTTATGAAAGGAGGGAGGCATATTGTACTATCGACATCATACATAATGAATGAAAATTTGTTAAGTATTTAGTAGCATTTGCTGACAAAAATTGTTGACTAAACTATCAAGAGAGCTTTTATTTCTTTTCAGCATAGATGTTAAGTGATATTTACTACCTCATCTGGAGATGGCAAGAGAAAGAATGCAAACTCTCAGTACTGGAAAAAAGTGCAATATATCTTGAATACAGATTGTAGCCTGAGGCTCAAAACCATAATATTTTGACTGTTACTAACTAAGCCAAATTGACACAAAGTGCATTGGGCAGAAGTGCTATCCAACCCCGTGATATACATGAGGATATAGAACTTAGTGACTAGTACAACATGAAGCCTACCAGCCAAATCATTCCCCAATCTGACATCTATCTCTGGCATTGAAAGCCTTTAGAGTATCTCTACTGTTACCAGACCCTGATTAAATATATTTTCTTTAACTTGTGGTACCTTTATACTCTTTTCCATTGGCCCCTTTGACAGCACACTGAAACTTAACTTATTTTCAAACGGGATTTTTGATATTTTCCTCACTCGCAAGATCTGTGAGCATCTTGTGTCCAGGAGAAAGATGATTTCTCTCACTTGTTTAAGTGTTCACTGTTCCTTTGGACACAAACTCCTAAAAGCTACCCTCGTCAATAGTTATGCCCAAGTAGATACCGACTACTCTTAATGCTGCAGACATAGATTTTGCAGATTTAATTTCTGGGGAACACCACAGCCAACCTAGTTTCCTTCAGTAGAAGCACTTGGGGCAGTTTCCCACCTGTCTCCCATCTGGTTCACTTCTTTGAATAATCAGGAACAGTTTTGTTTTCTCTGCCTGGCTCTCTCTTTCTCTCCAATTTGTCTCAGGGTTATTTACCGCACTTTTATCTCTCTCTGGTTTGTGACAGCTTGCAGACCCAGATCCCCTATGTTTATGGGTCTGTATGTTAACTCATAAGTCAGAATTTCTGTCTGGCTGGGCTCACTTCCCCTCTGTTCCTTACCATGCATGTAGATTGGAAAGGGTGTAGAATATTTGAACACCTCAAGAAATTGACGACATAAAGGTTTTTGTAGGTAGCCTCAATTTTAAGTGCCCATATTCACCTGTTGCTTAAGACATTTCTAGTTGCATCTGGTCCGGCCACATTTCTTGAGGAATTTGTGCCTATAAACCTCTAGCACTAGCTGGTATTCATTTGAAATGACTCCTTTTGCTACCTCATAGTCAGTGACCATCTTCTCAGGTAAGAGGCAGTAATTTTTGTGAGTTTTCCCTGTCAGTCTGCTCTATAATAGCGATTTTCATTTCTGTTCTGGCCACTTTAACTGCTATGCTAAGCTTTCAAAGAGGTAAAGAAAGCATCTGCCTTTTCCATACAAAATCTTTGGATTTATTGAGCAAACCTGAATACGGCAGCCCTTAAGTTAAAGTTGGGTATGGTTCTTTCACCAGAGCTATCTTCAGTTTTCCTTCTCTGTTCAAGTTGTTTTAATTTAAACTCACCATTTTTTTCCTTTCTTTGGATTCTCCTTCTTCTTTCATTCCCGTCCCTCTCTCTTTTCTTCCCATTTTTGGATTCTCTATTCCAGTTTTAATTTATCTGTTTCACTCTCATCACTCTCCACCACTTTGAACTTCCTGTTTTTCCGGCTCTCAGGTGGAATGCACCTCTAAATGCCTACCTACCTCTTTTACTTCTTCCAGAATCAGGAGTTTTAGTTTTTCATAAGCTATTTCATTCTGTCCTATTCGAGCATTAATACCAGAATAGCTAAGGAGCTGGCTCTAGAAATAATATATGCTTTGGTGGTCATCTTCCAAGATTCTATATACTTTGGAACAATTCGTACAGATTGGAGTGTAGCTTATGCAACTCATCTATTTAAAAAGTGAGAGAGAGAGAAATCCAAGAATTATAGATGTGTCAGCCTGATGTCAATAATGGGGAAAGTGCTAAAGTCCATTGTAAAAGATTTCATAGCCGAGCAGTTAGAAAACCATGGCAGGATCAGACAGAGTCAGCATGGATTTGCAAAAGAGAAATCATATGACTAATCTACTGGAATTCTTTAAGGAAGTAACCAGTAGAGTTGATGAGGATGAACCAGTGGAATGCAGTTTATGTGGACTTTCAGAAGGCTTTCAATAAGGTTCTACATAAGAGACTGCTGTATAAAATGCATGGGAATGGTGGGACCGGGTTGGTGGGGGTGGGGGTGGGGGGTAGGTATTTAGATGGATATGTATTGAGATGGATGGAAAATTGGTTGGCAGTCAGGAAACAAAGAGTAGGAATATATGGCCTTTTTCTGAAGGACAGGCAGTTACTAATGGGGTACCAGGGGGTTCAGTGCTAGGATCCCAGCGATTCACAATAAATATTAATGATTTTAGATAAGGGATCTAAATGTAATATCTCCAAATTTTCAAATGACACAGAATTGCGTGGGAGGGTGAGCTGGGAGGAGGGTGCAATGAAGTTTCAGCACGATTTGGACAAGCTCAGTGAGTGGGCAAAAGCCTGACAGATGCAGTATAATGTGGATAAATGTGAGGTTATTCACTTTTGTAGCAAAACCAGGAAGGTACATGGAGAGAAGGAACTGTGCCACATGACCTGGGTGACCTGATACACAAGCTGCTGAACGTAAGTATGCAAGAGCAGCAGGCAGTAAAGAAGGCAAGTGGTATGTTGTCCTTCATTTCAAAAGAATTTGAAGACTAGAGCAGGGATGGCTTGCTAAAATTATACAGGTGAGACCACACCTGGAATATTATGTGCAGTTTTGCACTTCTTATCTTGCTATACAGGGATTGCAGTGAAGGCTTACTAGTCAGATTCCTGAGATAGTGGGACTAATATATCAGGAGATATTGAAGCAATTAGGATTATACTTGCTTGAGTTTACAGGAATGAAGGGGGATCTCATAGAAATCCATAAAATTCTAACAGGACTATATAGGTATATAGGTAGATCCAGGAAGGGTGTTCCTGATGCAGAGGAGTCAAGATCAAAGGGTCAGTCTAAGGATATGGAATAAACCGTTCCAAACTGGGATGAAGAGAAATTTATTCATCCAAAGAGTGGTGAGCCTGTGGAATTCACCACCACAGAAAGCAATTTTTCAAGATTTCAAGAAAGAGTTGGAAATAGCAAAAAACAAAACTAAAAAACTGTGGATGCTTGAAATCAGAAGTATAAACAGAAATTTATTGAAAAACTCAGCAGGTCTGGCAGCATTTGGTAGAAAGAAAACAATATGTACATGGCACTTGGAACTAAAGGGATCAAAGGGAAAAAGCAGAAACAGAAACAGGCTATTGAGTTGGATGACCAGCCATGATCATAATGAATGGTAGAAGTGCCTCAAAGCGCCAAATAGCCTACTTCTCTTCTTATTTTCTATGTTATTATGTTACCAAATGTGGACACCTTAGCGCTTTTAAATTTAGAAACTCATGAAAATCTTTTCACAGGTTCACTTTTCTTCAATACAGTGTTTTGAACTTATCAAACGAGTATTAATTAAACTGGATACAAATTTCTTAGCGCTGACCTAGAGATTTGATTTCACTGACTTTGGTTGGAATGGTCTTTCCGATGCAGTTGGTTGCATGTATTCCATATGAATTCCCTGGTTTTAGCTCATTCTGTGATCAGATGATCACAACAGCTATGTTATGTCAGTACTTGGCATTTTTAGAAATCATTTTCATCCATGGAGGTCTTGGGTTCTAAAATGTCAGTTGAATCTCAATAGTGTAGTCCATGCTTAGTGTTATCATAGCATCTTGCACTGAACAAGTATATACAAGGAGACATCTTTAATTCAAATAAAACCAAACTGTTCTACTGCCTTTTACCAGATCACTTTTTAATGGGAACCAACCAGGGATCAAACTATTCTGGATTTGTTATTTTGGAATGAGGTGGGATTAATGAATGATCTCAAAGCAAAGAATTCTCTAGAGAAGAGTGATCATGCCATGTTATAATGTCTAACTCAGTTAGAGGGGCTAGAAACGGACATCCCACACTAGTTTTCTGGAGATAAGCAAAAGTAATTACACCGGCATGAGAACAGATGTAGCCCAGTGGATTGGATGGGAAGAGTAAAAGGGTGGTCAGTTGATGACTAATGGCAGATGTTAAAGGAGATACTCAATTGCTCCCAAATAAAATATATTCCAGAAAAGAAGAAAGAGTGCAAGGGGAGAAGCATCCATGGCTAAGAAAAGAAGTTAAAGTTAATCTAAAGAAAAAACTAAGGGATACACTGCAAAGACAAGTGATAGGCTGGAAGATTGGGAAATTTTTAAAGATCAACAAAGGGTTATTAAAATGTCATAAAAGAGCAAAGGTAAATTATGAAAGAAAACTAGCACAAAATATATAAACAGCTAGCAAAAGCTTCTGTACGTATCACATATTCTCAGAGAAGAGAATAACTAAAGTCAATGTTGGTTCATTAGACGATGAAACTAGGGAGTTAATATTGGGGAGAAATAGCAAACTCACTAAATCAGTATTTTTTTCTTTTTCAGTTTTCACTGGTACTATCCTGATATTAACATGTAATGCAGAGGTTATAGAAGGTGAGGAACCTAGAACAATCATCATCACTAAGGAAAAAAGTACTGAGCAAATTATTGGAATTGAAGACAGACAAGACTCCAGGGCCTGGTGACCTGCATCCTTATAGGTCTTGAAAGAAGTAGCAGCAGAGATCCATTGATTATAATATTCCAAAACTCCCTGGATGTGGGAAATGTTTTGGTGGATTGGAAAAATACTAATATAACACCCTTATTCAAAAAAGGAAGGAAGCAGAAAGTAGGAAACTATAGACCAGTTAATTCAACTTGTGTCATTGTGAAATTGTTCGAATCCATTATTAAGGAAGCAATAATTGGACATTTGGAAAGTCAACACACAATCCATCAGAGTCAGCATGACTTTACAAAGAGGAACTTATATCTGACTGTTGGTTGCTAGATTTCTTTGAAGATTTGACAAGCAGTATAGAAAACAGGGATCCTGTAGATGTAACAAAAACAGAAGTTGCTGGAAAAGCTCAGCAGGTCTGGCAGCATCTGTGAAGATAAAATCAGTTCCAGGTCTGGTAACCCTTCCTCAGAACCCCAGATGCTGCCAGACTGTTGAGTTTTTCCAGCAACTTGTGTTTTTGTTCCTGATTTACAGTATATGCAGACATTTTGGGTTTTTATCCTGTAGATATCATATATCTGGACGTCCAGAAGGCATTTGATAAGGTGCAACATAAAGGGTCAGTATACAAGGTAAGATCACCTGGGGCTGGGTAACTTATTAGCTTGGATAGAAGATTGGCTAACCAATAGAAAACAGTGAGTCAGGATAAATGGGTCTTTTCTGGTTGGCAAAATGTGACTAGAGAAATACAACAAAGTTCAGTCCTTAGGTCCCAATTGTTTACAATGTATTTATAATGATTTGAGTGGGGGAATAGAAAGCACTAAAACCAAATTTGCAGATGACACCGAAATAGGTAGGAAAGAAAGTTGCAATAAAGAAATAAGAAATTTACAAATAGATTTGGATAGCTTAGGTGAATGTGCCAAAAATTTGGCATATTAAGTTTAAAGTGGATAAGTGTGAGGTTATTCACTTTGGTCAAATGAATAGAAAGGCAACTTGTTATAGAACATAGAACAATACAGCGTAGAACAGGCCCTTCAGTCCTCAATGTTGCGCCGACCTGTGAACTAATCTAAGCCCACCCCCTACACTATCCCATTATCATCCATATGCTTATCCAAGGACTGTTTAAATGCCCCTAATGTGGCTGAGTTAACTACATTGGCAGGCAGGGCATTCCACGCCCTTACCACTCTCTGAGTAAAGAACCCGCCTCTGATATCTGTCTTAAATCTATCACCCCTCAATTTGCAGCTATGCCCCCTCGTACTAGCCGACATCATCATCTAGGAGAAAGGGTAGATATGGGTAGATATGGGTAGATAGGATAGTGAAGAGGGTGTTTTGTACACTTGCCTTTATTGGACAGTGCATTGAGTAAAGGAGTGGGAGGTCATGTTTCAGCTGTACAGGATATTGGTTAGGCCACTGATGGAACAGTGCAAGCAATTCTGGTCTCCCTGCTATAGAAAGGATCTATAGCTTGGGTTGTGGGTGTTGAGGGTGGTTGGCTCGCCAAGCTGGTTTGTTGTTTTGCAGACATTTTGTTACAAAGCTTGGTAACATCCTCAGTGCAGCCTCCGATGAAGTGTCGGTGTGTTTTCCTGCCTGGTTTTTAAACTCTGGAGTCCGTTGAGATGGATTGCCTCACTTCCGGTTTTCCTTCGTGGTGGAATATATATGGGGTCGAGTTCAATGTCTTTATTAATAGCATGCTTCATGGAGTGCCATGCTTCCAGGAATTCTTGTGCTTCTCTGCCTAGCCTGTCCCAGGATCTTGGTGTTGTCCCAGTCGAAGTCGTGGTTCTCCTTGTCCATGCAGATTGAGATAAGTGAGTATTGGTTGTGTCCTTTTGTAGCCAGTTGGTGTTCATGTACTCTTGTTGTTAGTTTCCTTCCTGTTTGTCTGATGTAGTGTTTCGATGTGTAGTGTCCACTGTAAGGGACAACTTCTTCATGCAGAGCTTGGTGCATGCATGGAATGAGCTGCCAGAGGAAGTGGCGGAGCTTGGTACAATTACAACATTTAAAAGGCATCTCGAGGGGTATATGAATAGGAAGGGTTCAGAGGGATATGGGCCAAATGCTGGCAAATGGGACTAGATTTATTTAGAATATCCAATCGGCATGGATGGGGTTCTGTTTCCACGCTGTACATCTCTATAACTCATAGAAAGCTAATATGCAGGTTCAAGAGGTAATAAGGCAAGAAAATGGAATTTTGGCATTTGTTGCTAAAGGAATAGAATAAAGAAGTGAGGAAGTTTTGTTGCAACTGTATAAAGCAATAGTGAGACTGCACATGATTTTCACTGAATGACAGCTGCAAGAGAAATACAGAGAAAAGAATCTACCCCTGTACATTGCCTTCTTTGACCTTACAAAAGCCTTTGACACCATCAATTGGAAAGCATTATGGAGCGTCCTTTTCTTCTTTGTTTGCACCATGAATTTTGTCACCATCCTTCGCCTGCTCCATGACAAATTGGAAGTCATGTTAATGACAAATGGCTCCACCACCGACACTTTCCCTGTTCAGACTGGTATCTAGCAGGGCTGCGTCATCGCCACCCAACTGTTCTTGATGTACCTCACTGCAATGCTTCACCTCACCACCAAGCTACCTGCTGGTAGCTACCTACTTACAGAGCCTGTGGGAAATCATTCAACCTCTGCTGCTTGTAAGCCAAAATCAAAGTCACCCCAACCAGTGTGTCCTCGAGCTGTAGTATGCAGGTGGTGCTCGCATACGTGCAATCTCAGAGGATATACTCCAGACCATCGTCAGCACCTTTACGGAGGCATATGAGAACGTGGGTCACACCCTGAACATCTGCAAGACAAAGGTTATCCATTAACCTGGCCTAGTTTTGTGTAGCAAACCCACTATCATCAAGGTCCACGGGGAGGCCTTAGAGAATGATAACAACTTCCAGTACCTCAGAAGTGTCCTGTTGATCAAAGCAGCTATTGATGAACACATCCAGCATCTCCTCCAGTGTGCTAGTGCAACTTTTGGCTGCCTGAGAAAAAGGTATTCAAGAACAACAACCTCAGAGCAGTGGTGGTTCCTGCCCTCCTACATGGCTCTGAGACATGGACTGTCTACAGCAGACACCTCAAGGCACTGGAGCAGTACCACCAACTCTGCCTGTGCAAGATCCTGTGAATCTGCTCTGAAGAAAGACGCACCAATGCCAGTGTCAACCAAGCCAACATCCCCAGCATTGAGGCATTGACCACCCTGATCATCTATGATGGGCTGGGCAAGTTGTCTGCATGACCGACACAAGACTCTCCAAGCAGGTGCTCTACTCCCAGCTCTGAAACAGCAGGCAAGCCGCAGGACAGAAGTTCAGTGATACTCTCAAGACCCAACTGGCAAAGTGTGACATTCCCACACATACCTAGGAATTACTGGCCCAAGACATTCAAAGTAGAGGAGGAGCATCCAAGATGGCGTCAAGCACATGGACACTTGCCATTGGGAAAAATTGGAAGCCAGGTGAAAACAGTGAAAGGAACGCACTGCTACACCAATGCCCCATCCACCCCTTCCGTGACCACCATCTGCCCCAAATGTAACAGACCCTGCAGAAGCCACATAGATATGTACAGCCACCTATGGACTCATCCTGAGAGTGTAAGAGAGTTATCCTCATCTGCGAGGGACCGCCAATGATGATGAGTGTGTACACTTTTGGTTGCCTTACTTTGTGGAAGGATGCAGTTATACTGGAGCCAGTTCAGAGAAGGTTCACTAGATTGATTCCATACACAAGGGATTTGCCTTATGAAGAGAGATTGATCAATTTAGGCCTATACTCTCTGGGGAGACCTAATTGAGGTATACAAGATGCTAAAGAATACTGACAAAGTTGACATAGGGAGGATCTTTCCTCATGTAAGGCAATTTAGAATGAGAGGTCATAGTTTTAGGATAAGTGGTAGCAGATTTAAAACAGAGATGAGGAGAAATTACTTCTTCCAAAGGGTCATGATTCTATGGAATTCACTACACCAAAGTGCAAAGGATGCAGGGACATTGAGTAAATTTAAGGAGGAGATAAACTGTATTATTATTAATTAATAACGTGTTGAAGGATTATGGAAAGCAGGCAGGAAAGTGGAGTTGATGCTGAGATGGGGTCAGCCATAATTGTATCAAATGGCAGAGCAGGCTCAAGGGGCTGAATTGCCTACTTCGACTGATAGTTTTTATTCTCATATGTAGAAAGATGAAACATGTAATTGTAGAAATTGAAGCATGCAATGTGTCACTATTATGTTCTGTGCTTACATGGATGACACTGAAAAGCTGTGATAGGAATGTCCAAGAAGTGCTTTCCAAATGTCAAGATATGTCAAAAAAAAAATGAATGGATAAAAAGCAAGATGTTCGCCCTGACGATCCTGAAGGGATGGATGAATACTTGGCCTCAACCACCTGCTTCCCTAGCTGAAGCCACAAAGGCAGGAGAGATATGCTGGGATTTTGTTCTGCAGGATAAAAACATGGAATATATGTTTGACTGCATTAATGACATGGTGGACTTGTCTGGAGAAGAAAATAATTTCTGCGTCTTTCCAGAAATAACTCACAAGGCGTTTCAAAACCTTTCATTGCACAAGATCAAGCCATTGTAAGATCTGAACAAATTGAAAAATAAAGACATTTTTCATATATCTGCTGCTTCACTGTATTATAATTTATGTTTTTTTTGACATTGATTCATTTTCAGGTAAATCAGGTTACATTGTAGTTTAACAAAAAAATGACTACAAAGAACTGTGAATGCTAGAAATTAGAAACAAAAACAGAAATTGCTGAAGCACCTAAGCATGTCTGGCAGCATCTGTGCAGAGAAAGTAGAGTTAACCTTTCAGCTTCAGTGACCCTTTTTCAGAACTGAGTTTTTCTAGCAATTTCTCCTTTTGTTACATAATAGCTTCTTTGGGTTTTTTGAAGCTCTGCTTAAAAAGAATTTACAGGCGGCCTTCTGCAATTCAACTTATTGTGATTTTACTGTATATGGAAGTTAGTTGCAGTTCCAACTTATCAGTCCTTCTCTAACCGATATAAATATCTCCTAAAGTTTTTCATTGACATTATATCTGTATACTGAGATCTCATTCCAGAACAATGTATTGAGATTGTCTCCCAAAAAAACTTCCCAGCATCTACAAGGGAGAGGCCAGATATATGATGGAATACTCTCCACTTGCCTGGATAAGTAGAGGTCTAACTCAAATGACTTGACATCATTCAAGCAAAATCAGACTGCTTGTTTGGCACCTGATCCAGCTCCCTGAACATTCATTTCCTTCACTAGCAATGCACAGTGGCAACAGTATTTACCAACTATAAGATGCACTGCAATAACTCATCAAGGCTCCTTAGACAGAATATTCTATACCTGCAATCTCTACCACCTGGAAGGAAAGGAGCAGCAGATGTATAGCAACACCACCATTACAAGGTTCACTTCAAATCATACATAATGCTGACTTGGAAAAAAAATCATCATTTCTCCACTAGCATTTGGTCAAAATCATGGCACTCCCTTCCTAACAGCATTGTAGATGTTGTTATGCCTCATTGCGGTAGCATGCTGGAAATCAAGGCCTACTAATCCTGGAGTCATCAAAAAGTTCAAAATTTTGTCAAAATGTGCAATATCCCCAATTTACCTCTGTGATAGACTCAGGTTAACAGAAAACATGGACCAACTTTCTTTGCTTAATGAAAACTACTATTTGTTACAAATATATAGACTCCAACAACAGGTAAACAGCTATGAATTCTTGACATATGACTCTACTAGTTAAAATTCTCAAATTTCTTTAAAAACCTCTCAATAAATAAATAGACAAAAGTACATTGGTGTTATGAATGGAGTGAAAAAATACCAGGGAAACAGTTCAGTAGCAACAGTCTTCAGGTTTTGATGGAGTGCCCCTTCCAAAGTCCTTCAATTCTTCAAGTTTTTCTTTGTGGTTCTTTCACCTCTTCACATGAAGCACAGAATGACTGGTTCACAAATTATAAAGTCACTGTTTTATTGGTTAAAAGTAATAGCTTACAGTAACTGGTGGGAGAAAACATCTGCTTGAGCTTTCTTTAGATATTTTACCAGGTAGACTCCGAGCCTCCTCTTCCAGAGATCTGGGGGCTTTTCTCTGTATCATTTACACCCACGAGCTGTTCAGCTGCCCAGAAACCATTCAGAGAATTGCCACCATGTTGATGACTTTTGACATCTATGACTGGTCACAACTGCTCGAATCAATCAGTTACTTGTTGCCAGCTGAATTTCACTTTGTACACACACCACTGGTGCCATGTCATCTAATTACACCTTCCACCACTGCTTGCAAAGCAACAGTGTAAACACAGCTTACAATGAGTTTCAGTAATTGGCTTTTCCTTTCTCAGTGTGGTGAAACTGTTCTTTTTCCAATTTAGTCCACAGCAAATATAAAATAAAATGAAAAGAAGTAACCTTTATAGTGTCCCAGCAGCCCAAGGGTTGCAGCAGTTCAAGAAGGTAGCTTTATTTTCCTTAGAGCAATCAAGGATGGGCAATGAATGGTGGCTTAACCAGTGATATCCACATTTCATGAATAAACTTTTTAAAAATGCATTAGGTGCAAATCAAGATCATCTAGTAATGTTTGAATAAATAATAAGTCTTTCCTTTTATACACTCTAAAATTTGATGATACATGGCTGAATTTGTAACATGGCTGTAGCCAATGCACTCTGGCATTCCAAAAACTCTGGTGGCATCTACAACTGCAACCGATACAGAAGAGTTTGTAGCTGGGACCACAATTTCAGACATTTCCTTAATAGGGTGGTCAGTAGAAAAGTGGCTGAGATATCTCTTCTGGGGATGCCTGAAGGGGCACAGAATTATGATGGTTCAGAATATTTAGCCCAGAATGCTTGCACTGGCTCGATTACCTTGTCCATCTCTATTATCTAGTGCCAATCTCATGCCTTTTCCTCTTGTCCCTGTTATGGACCAGACCAAACCCCTCAAAACATGTCAAGGAGATAGCCTACACTGTAACTTTTTCTTATTTTAAAGGCAAGTGTCAGGTATTGCAATTCAATTGATCAAACTTACCAGGCTTGAAGTAAAACACACTTTATTCATACACCACAGTTAAAATACAGACAAAATAAAAAAAAAGTTGGCTTAACTGTGACTCTATTGAAATGCTTAACAAATAATACTACCACTAATTAACTGTTCCAATATAGTAACAGTATAGTATAACATTCCATAAATACTTCCTTGGCAAATTCAGTAAAATAGATTGTCTTACATGCAATTCTAGTAGCCAGAACAGAACTCCAATTTTTAGCAGTAACAGAGAGAGGAATAAGAGCTTTCGCATCCGACCTCAAGATCACAGCAACTGCAGAATGCTAAAATTAAAAATCCTGATTCAGTGGGAGCTTGACCCCACCCATTCAGGCTGATTCTATTGTCCCAACTTTAAAAAAAAACCTCAGGCCTCACAAGCTGTTTACTTTATTGCCTTTGAACAGACTGCTCAGCATCTCTGTCTCAATCTTTTCTCATAAAAGAAAGGACAAAATACACATCTTAAAGCCATAGTATCATCACATCCCTGCACAACATCACTGTTCAAAAAATATCCAATGCCCTCTTGAATGCATCAATTAAACATGCCTCCACCACTTTTCCAGGCAGCTCATTCAATGCCCTAACTACTCACTTGTGTGTAAAAGATTTTTCTCACATTACCCTTGCTTCATTTGCTCACCGCTTTAAATCTATGCCCTCTTGTTCTTGTTTCTTTTACAACAGAAACAGCTTTGCCTAATTACTTCGTCAGCCTGCTTATGATTTTGAAAACCTCAGTCAGATCGTCTCTCAGCATTCTTCTGCCTGGGCTGAACACTACAAATTTCTTCAATCTACCTTCTTGGTTGAAGTTTCTCATACCTGGAACCATTCTAGTAAATCACTTCTGCACTCTCTCTCTAATGTACTTGCATTTTTTCAATAAAGTGGTGCCCACAACTGTATACAATGCTCCAGCTGAGCTCCAACAAGTCTTTTGTACACAATACTTTAAAGTTCAACATGACCTCCCTGCTCTTGTACTCTATGTCCCTATTATTAAAGCTGACAACATTCTTTGCTTTATTTGCTGCTCTTTCCACCTGTCCTGCCAGCTGCAATGATCTGTGCACATATGTAACCATGTCCCTCTGCTCCTGCAATTAGAATTGTGACCTCTATTTTATATTGTTTTTCAGTGTTCTTCATCACCTCACATTTCTCTGCATTGAACCTCATCAGTCACCAATTGCCCACTCCATCAACTTGTAAAAGTTCTTTTGGAGTTCTGCACTATCCTCCTCACAGTTTAAAATTCTTCCATTTTTAGTGTCATCTGCAAACTTGGAAATGGTTCTCTGCACACCATAATCCATTTCATTAATAAATAAGCAAAATTATATGTTTCAAAACCAACTCCTGAGGAACTCCACTACAAACCTTCCTCCAGTTCGAAAAATATCCATTGATCATTTCTCTCTGTTTTCTGTCACTCAGCCAATTTTGTATCTACATTGCCACCATCCCATTTATACTATGACTTACAACTTTCCTCACAAGTCTGTTGTGAGGTACTGTAATGAGATGCCTTCTGGAAATCCATGCATGCCATGTCATAGGCATTACCATAATCAACCCTTTCTTACACGTCTGCAAAAAACTCCAACAAATTTGTTAAACACAACTTCCTCTTTAAAAATCTGTGCTCATTCTTCCTAATATACCTACCTTTTCCATGCTACTGCTGATTCTATCCCAAATAATTATTTCTGAAAGTTTTCCCACTACTGAGTTTAAACTAACAAGAATGCAATTGCTGGGATTAGCCTTAGAACGTTTTTTGAACAAGGCTGGAATGTTGGCGAGTCTCCAATCTTCTGGCCCCTTCCTGGAGTCCAGAGAAGACCAAAATGTTAGGGTCATTTCCTCTGAAATTTCTATCCTCACTTCTTTCAAAATCTTGGATGCATCTCATCCAGTCCTAGTGACTGGCCAACAGTTTATTCAACACTTCTTCCTTATCTATTTTGATCCTATCTAGTGATAGAATTTCTTCCTTTGTCACCACAGCTTGGGAGGCGTTCTCTTCTTTTGTAAAGACAAATGCAAAGTATTAATTTAATATCTCAGCCATGACCGCCGTCGCTATCTGTAAATCCCCTTTTTGGTCTCTGATCAACCTTATTCCTCCCTAACCCCTCTCCTAATATTAGTATGCCGACAGAATACTGAAGAGATTTCCCTATATGTTAGCTGCTGGTCTTTACTCACAGTTCCTCTTTTTCTTACTGTTTGCTTTTTCACCTCCTTAATGCTTAGTATTCCTTTTGATTCTCAATTGTATTTTCAGCCAAAAGTGCACCTTTCCTTTCTGATGTTAATTCTACCTCCCTTCTTGTCATCCAAAGAACTCTGGATTTGTTTGTCCTACCTTTTGTATTACAGGGAGCTTACTATGACTGCACCCAAGCCATTTGCTCCTTGAAGTTGGTCCATTGTTCAGTTGCATGAAGGCTCCGCCTTCTCATCCTTGGCTGAAGCATGGTGACCTTCAGGTTAACCTCACCACCAGTCTTGACTCTTCAATAACAGAACAGCCCTATAGTCCTCTGAGACTATGGGTGACTGCTTATTTCAATCAATCATGCTCAGCTCTGTTCTTGCTCCATTTAAGTCAGCTCTTCACCAAATAATTTTTCTTGCTCTGGCTTGTTGCAAGTCATTTTCCAGCACCAAATTGAATCTTATGATACAATGATCACTTCACCTAAAAGTTTCCCAGCTGTAAATTGATCCACTTGGCTCACCTAATTTCCAACGAACAAGTCAAACAGTGCATTCGTTCTTGTTGCACTGGACACATACTGCTGTAGGAAATTCACTCTAACACAATTGCCCCTCACTGGCCCCTACACTACCAGCATCCCAGGTATTTAGGTAGTTGAAGTCCCCCATTATAACTGCTCTATAAAGCCAGCACTTCTCTGTAAGTTCCCTGCAGATTTGATTCTCTACATCCTTTCCATTATTTGGTGGTCTGTAGACTACACTAAGCAATGTAATTTCCCCCTTTTTATTCCAGAGGTCTAGTCAAATTGACTCCATCCTTGAACCACCACACCTCCACACACCGCCAAGACATTGTCCTTCTCCAACACTGCAATCCACTCTTTAACCGACACCGCTATCCCTCCTCCTTTTCATCCTTTCCTATCTTTCCTGAATAACTTATACCCAGGAGTGTTTCACACCCAGTCTTGCTGTTCCTTGAGCCAAGTCTCTGTTATTGACACATTTTCATAATTCCTCAATGAAATCTGCTACTGTAACACCCCAACCTTATTTACTGTATTCTATGCAATTATATACATGCATGTTAACTCTGTTTTGGACTCTTTCTTTCTTCCCTACCCAGACTTCACCCATTATCTTACTATTTCCTACACTAGCTGTATCCTTAAGCATTTTGTGAGTCCGGATGTTCACGTTTAACGTTCTCCCTTAGTTCCCATGCCCTGGAAAGTTAGATCAAAGCTCTTTCAATGGCAGTAACAAAGTGCCCTGCAAAGACTTCCAAGTTGCAACTCATCTCACTAACCTGATTGAGTTTTTTGAAGAGGTCACATAGAAGATTGATGAAGGCAGAGCAGTAGACATTGTCTGTATGGACTTCAGTAAAGTGTTTGACAAGGTTCTGCATGGTAGACTGGCTAGTAAAGTTAAACCACGTGGGATCCAGGACGAGCTAGCTAATTGGCTTGAAGGTAGGAGACAGTGGGTGGCGGTGAAGGGATGTTTTTCGGACCAGAGTCCTGTCAGCAGCAGTGTGCCACAAGAATCAATGCTCGGTCCACTGTTTTTCATCATTTATGTAAATGGGTCGGATGTGAATTTAGAAGGTATGGTTAATAAGTTTGAAAATGATACCAAAATTGGTGGCGTAGTAGACAGGGAAGAAGATTATATCAGAGTACATTCGACATTGATCAGTATCGCCAATGGACCGAGGAGTGGCAGATTGCATTTAATTTAGTTAAATGTGAGGTGTTGCATTTTGGTAACGCAAACCAGGGCAGGCTTATACAGTTAATGGTAGGGCCCTGGAAGTGCAGCTAAGCAAAGAGACCTAAGGGTGCAGGTGCATAGTTCCTTGAAAATGGAGTTTCAAGCAGACAGGGTGGTGAAGAAGGCATTTTGCATGCTTGCCTTCACTAGTCATAATGTTGAGTATAGGAGTTGGGATGTCATATTGTGGCTGTACAGGACATTGGTAAGACCACTTTTGGAATACTGTGTACAATTCTGATCACCCTTCTATAGGAAGGTTGTTAAACTTGAGAGGATGCAGACAAGAATTACAAAGATGTTTACAGGGTCAGAGAGTTTGAGCTGTACGGAGAGGCTGTATAATCTGCAGCCTTTTTCCCTCAAGCATTAGAGACTGACTGGTGACCTTATAAATGGTTATAAAATCATGAAGGCCATGGATAGGGTGAATAGCCAGGATTTTTCTTTCCCAGGGTGGGGAGCCGAAAACTAGAAGACATAGATTTAAGGTGAGAGGGGAAAGATTTAAAAAGGAACTGCATGGTAACTTTTTCACGTAGAGTGTGGTGTACGTCTGGAATGAGCAGCCATAGGAAGTGGTAGAGGCGAGGACAACTACAACATTCAAAAGGCGTCTGGATGTGTATTTGAATAGGAAGGGTTTAGAAGGATATGGGCCAAATGCTGGCAAATGGGACTAGGTCAAATTAGGGCGCCTAGTCAGCACTGATGAGTTGGACTAAAGGGTCTATTTCTGTGCTGTATGATTCTATGATTCTGTTTAGGTGCAATTCATTGGCTTGTCTAGGTACTATCTTCCTCACAGCAAGTCTCAGGAATCTTTGCCCTCCTTCCAGCACCATCATTCTTGGATCCTTTGAATGGAGTTATGATCTTGGCTTTCACTGATAACGACAATTGGCCAGGCAGATAGATTAGTTTAACACACCACAGTCACAGGTTACCTGCTTTGTCTGCTCAATTTTGTCTATACTGGTTCATATGCCAGAACGATACTAGAGCACCCCAAAAATATAAACAATAAAAGCTTGTACTTATATTGCACATTTAAGGTGTAAGATATTCTGAGTTGCTTCTACAAGTGATTAACAAACAAAATGTTTATACTGAGCCACATTAGGGATAGGAAGACAAGTGATGAAAAGACTGGTCAAGGAGGTAAAGTTTAAGAAATATCTTAAGGAAGATAGGGAGAAAGAAAGATGTTAAAGGAAGAAATCTGGATCTTAGGACCTGGTAGCTAAAGATAAGACCACTAACAGTCCAGAAACTAAAATCAGAATGTATAAGATGTCAAGTTTGGAGGGGTGGAGAAATCTTGAAGAGTAGGAGGATGGAGATGGAGAGGGCCAGGGAGGTGTTTGAATTCAAACACTAGAGTTAAAAAAATGATTTGTCTGGTTATGACTTATTGTAGGTCAACAAATACAGGGATAATGGCTGATTGGGATGTTGCAATGATACTGGCAGCAGAGCTTTGGGATGAGGTCAAATGCAAGGATGGATTGAGTTTGGAATACAACCCTGGAATAGTCACATCTAGAGATAACTAAGATTAAACATAAATAAGAGCTGCAGCAGCAGATGACTTAAGGCAGTGATGAAAACATAATGTTACAACAGTTACCTTGGAGAGGGGCCAGATATAGGACCAGCAGTTGAGACCAAGGTGAAATAAACAGCAAGGTTTTGACATGTCTGGCTTAACCTCAGGCACTGTCCAGAGAAATGGATGGATTCAATGGCTGGGAATGGAATTTATGATGGGAGTCATTGGGTATGAATTGTGCCAGGATTTAATTGGAGGAAATCTTTGCTTATTCAGGGCTGAATGTTGGACAAGGGAACTCATACTTTCCATAGTTGGTCCTCATTGACTGGATATTACCCATACCCTCCCTGCCTCAATACCTTTAAGCTGCAGAGTGGCCATCACGGGCTGGCAACTAAAGCTGCTCACACGTCAAAACCTGATGATATTTCCTGAGCCTGCGATTGTCCAAAATATAATGAACATCCTGACTGAACGAGCATGCCACGCAACTGCCTTTATTAGAATGTTGACAGACTTTATAGAAATAAACATAAGATTTAAATAAATACTCACCTGTTAACCACTCCCAAAGTCAAATTCATTTTATTTTACCTAGAAGTTAACTTAATAATATTTATTTCACTCATACCCATTATTGTAGCAGCCTCCTGACTGTGTAAACACAGATAGATTGCTAACTTGCCCAAACAGTAAGGAATGATGGGTACATTGGTCAAGTAAAACTCTGAAATCATAAAACCCACATACTAGACATAGCGTGAACACAGCAGCCAACTGCTAAAGAATTAGCATAACGTAACAGTTATCCTGGTGAGACATAGCCCAACAATTTATCCATGAAACAAAGGAGAGCCCAGACAGAAAGGCACTGGGTCTTGCCACACAAACAATAGCAAGCCATCTGAATTATTTGGTACTGCTGAATGATTGATTCTTGTTTCAAACTAGTACATGCATGTCCCTGATTGGCCAGAACTATAGAAAGTTCCAGAAAACCATCTAAGAGCTTTAAAAACAGGGTTCACCTGCAGACCTCGTTCTTGGAATCTTTTGGAATTGTCTGAGGCCTTCTGAGGAGAACAGCATGGCAAGAGCCAGAGACCAGCTGGCCATCCAGAGGGAGAGAGGAAGAAAGCAGCTTCGCAGACCCAGAGACGGAGCCAAAGAGAGAGCGCAACTGCATAAATTTACAAGAGACTGAGGACATATTGTAACCTTAAGGGGCCAAATAGGATTAGGCATAGTATGTTTCGCATTAAATATTATCGTAATTTTGGAAGTGGAAATGTTTTGCTTTGGTACTAGCTTGTGTTCATATTTTGCTTTGGTACTGCTTTGGTATTGTGGGACACCTGGGGAAATTCATTCATAACATTCTGGTTGGACTTGTCTACATCGTTTTAAGGAGAGACTGCACAACACCGTATACCTCAGATTTTAATTAATTTCATTCTCAGGTCACTGCTGTTCTTCCTGTGTTCTCGGGGCACAGCTGTTCTCACTGTGTTCTCTGGTAGTCACTGTTCTTGCTGTGTTCTCAGGCTGCTACTATTTCTGTTGTGTTCCACTCTCTTTGCTGCATTGCTGTTGTCTTAGACCATTACTTTTACTGATATTCAAAAATGCAATAGTGATCCCTGTGATTGACTTTTAATTAGTGCAAATAAACATAATAGTAATTGAACAATAGTTTTCAAAGCATAAATAAATTAATATAATATATTTTCTTTTACATCTTGGATAGAAGTTGGAATTTTACATATTTTCAGGTTTCCAGCCACTGACACATCTTCTGGGTTTGCCTGAATACCTTGTATTCCCTCTGAAGTTTTCTTTGGAAATCCTTTTCCTATAATGCAAAACTACTCAATTTCACTGAACCACCCATCTGCTTGCATCCATCACCTTTATTGTCCTGTTAAAGAATTGCCATGCACATAACATCCCATATGCTCAGATTTCAGCCTTTGAATTTCTTGATATCATTTATTGAGCCTATTATTCAGCTGTTTTAACGCAAATAAATATGTCTCCATAGTGAAAAAAAATTAGTGTCCTTCATCACATTTAATCTGATTAGATTACTTTCCTGTTCTTGGTTTCCATGGAAACACAGTTTCTCTGTTACACTATTCCTTCTTACTCCTGCTGATAGCTAATATTTAATATAATTTCAGCTGGGCTGCTCAATTGTTTTACTTTCCTTTCTTCTGTCAGCTTGCTCCACTACCTGCTGGAGTCATCTGCTGGAGTCACTGGACTTCTGAGATCAGACGAAGATTACAAAATCACAATGATGTAATACTGAGATATAGATTTTCTGACTAAAATTTGTTCTCATTAAGCAGTTAGTAGACAGTGAGGAATTCGTAGCTATTCTCATAAATGTGTTGAATGTAACTTTTACAAATTGGTCCTCATCTCCCACTGTCCCTGTCTCATGATTTAGTTTTAAATTACCTTTTTGAAGCTCAATATTGTATAACATTGACTGTGCCTCGTGAACTCTCAATTCTCTACATTCAAGGCTGAAAGAGCTTGTAGTCTTCACCATCTACAACTTGGCTGATGACACCATCGGGGTAGGACGGATGTGAAACTATGATGACTCAGAATACAGGAAGGAGATAGAGAGCTTGGTGACATGGTGCAGCGATGACAGCCTCTCTCTCAATGTTGGTAAAACTAAAGAACTGCTCATTGACTTCAGAAATAAAGGAGGAGAACAAGCCCCCATCTACATCAATGGAGCAGAGGTTTCGCGGGTTGAGAGCATCAAATTCCTAGGAGTGACAATAACCAACAACCTTTCCTGGACTTCCCACATTGATGCAATGGTCAAGAAGGCACAACAATGTCTCTTCTTCCTCAGGTGGCTCAGGAAAATTGGCATGTCCATAAGGTCCCTCACCAACTTTTACAGACGCACCGTAGAAAGCATATTATCTGGGTGCATAACAGCCTGGTATGGCAACCTCTCTGCCCAGGACCATAAGAAACTACAGAAGGTTGTGTTCACAGCCCAGACCATCACGGAAACCAACCTCTCATCCATGGACTCCATTTACACCTCTCACTGCCAACATCATCAAAGAACCATCCCACCCTGGTAATGCTCTGTTGCAACCTCTTCCGTCAGGCAGAAGATGCAGAAGCTTGAACATGCACACTGGCAATTTCAAGGACAGCTGTTTCCCCACTGTTATTAGACTGATGAATGGACTCTCTAACTTCAAATAATGTTGATATTGTTAATGTTGTTCTTGCCTTGTGCACGTCCTGTACGGTTTAACCTGTATGCCTCACACTGTCTACGATCTTTTCACCCTATGATCTGTAGGTCCTTGCTCACTATGATTTGCCTGTACTGTGTGCAAACAAAGCTGTTCACTGTACTTAAGTACATGTGACAAAAATAAGTCAAATCAAATCAAATCATAATTCCAGTCTTCTGATGTTAAGACTTTTCTGAACTATCACCAAATCCTATTTGATGACAAGAACTGAACAGGCTTCTCAAGGTATGATCTTATTGTAAAAGCAAAGTACTACAGATATTGGAGATCGGAAATAAAAACGCAGCTGATCTGATAGTACCTGTGAAGAGAGAAACAGTAAACATTTCTTTCCTCTGAAGAAAAGTCACAGTGGACTTGAAACACTAACTCTGCCAGACTTATTGAGTTTCTCCAGAACTTTATAATCTGCTTCAACCACGTACTACTTCTCATCATATATTAGCAATTGCTTAGCAAAATGTTTCTGCAGGGCAGGTTCTTGTAGCTGTTTGTCTTCTATGCACTCTGTGTTCTTGGACATACCCTCTTACAATGCTGCTGCTGTAAGATGTTGGGAAACGACTGCTGCATTCAAACACTAAAATCTTCTGTTATTTTGGTCATTGCCATGGTGATACTTTGAAGACTCACTCTTCTCTTAAACTTGCTCACTTCAAGTTTCATTTCAAGTTAATTACTTACCTTTTGGTTATCCCTCTTGACTACTTAATTATGGTTGAACTTTGTAAAGGCTTAAACCAAGCACAAATCAACTTTTGCTTGTTAACCAATCTGGAGAACAAAATTACTGACATGGAATGAAAGTCACTCAGTACGTTTTACTGATTGTGCACTAGTTTTTGCCCTTGTGTATTTCTGACATTAATGAGTAGAGGAAAATATAGCCCAAGGTGTTAAACTGAACAAAAATAGAAAGGGATTATGTCTCTGTATGGAATGCCCTCCTTTGAGGAAACAGCAGTTGCTATGGTAATGGACATTCCTTTTACCTTTAAGTCAGCCTTCCCTTGTGTGAACGGCTGTGAATTGATTCCCAAACCAGTACTATTCATCCGAGGAGTGTTGCAGGTAAATACATGTGAAAACTCTTCCAATGTGAGAAAATGGGCAATCTGTCATGTGTAGTAATTCATGTTGTGGAAAGAACAGCTTACTGTAGCAGCTTCAAAGATTACAGTTGTATTACATTACTGTTTTAACACCAGTTAACAGTAATGTGAGAAACACAGCTAGCAAGAAGGAGGTTACACTGCAGGTTGCAACGTGCATTCTGCCTATAAGGCAAGCACTCTTAATGCATTCAGTTACACTTATACATTGAGGTCTGCTTCCCCCAGCACCTTTTTTTAAAACAAGGAGAAATATGATTGGCCACACTTATCTCCTCATATCATTAAAATGTTCAACACTAATTTTAAGAAGTACCCAGGAGGCTGAAAAGAACTAAGATGAAGTGGTGCCAGACAGTTTTCTAATCCATGCTCTCAGGCACAAAGCCACACTGCTCACTTCTTAAAATAATTAACTTTAATGTATTTGAAAGTTTGATTAAGGCTGACATCAGAGTTATGCTGCCACTTTCGCACCAATACACACCTGAAATGCTTTTGCATCAACTCCAAAAGTGGGAAATTAAATATGGCATAATGCTGTCTTCATTGGAACTTTTAGTTTAAAGTCATCAGTTTCAGTACTTCAATCTTCTATTATTTCAATAACCACTGTTGAATAACAAACCACTTGTCACTCAAACTTCCAAGTTATTAACATGTATATTGCCCAAAAATAAGGAAAAGAATGAACCAACATCAATAGATTTAATAGCTCTATTCTGGAACTGTTCCCCTTATTTACAGAAGAATGAACAGCTCTCAGTTAAGAGACCACTCACCGTAAACACCTATATTTTCTAGCCTAAACTAAACCAAAGAACTGTGGATGCCAGAAATTTGAAACAAAAACAGAATTTGCTGGAGAACTCAGCTGGGCTGCAATTCTGTGAAAAGGTCACTGGACCTGAAACTCTGCTTTATCTCCACAGATGCTGCCAGATTTGCTGATCTTTCTCCAACAATCTTTACATTTTCCGGCAGACTTACAACAATAATAATGAATGTACCTGTAACACACCTACAAAATAGGAACACGTTCCATAGCAATTTACTGAAGTATTATCCAACAAAATCTGATACCAAGCCACAGAAGGCAGTATTAGGGTAAACGACCATCAGATTGGCCAAAGAGCTAGGTTTTGTGGCGCACACTATAGGCAAAAAAAGGAGATGGAGAACTTAAAAGACAGAACTGCAGAGCCTAAGACCTCGACAGCTAAAGGCGATGCTGTCAATGGTAGAGAGATTAAAAATAGGGACACTCAAGAAGCCAGAATTGGAGATTGCAGATACTGCAGGGTGCTAGGATACTTAGGAGATAACATAAATGGGGATGGAAGAGGCCATGATGGTGTGTAAAACAAGGATGAGAATTTCAAAACTGAGCATTGCTTAACTGGAATCCAGTATACATTTGGGAACATCATGACTGGGAATTTCAGCCCATGATGGTCTGGAAGACCTTCCTGTTGCTGAACTAAACCTAGCTCTCAAGGAGTTAAGTTCAGAGGACAGAAGGATTGGCAGGTTATAGGAATATTTTTGACTAGACCGCCATCCTCAAGACAATGAAAGACAGTTTAACATTCCAATGATCATTTACTTTAATTGTTCTGTGACAATTCTATTTATTTGAACTCAGCAGGGGTCATTGCCAGATTAGGCAGGTGGATTTAGCTTGGAATGAAGTCTGACAAAAAACTGACTGGAATCAAGCTTCAAAAAAAACCTTTCAAAACTGGGGCATTTAAGAACATGCTTTTAGTCAAAGAATATGAATGCTGTAGCACGAATATGTTGATTATTGTTATATTATTATGCAAAGATAGATGAAAGTAATCAATAAATGAAACTAATTGCAACTGAATCACATTTTCAACTTGTGTGGCATAGTCAGTTAGCCTTTCGTATTAACCTAATCTTTTTGAGTGGTATCTTGGTCTGAAACACACATGCAAAAGACCAGATATCTGCCCCAACGCACAAAGGGATGCTAGTGTAACATTTTCACCATAATATCATACAAGTAAATACAGGTGTGAGCCAACTCTTTTAAAAGTGAGTCCCTTAAGTTGTTATAATGAAGTGACTGATGCCACCAAACTTGCAAAGGTTAAGTACAGCACACCTATTTGTAACAGACAGCTCAAGGAGACAGGCTATTGAAAGGAAGGTAATTAGATGTGTAAGTGGATGACAGGAGATCCTGGGGGGTGGAGGTGGGAACAGTGAGTAAAGGTGTGCTTTCAACAAATGTTAAAAGTAGGAGATTTATCTGTAGCAGTAAGCAGTGGAGAGTTATTACATAATATTACATTACAACACTTCAAAAATGCTTTGGGTAAAGTGCTTTAAGATGCCCTGAGGTCATGAATGGTGTTGTATACATCCAAGTCTTTAATTCATTCTTTTTTAAAGATATTAGTGCTCACTGTTTGGTGGGGCAGATAATGCCAAGAGGAAGTTGGATAGAGAAGAACAAGGAGAAGCTACAGTGACCAGGGAAAGGAGTGTTTGTAAGAAGGACAAGCATGGAGTTGAGAGTTATGGGTATTTGGGATAGTTGGAGATGATAGCAGAAGTGTTAGAGCAACAATATATTAATATCCATTAAAAACTAAAAGGACTGTGAATGCTGTAAATCAGAAACAAAAACAGAAATTGCTGGAAAAGCTCTGAGGAAGGGTCACCGACCTGAAACATTAACTCTGATTTCTTTTCACGGATGCTGCCAAACCTGCTGAGCCTTTCCAGCAATTTCTGTTTTTGTATTACTATACATCGCTCCTCAGAAGTGTAGCAAACAGTTTCCCCAGCAATTACTTGAAAATGTTTATACAATTTAAAAATAGATGCTACTCAGTTATTTTTTAATATTCATTCATGGGGCACAGATATCACTGGCCAGGTTAATATTTATTGCCCATTCTAACTGCCCAGAGGGAGTTTAGAATCAACTACATTGCTGTTGGTCTGGAGTCACATGTAGGTCAGACTAGGTAAGGACAGTAGATTTCCTTCCCTAAATAACATTAGTGAATCAGGTTTTTCTGATAGTCAGCAATGGATTTATGGTTATCATTAGACTCTTAATCCCAGATTTTTATTTATTGAAGTCAAATTCCACCATCGGCCATGACACAATTTGATTGAGTCCTCACTTACACTGAACTAGGGAGATACTTAGATCATTATTACCAAATCAATAATTTGCCCACCCCAACCTGTTATCATACATCATTATTGGGAAAATCTTTTTAGTAAACTTCCCCCTATCCTTTAGCTTTGACGTCAGAAAGCTGAGTTCCTGATCAGTGCAAGGAACTGACTAAAATTCTTGAGAAATGTTCCACATGTTAAAAATCATAATCAGAATTTAATGCATTGCTAAAAGCACTGGAAGAACTTTAAGATGATAGTTAATAATGGCTGAGTATTTGGTTTCTTTTGCATATGCATCTACAGTCAAGGACACAGTCCCCAGTTATCCTGAAGGCCAGAGGGTTGTTGGAGCAGTGCGGACTGGAGCTGGCTATCAAGACCCTGTGGCATATAGATGCAACTGTCTCCATGGGAATTGCCTGGAAAACTGAAGATTCGACAGACTGTTCCCCTGCATCTGGAATGCTCTGAGAAAGCCCTTAAACATTGGAGTATTTGGAGGGCTCCATTTCTGTTAAGTTAATAGTTACCCAGGAAAAGTTAAACAATTAAAAGCCTATTCCAAGTTCTGGATGTCTATTAAACTGAACTTCACCACCACCCTCTCTCCAATTTACAACACCGCATGTGCCCAAACACTCCTCCTTCTTCAATTCCTTACAGACCCCAGACAACCAACATGCCCATCTCCACCTCCATGATCAGGAATCCCCAAGTCAAAATGATTCCAAACTCCTGGACAACACCCTGCTGCACGCCTCATAATCCATCCACCCTGTTGGCCCCAACACCCCACTTTGCCCACCATCATTTGCCTGACACCACACCCAGTTCACCTGTCACCCAAGCCTTTTAGTCCACTGCAATTCTAATCCCACACTTACCTTACCTGTTTACCCTTACACTGCAAAGTGTCTGCCTGTGTTTCTGGATATTTAAATTTCAGAACATGTCACACTGACTGCTGCAAAAGGAGGATGGTTTGACAGCCCCTGTTCACCCTGCACTACAGGGGAAGCTGTATTGGTTTCAGCTACACTCCACATTTCTGAAGAAGCCAGGATCGGAACTCCCAGCTAGAAATGCAGGGATCAACATTAATGGAAAACAGACAAGCGGAGTGCCATTCCAACCAATGTCAATACACGGAAAATCACGGCCACGGTCCTATCATGGTCTTGGATCAAAACTACAGCAGTTTTGGGCAAAGAGCCGAATTTTTAGAAACGCCAGGTTAAATAGACAACAGCGCCATCTGGTGTGGCTATCAACCTTCAGGAAAACTCCAACAAGTCTGTCAAAGAAATTGGTAAGAATATGAGAGTCGCAGAAATATGATCATAGGAAAGTAGTACCAAACAGAGGTCTGTTTTTACCATAGGTGGTATGTACATACTCAAAATGTAACATAAAAACCTAATAATAACATATTAAATGAGAAGGCCAATACTATAAAGTGCATTTATAATTTTTAGAATTTGCTATTTTGAGATAAACTAACTAAATTCATAGAAGAAAAAGCCCTAGTATGGAAGATTACATCCACTTTTTTTTGAAAAAAATGTTGGAAACAAATAGCAGAGATATTAGACATGCTCACTGAGCCAATGGGTTTGGTTGCAACTGTTTCATTACCCTGCTAGGTAACATTGTCAGTGCGCCTCCAGTGAAGCGTTGGTTTTGTGTCTCGCTTGTTATTTATATGTCTCAGTTTATTGGGGTGTTTGGTACCACTTCCGGGTCTGTTTCTCAGTGGTTTGTACACATGGTCTAATTCAATGCGCTTGTTGATGAAGTTCAGGTTAGAATACCAGACGTCCAGGAATTCCCTGGCCTGTCTCTGTTTGGCTTGTGCGATTATGAATGTGTTGTCCCAGTCAAATTCGTGTCCCTGGTTATCCATGTGTAATGAGAAAAGTAAGAATTGGTCATGTCTCTTGGTGGCTGGTTGGTGTTCATGTATCCTTATTGCCAGTTTTCTTCCAGTTTGGTCTATGTAGTGTTTCTCACAGTCCTTGCATGTATTTTGTATATTACCCAATTTTGCCAGATTTGGGTATGGGATCCTTTACGTTCGTCAGTAGTTGTTGTAGGGTGGTTGTTGGTTTGTGGGCTACCCTTAAATCTAGGGATCTGAGTAGTCTTGTGGTCATCTCTGAAATGTCCTTGATGTATGGTAGGGTGATAAGTGATTCTGGAAATGTTGTGTCTTCCTGTTGTGGTCTGTCTCGAAGGTAACGGCGAATTGTGCTTTTCGGGTATCCATTCCTTTTGAATATTCCGTATAAGTGCTCCTATTTTGCTTTGCATAGTTCCGGGTTGCTGCAATGTGTTGTGGCTTGTTTAAATAGTGTCCTGATGCAGCTCCATTTGTGGGCATTAGTGTAATTGAGTATGTGGTCCATATGTGTGGCCTTTCTATATATGCTAGTTTGGAGTTCCGTGTTGTTTTTGCATTCTACCATCATGTCCAGGAAGGGTAGTTGGTTGTTGTTCTTTTCTTCTTTTGTGAATTTTATCCTGGTGAGGATGTTGTTTATGTGTTAGTGGGTTTCTTCTAGTTTTGTGCATTTGGTAATCACGAAGATGTCATCCAAAGTTTAGGTCGTATAGTGGGGAGCGCTGTCCGTTCTAACCTTTGCACCACAGCTTCTGCAATCAGTCCTGATATCGGGTGTTCCGTTAATTTGTTTGTATATGCCACCGTTGAATGTGAAGTGGGTTGTGTGGCACAGATCTAGTAGTTTCATGGTGGTGACTTTATTGATGTTGTTGGTGTCCTGGGTTGTCTGCCTACTTGATTCGTCCAGTAGTATGGCAAAGTCAAGTTGGCTAGATCAATGTTTATGGATGTAAATAGTGCTATTACGTCAAAGGATACCATCATCTCGTCCTCTTCTATCCTGGTGTCCTTGATGATGTTGAGGAATTCTTGGGATGAGTGGATGGAGTGGATAGTGTTGTCAACTTAGTATTTCAATTTCTGTTGTAGTTCTTTGGCAAGTCTATATGTTGGATGTGCCTGGTAGTGAGACAATGGGTCTGAGGGGGACCCCTGGTTTGTGTACCTTGGGGAGACTGTAGAAGTGGGGTGTGTTGGATCCCTCTGCCTTTTTTGGTAGTCTGTCTTGCTGATGTCTCCTGAGTTGTGTAATTTATTCAGGGTCATTGTAAACTGGTTCCCTAACTTTAATCTGGTTCCCTAACTGTAATCTGGTTCACATCTTTTGCAGTCCTCTCCCAGTCCGTATCTACTCCATGAGACCCACCTCTTGTTCCCTCAATCCTATTAGGACAATACTGTTAACAACTCAACTTCACTTAATGGGCCCATATGAGACAATATTTTTAACACTTCCCTTTCCTGAAGTAGTTGATTGAATCATTTATTGTCACGTGTATTCAACGTAAAAATACAGTGAAAAGTGTGAACCTTCGCCATACATACATGGCACCATTCACATTAATGTAGAATAAAATAAGAAAAAAAGATAACTTAAGAGAGTCCAACTTTCCTTTCCACTGCCGCAGTCCCACTCAGGGCTTTCCAGCCCTCACTGTAGTAGTATTAGTCGTTCCCCTTTCTTCAGATCTAATGTAGTTGTTCCTCTTCTTAGAAGAAACTACTCTTAACCCCTCCATGCCTACAAATTGCCCATTCATTTCCAATCTCCCTTTCCACTCCAAGTCCTTGAACATATTTTCACTTTCCAAATCCACATACATATTTTCTATAATTCCTATTTTATTCCCCCTAAGATGCAGTTGGCCTTCCCAAAAAGAGCCAAGACTTCTCAGCTTACATAGAGCGTCTTCTCAATGCCATTCTTTGAAATAAACACTTGTAAAGCAGGCAGTTTGAGTTCCTTCCCTCTCGATAGCTTTGATTCTTGTTCTTCAGAAAATTTCGTTATCTCCCTGGCAGGTTTTGATGGATAAAATGTAGTTTACAGATCAGATGAAAAATTCCCACAGGTCAGATAATCCAGGCTGACATTTCAATGAAATATTAAGTGACAATCGATAATGGTTAGTATAGGCCTGAAGGCTGATATTATGTTGATGGCGCTGCAAATCTCTAATTATGAGTGAAACAATTAAAAACAACAGTATCACGGAAGGACACAAAGGTACACCAGAATATCTGAAATAACTACCTTGAATTTGACAGCAAGTAGATTAGTGAATATTGGTTTACATCTTTGTACTTCCTTTGGCAAAATCAATAGTTAATGATGTTATCTAACCCTTAAGTGAGTTTTTTTCTGTTTCTCTGCCTTATAGCACCACCCTCTGGTGACAACATATTACAGCGGTTTTAGATGAAGTGAAAGTCACTTTTGAAGAAAGGTGACGACTTTAACTCTGCTTTCTTTCCACAGATGCAACCAGACCTGCTGAGATTTTCCAGCAATTTCTGTTTTGGTTTCTGATTTCCAGCATCTGCAGTTCTTTGGGGGTTTTTTTTCAGTTCTAGAGGCTGCTGTCTTATTCAAGAGAGACAACTTGCGGTGAGCTTAACTTAAGGGTTATACTCTGCAGGCCAGGCTAAGGTAACTTCATCCAGTACAGGAGTTTTAAACCAGGTTTTCAGATGGGGCAAAATAGGCAGGAAGGCAGGTTGTGAGGACACAAAGTATCTCCAGATAGGTATAGACAGGTTAAGCAAGCGGACAAAATCTTGGCAGCTGGGATATAATGCAAGAAATTTGAGGTTATGCACTTTGACAGGAAGAATAGAGGATCTGAAAAGTATTTAAATGGAGAAAGCTGCAGCACTGAAGGAATTGGAGGTCCTCCTTGTACATGAATCACAAAAGTTAGCATTGGAGTTCAACAGGTAATGGGGAAGGTAAATGGAGCTTGGCCTTTATTTCAAAGGGAATAAAAACAGTGAAGTCTCGCTGAAACTATGTTAGGCACTAGTCAGACCACAACTGGAATACTGCAAACAGTTTTGCTCCCCTTATCCATGGAAAGATATACTAGCATTAGAGGAAACTCATAGAAGGTTCAGTCGATTGCTCCTGGGTATGGAAGGGATTGTCTTATGAGGAGCAATTAAGCAGGTTGGGCCTGTAATAATTGGGATTTAGAAGATTGAGAGGTGACCTGATTAAAACATATAAGATTTTTAGGGGTTTGACAGGGAATTTCAGAGATGTCTTTGTCCCCTGTGGGACAGTATAGGAACAAGGGGCACAATCTCAGAATAAGAAGTCACTCATTTAAAACAGGAATGAAGAGGAATTTCTTCACTCAGAGGATAGTGAATCTGTGAAATTCTTTACTGCAGAAACTGAATAGTTAAAAATATTCAAGATTGGTATAGGTAGATTTTTAATCAACAAGGGAATCAATAGTTCTGGGGAAAAGGCAGGAAAGTGACGATTATCAGATCAGCCATGATCTCATCGAATGGTGGAGCAGACTCGATGGGCTGAATGACCAACTTTTGCTCTTGTGTCTTCTGGTTTTATGATCTTATGACTAAGGAAGTTATCCTTGGTGCCCTGACCAATACTTAGTCCTCAATCAAGGTTAAAACAACAGATTATCTAGTAATTAACATATTGTTAGTTTTGGAAGATTGCTTCAGGTAAATTGATTGCTATTTATCTCTCATTACAACAGTGACTGTAATTCAAAAACTTGCTTCATTGGCTGTAAAGTCCACTGGGAAATGTTACAGTTGTGAATGGTGCTATATTAATGAAAGTCTTTCACTAATTTAGCTACTCATCGTTTTTTCATTATTGAGTATTATTATTACGTATTACTTTGATATGTCACTGATAATGTTCACAGTACAGTAGGGAACCTTTTATAGTTAACATATCACTCACTCTACCTCTCGTCCACCACTATTATGCCCAGTATTGGGGAGCACATTCATTTGATGAAAAGAAAATGATCAGAAAATCCTGCGGGTCATACTTTTATTTGTGTACTTGCACATGTAACTGCATCCAATTAAAAATAGATCACACAGACTTGTCCTTTTCAACTAAATCTTAAATTGGACATTCTAAAGGCACCGAAACTGGATGCCACTGCTATTAAATAAACCTAAATCTACTGCATTCTCTGTTCACCATGTGGTCTCCTTCATATTGGTGAGACCAAATGCAGGTGGTGTGAACCCTTTTCCGAACACCTTTGCTTTGTCCATGGGAAAGGTCCTGACCTCCAAGTTGTTTGCCATTTCACTAACCCTAACCTTGTACTCATGATGACATTGATGTCCTGGGCTTGGTGCAGTATTCCAAAGAAACAAAACACTACTTGAGGAACAAGCATGGGGCTGGATGAACACAGCAGGTCAAGCAGCATCATAGGAGCAGGAAAACTTGACGTTTCGGGCCTAAACCCTTCATCAGAAATGGGGGAGGGGAAGAGGGTTCTGAAATAAATAGGGAGAGAGGGGGAGGCGGATAGAGGATGGATAGAGGAGAGGATAGGTGGAGAGGAGGCAGACAAGTCGAAGAGGCGGGGATGGAGCC
>JAHRHZ010000283.1:55922308-55957492 GCA_024137785.1 Ginglymostoma cirratum
CCATGCTTGTTATCTCGGATTCTCCAGCATCTGCAGTACCTTTTATCTCTGATACACTACTTGAGGAACAACATTTTATTTTACACTTAGGCATTTTACAGCCTCAAGCTCTCAATATTGAATTCCATAACTTCAGAAACTAACTGCATTATGTGTCTTCTCTATTTTTCTTGCATTCTTGCTCCAGCCTCCCATCCACAACATCCCCACATGCACCACCACGCAACCACCACCCCCCAAGCCCCCACCACTCCAGCCTTGTCTTGTTTGTTTCTTGTCTCTTTTCACTCTTCCAGTCTTTTTATCAGGACAAAGCCACTGAATAGACAATAAATACTTCTTTTTGCTACTCTATACAAGAACTGCGATTGATTATGACACTATTTGTATGTTGTGGCCTGTTATTTCTACAAGATCAATATGTCGAGACTCAGTACGTAAGCTCAGCATAGAAAAATGACTGTGAGACCATGCCTCACAAATCCGCTAGAGTTCTTTGATGAAGTGACCAGGAAGGTTGATGAGGGCAGGGCAGTAGACATCGTCTAAATGGATTTTAGTAAGGCCTTTCATAAGGTTCCACATGGTAGGCTGCTCTGGATGGTTAGATCACATGGAATCCAGGAAGAGCTGGCAAATTGGATACACTATTGGCTTGATGGTAGGAAGCAGAGAGTAACGGTGGAAGGATGCTTGTCAGACTGGAGGCCTGTGGCTAATGGTGTGCCTCAGGGGTCAGGGTTGGGTCTAATGCTGTTTGTTACCTGGATGAGAATACACAAGGCGTGATTAGTAAGTTTGTGGATGACACTAAAATAGGCAGTATCGTGGACAGTGAGGAAGATTATCAGAAATTTCAGCAGGATCTTGATCAGCTGGGGAATTGAGCTGAGAAATTGCAAATGGAGTTTAATATAGATAAGTGTGAGGTGTTGCATTTTGGACAGTCAAATCAAGGTAGCAATTTCATGGTGAATGGTAGGGTCTAAAGGAGTGTGGTGGAACAGAGGGACTTTGGAGCTCAGGTGCACAGTTCTCTGAAAGTGGAGTCACAGGTAGACAGGACAGGAAAGAAGGCTTTTGGCACACTGGCCTTCATCAGTCAGGGTGTTGAGTATAGAAGTTGGGAAGTTATGTTGCAGTTGTACAGGACATTGGTGAGGCTGCACTTGGAGTATTCTGTTCAGTTTTGGTCACCTTGCTATAGGAAGGATGTTATTAAACTGGAAAGAGTGCAGAAGAAATTTACAAGGATGTTGCAAGGATTCAAGAGACTGAGTTATAGGGAGAGATTAGACAAGCTAGGACTTTTTCCTTGAGAACATAGGAGACTGAGGGGGAATCTTATAGACGTGTATAAAACTATGAGAGGCATGGATCAGGTGAATGCACTCAGTCTTTTTCCCAGGGTTGAGGAATGGAGGACTAGATGGAATCAGTTTAAGGTAAGAGGGGAAAGAATACATGGGAACATGAGGGGCAACTTTTTTTTACACAGAGGGTGGTACGCATATGGAATAAGCTACCAGCGGAAGTGGTTGAGGCGGGTACATTAACAACATTTAAAAGGCATTTGGGCAAATATGTGGATGGGAAAGGTTTAGAAGGATATGGGCCAAGTGCAGGGAAATAGGGTTAACATGGATGGACATTTTGGTTGGCATGGACCAGTTTGGGCTGAAGGGCCTGTCTCTGTGCTGTAGGACTCTAACTCTATGACTGTGCCCTTGTCTCAGCACTGACTCCGTCAGAACTGAAATAATTTCCAAGTGCTCGTATTTAGTAATGAACCCGAAGTTCAATGGGAAGATCTAGTACTTTTCATAAAACATAATTAGCACATATCTTGTTACTTTGCTCTCAGTAGAGAGTACCCATTCCCTCCATTTCATTGAATCACAGAATCCCTACAGTATGGAACCAGTCCACACTAACTTTCTGAAGAGCATCACACCCAGAAAAACCCACGCACCCAACCCCAACCCTCGCCCCCAACCTTATCCCTGTAACCTTACATTTCCTGTGGCTAATCCATCTGGGCTGCACATCCCTGTACATTAGGGGCAATTTAGCACGGCCAATCCACCTAACCTGCATATCTTTGGACTGTGGGACGAAACCGGAGCACCCAGAGGAATACCACACAGACACAGGGAAAACGTACAAACTCCACACAGACTTCACACTTTAAATCACAGATAATAGAGATAACAGGTACTGCAGATGCTGGAGAATCCGAGATAACAAGGTGTGGAGTTGGATGAACACAGCAGGCCAAGCAGCATCATAGGAGCAGGAAAGCTTGACGTTTCGGGCCTAGACCCTTCATCAGAAATGGGGGAGGGGAAGAGGGTTCTGAAATAAATAAGGAGAGAGGGGGAGGTGGATAGAAGATGGATAGAGGAGAGGATAGGTGGAGAGGAGACAGACAAGTCAAAGAGGCGGGGATGGAGCCAGTAAAGGTGAGTGTAGGTGGGGAGTTAGGGAGGAGATAGGTCAGTCCAGGGAGGACGGACAGGTCAAGGGGGCGGGATGAGGTTAGTAGATAGGAGATGGGGGTGTGGCTTGAGGTGGGAGGAGGGGATAGGTGAGAAGACGAACAGGTTAGGGAGGCGGGGATGAGCTGGACTGGTTTTGGGATGCGGTTGGGGGAGATTTTGAAGCTTGTGAAATCCACATTGATACCATTGGGCCGCAGGGTTCCCAGGCTGAATATGATTTGCTGTTCCTGCAGCCTTCGGGTGGCATCATTGTGGCACTGCTGGAGGCCCAGGATGGACATGTCTTCTGAGGAATGGGAGGGGGAGTTGAAATGGTTCGCGACTGGGAGGTGCAGTTGTTTGTTGCAGACTGAGTGCAGGTGTTCTGCAAAGCGGTCCCCAAGCCTCCGCTTGATTTCCCCGATGTAGAGGAGGCCACAACGGGTACAGCGGATGCAGTATACCACATTGGCAGATGTGCAGGTGAACATCTGCTTGATGTGGAAAGTCTTCTTGGGGCCTGGGATTGGGGTGAGGGAGGAGGTGTGGGGGCAGGTGTAGCACTTCCTGTGGTTGCAGGGAAAAGTGCCGGGTGTGGTGGCGCTGGAGGGGTGTGTGGAGTGGACAAGGGAGTCACGGAGGGAGTGGTCCCTCCGGAAAGCAGACAAGGGTGGGGAGGGAAAAATGTCTTTGGTGGTGGGGTCGGATTGCAGATGGCGGAAGTGTCAGAGGATGATGCGTTGGATCCGGAGGTTGGTGGGGTGGTACATGAGGACGAGGGGGATTCTTTTTTGGTTGTTATTGCACGGACGGGGCGTGAGGGATGAGTTGCGGGAAATGCGGGAGACATGGTCGAGGGCGTTCTTGACCACTGCGGGGGGGGAAGTTGCGGTCCTTGAAGAATGAGGACATCTGAGATGTACGGGAGTGGAATGCCTCATCCTGGGAGCAGATGCGGCGGGGGCGAAGGAATTGGGAATAGGGGATGGCATTTTTGCAGGAAGGTGGGTGGGAGGAGGTGTATTCTAGGTAGCTATGGGAATCGGTGGGCTTGAAATGGATATCAGTTTCTAGGTGGTTACCCGAGATGGAGACAGAGAGGTCCAGGAAGGAGAGAAAAGTGTTGGAGATGGTCCAGGTGAACTTCAGGTTGGGGTGGAAGGTGTTGGTGAAGTGGATGAACTGTTCAAGCTCAACGTGGGAGCACGAGGCGGCGCCGATACAGTCATCAATGTAACGGAGGAAGAGGTGGGGTTTAGGGCCAGTGTAGGTACGGAAGAGGGATTGTTCCACGTAACCTACAAAGAGGCAGGCATAGCTTGGGCCCATGCGGGTATCCATGGCCACCCCCTTTGTCTGTAGGAAGTGGGAGGAATTGAAAGAGAAGTTGTTGAGGGTGAGGACGAGTTTGGCTAAGCGGATGAGGGTGTCAGTGGAGGGGGATTGGTCAGGTCTGCGGGACAGGAAGAAGCGGAGGGCCTTTAGGCCATCTGCATGGGGAATACAGGTGTATAGGGACTGGACGTCCATAGTCAAAATGAGGTGTTGGGGACCGGGGAATTGGAAGTTCTGGAGGAGGTGGAGGGCGTGGGTGGTGTCATGGACGTAGGTAGGGAGTTCCTGGACCAAGGGGGTGAAAATGGAGTCTAGGTAGGTGGAGATGAGTTCGGTGGGGCAGGAGCAGGCGGAGACAATGGGTCGACCACGGCATTCAGGTTTGTGGATTTTAAATCACACCCATTTTACATCTCCTTTTCTGTTTCACCACCTTTAAAAACCCCTTTGTCTTTTGCACTGACCTGTCTGACATCCGCCTCCCTTGCTTCTCCTCCACTTCTGTCAATGGTATGAAAAACCCATTTGCCAACACATACCAGTTCTGAAGAAGATTCAAAAGAAAATTCAAAACTTGACCTCTGTTTCTCTCTCCACATCTGCTGCTGGACCTGCAGAGTTTCTCCAGCATTCTCGGTTTCCGTTGTGTATTAAATTAAATTGCCAGGTTTGGCAGAATAATTTTGCAGAGTCGAAGAATTTCGATATCTGACAGGAAAATGATATTTGGTCCATTGAGTCGACTCATTTGAATGGATCATGTACAACGTTACAAATATATGTTCCCTCTATTGTTAAAGTAACAACCAACAGCAGCAAGGCAACTAATGGCATGTGAAGTATACCAGACTGAAATGCCTGAATAATCCTGGATGTTTTCAAATTAAGTGGGTCAATCATAACAATAAGTTATGAATGTCATACTTGTAATGTATCTCTAAAGATTATAAACAGATTCACAAGTCACAATTCACACAAATACTTTCAAATTGAAGCTGCCAATTAATTTGTTGAAGTAATTGATCTATCTTTGATTTTACAGTTGGAGGGTAATATCTTGACAACAATTGGCTGCCTAACAGGAAGCAGAGAATAAGTGGATCTTTTTCAGCCTGGTAGGATGTGTCCAGTGGTGTTCCACAGGGATTGATACTGGGGCCTCAATTCTTTACAACGTGAATAAATTATTTGGATAGAGGAACCAAAGTCGTGGTAGCTAAATTTGCTGATGACATAAGGCTAGGTAAGTAATTGTGTTGTGAAGAGGACATAGGGAGCATACAAAGGGATACAGATAGATTAAGTGAGTGGACAAAGATCTGGCAAATGGAGTAGAATGTGGAAAAGTGTGAAACTGTCCATTTTGACAGAAAGAATGAAAAAGAAGCATAGTATCTCAGTGCTGAGAGGTTGCAGTTCTCTGAGATACAGAGAGATCTCGGTGTCCTGGTCTATGAATTGCAGAATGTTAGTATGCAGGTACAGCAAGTAATCAGGAAAGCTAATAGAATGTTGTGGATTATTGTGAGAGGAAATAAATGCAAGAGTAGGGAGGTTATTCTTCAGTTATACGGGGTAAAACCTCTTCTGGAGTACTGTGTACAGTACTGGTCACCATACTTATGGATGGATGTTAATGTTTTGGAAGCAGTTCAGTGAAGGTTTATTGGACTAATACATGGAATTAATGGATTGCCTTATGAGGAAAGGCTGGACAGACAAGGTTTGTGTCCTTTGGAGTTCAGAAGAGTTAGAGGTGACTTAATTGAAACATGTAAGTTTCTGAATGGGCTTGCCCAAGTGACGTTGCAAGCATGTTTCGGCTTGACAGAGAATCTAGAACTAGGGACTATAATTTAAAAATAAGGGGGCACCCATTTAAACCAGAGATCAGCAAACATTTTTCTGTCAGAGGATTGTGAGTCTTTGGAATTCCCTCCATCAAATGGTAGTGGGCGCAGGATCTTTAAATATTTTTAAGTCAGAGGTAGATAGATTCTTGATTACCAAGTGGTTGAAAGATTACCAAGGGTATGCAACAATGTAGAGTCATAGAGTAATAGAGATTATACAGCACAGAATCAGATCCTTTGGTCCGACTCATCCACACTGATCAGACATTCCAATTTGACCTAGTCCCATTTACCAGCATTTGGTCCATATCCCTGTAAACCCTTCCTATTCATATACCCATCCAGATGCCTTTTAAATGTTGTAATTGTACCAGCCTCCTCCACTTCCTCTGGCAGCTCATTCCATACATGCACCACCCTCTGCATGAAAAAGTTGCCCCTTAGGTCCCTTTTAAGTTTTTCCCCACTCACCCTAAACCTATTACTTCTAGCTTTGGACTTCCACACCCCTAGGGAAAAGACATTGTCTATTTAGCCTATCCATGCTCCTCATGATTTTATAAACCTCTATAAGGTCACCCCTCAGCCTCCAATGCTCCAGGAAAAATAGCACTAGTCTACTCAGCCTCTCCCTGTAGCTCAAATGCTCCAACCCTGGCAACATCCTTGTAAATCTTCTCATCCTCTGATTCTGTCCTTCTGTTTCTGCCCCTCTGTTTTTCATAGTCTGTTTCTCATCCTCTGTTTCTGACCCTCTGTTTCTGACCCTCTGTTTCTGATCCTGTTTCTCATTCTCTTTTTCTACCCTTCTGTTTCTCATTCTCTGTTTCTGCACCTCGCTTTCTCATCGTCCGTTTCTCCCCCTTTGTTTCTGACCCTCTGTTTCCTATTCGCTGTTTCTGTTCCTCTGTTGCTCACCCTCTGTTGCTCGTCCTCTGTTTCTGCCCCTCTGTTTCTCATCCTCTGTTCCTGACCCTCTGTTTCTGACCCTCTGTTTCTCAGTCTCTGTTTCTGTCCCTCTGTTTCTCATTCTCTTTTTCTCATCCTCTGTTTCTGTCTCCCTATTTCTTTCCTCTATTTCTGTCCCTCTGTTTCTGCACCTCTGTTTCTGCTCCTCTGTTGCTCATCCTCTGTTGCTCATCCTCTGTTTCTGCCCCTCAGTTTCTCATCCCCTGTTTCACAACCTCTGTGCCTGACCTTCTGTGTCTGACCCTCTGTTTCTCATTCTGTTTCTGCCCCTCTGTTTCACATCTCCTATTTCTCCCCCTCTGTTTCTCACCTTAGAAGTTGAGAAAATTTAAGCTATCAGTTTTGTGAGTATACATGCAAGAAGACAGCATAGTTCATAGGGACATTACAGGGGACAATCAGTTAAGTAGACCTTAAAGATTAGATATAGAGGGTTCATTTTCCTGGAATTAAATCTCTGAAAATTTGAACAGAATTTGCCGGGCATGAACAATGTGGGCTTTGGTGAGAAATAAAGCAGATTCAGATGAGAAGTCCAGCAAGACCTATCTCATCATTGCGAGTAACTTGTTATATCTTTTGTACAATTGTTGGGTTTTGAGGCAAGATTCCTGCTGGGCAGCAGTGAGTTGCATGTTGGGGGTGGGGGGGGGGGCGGCGGTGGTGGTGGTTACTGTTTGTTAATGACCATAGTAACTGCACATCTCATTTCATTAATATGCAGCTTTCTATCTTAGCAATTCGCCTGGAATCCTCTATTTCTGCCCCTCTGTTTCCCCTCATATGTTTCTGCCTCTCTGTATCTGATCCTCTGTTTTTCCTCCTGTGTTCCTGCCCCTTTGTTTCTGATTTTCTGTCTCTGCCCCTCTATTTCTGCACCTCTGTTTCGCCTCCTGTGTTTCTGCCTCTCTGTATCTGATCCTCTATTTCTCATCCTCTATTTCTGCTCCTGTGTTTCTCCACCTTTGCTTCTTAACCTCTGTTTCTCAACACCTGTTTCTGTCCTTCTGTTTCTGCCCCACTGTTTCTCATCCTCTGTTTCTGCCCCACTGTTTCTAATCCTCTGTTTCTCATCCACTGCTTCTGCCCCTCTTTTTCTCATCCTTTGTTTCTGCACCTGCATGCTAAGAACCTGCAGATTTCTAACTGACCTATTCTGGTTTGGAAGTTACACAATTTAAAATTTTCTACTAACATAACTGTGTTTTGTGTGAACTCCTATGAGGAGAAAAACTATACTTGCTTCTGACCATAGTCAGCTCTTCTCTGAACTGCCCTAAAAACATTTAGTCTGTGAATTTTCTAAACTGCTAACAATCCTTGATTATTTTTAATTGAACACAAGCTAATGATGTTCAATGTTCACTTTCATGTTGTCAACCACAACAATGTGAATAAGTTTCCATTAGCCCACAGCAGGGTAAACAAACACTTGTTTTCTCTGCAGTGCTCAATTTGGTCACTGTTCTAAGAGGACTTTCTGGTCTTATTTTATTAACTCAAAGGATGTGGATATCAGATTAGTATTAATTGCCCGGCCCTAGTTGTCCTTGAGAAGCTGGTGGTGTGTACCTTCTTGAACTGCTGTTGTATATGTGCTGTAAGTAGACCCACAATGCCCCTAGGTAGGTAATTCCATGACTTTGACCCAGTGACTTTGAAGGAATAGCGACATATTTCCAAGTCAGGATGTCAGAGACTTAAAGGAGAACTTGCAGATGGTGATGTTTCCATGTGTGCCCTTGTCTTTCTGATAGAGGCGGTCGTGGGTTTGGAAGATGTTGTCTGAGGATCTTTTCTTTTAAAGAAATTGCTTTACTGAAATAACTAATACCCATGTGCCACTATTTTGAAATCCAAATTCAAAAAATGATATATGCATATATAAATTATACACCTTTCAGCAGGATGTATGATTGCTGAATAGCCATACTATTGCAGAAGTAAATATGAGGCACTGCATAGCCCTGTCAGTATCGTTTGGGTTTACAAACTGAGCACCACACTACTGGTTCAATTCCAATATCGCTATGACTGACAACCACTATCAACGCTGCTGCTTGCATGTAGTGATTCACATTTGTTCATTGTCAGTTAATTCTGTGATCCGCCATTTTTGATGGAAAGTTTCACTCATCAGAAGCATCTATCCTGTGATTTTCCATCCGTTCAGCTTAACAGACAGAAGATCACAGGTTGCACGCTCATAATTTTTCACAATTCACTCCTTATAAATATGGATCTCTGCTGGTATAGCATTTGCATCACAATTTGCTGGAAATTAAAATGACACAGTGTCCTTGAGTTGGGAATGGCATTTGAAGTTGATATCTTACAAGGCTGATCACATGACATGAGAAATAGTAAAGAAATGCCAATAAAGTCAGCTAAGAGAGTTACAGAGAGAGGTAAAAATCTATTAACTGTACAAAGTTAATTTAATTGTAAGAAAAGGTTCCTAATAAAGTGTCAGTGCCGAGTGATGACTGTTTTTAAAAAGCAGAACAAAATATTGTCAGTATTGTTCCATTTGTTAGAATTCATATTTGTCATATAATTCATGCCACACTGATAATTGTGGCTGTTGTCCTTGAATCATTTAGCCAGAATTCATGCAGAATTTTTGAAAGATTTTGATGTCAACTGCAAACATAATAACTAACTTCTAACTAAAATATGACTAATTTCTTAAATGTTTCTTTAATTTTTTTCACTATCTTAATTGTTATTTATAAATCTACAGTTTGTCTGTAGCATTGCCTTTTTTGTGTGTGTTTTCATAAGGTGGGGACACAGGAAGGCAGGTTGCTGTTTTTCATCATGGTCCACACAACTGAAATCTTAGATTCTCTTTCATAGTCCTTCCCCAGTTATGATTTTCTGGAAAATGCACGCGTACATGTGCGTGCTGGGTTGGTGATGGTGGTGGTGGTGATGGGGTGGATGTGTTATGGTTGTCCTTCCGGGTGAAGCAGCAATTTACCTGCACTTCACTCATTCTGGTCTACTGTATTGGCTGCTCACAGTGTGGTCTTCTCTACACTGGGAGATAAAGCGCAGACAGGGTGACTGCTTCAGAACACCGATGTTCTGTCTGTCAAAATGACCTTAGGCTTAAAGTTTTCCTGCCACTTCAACACACCACCATGTTCCGTGGCCAACATCTCTGTCTTGGGCTTGCTACAGTGCTCCAACAAAGTTCAGCACAAGCTGGAAGAACACATCACATTTTCCACTTGGAGTCACTGCAATCTTCTGGTAAGGTGGTAGTGGAATAGGGATTCTGAGCCCAAGGCTCTGTCTGGTTTTCTTTTCATTTCTTTTCTTTTTATCCCTCATTTCTCATTTGTTTTTCTCTTTTATTTTGTTTACATCTTCGGAAGAAGTGTGTCACAGCAATGGCATCCATTGGCAGCGGCAGGTGGGTCGAGCAGCATGGACTTCAGTAGGCCCAGCAGTGTGGACTTGTAATGGTGGTGCTGGTGGCGAGTTTGGGTTCCCAGCGGTTTCTGACAAAGTTGACCGAGCGCCACCTTGTGGCTGTGGTGGAGGTGAGTTTGGGTTCCCACTGGTATCTGTTTCCAGCATAGATTCATGGAGGCAGCGACGGAGAGGCAAGTTTTGGCCCAGAACCTGGTGGCATCAGCAGCGACTGCATCAGCGAAGTGGGCCCATGGCAACAGCAGATTCAAGCTTGGTGCGTTACCCAATGGCATCTGCATTGGCAAAGTCCAGCAAGGACTCAATAGTGGCGAGGGCATCGGTGAAAGCGAGTTCGTGCCAAAGAGTAGTGACCTTCGTTCCAGCAGTGGTGGTGTGGTGAAGGGGCCTCGTGCCTGGCCACCAGGCCTATGGCCCATGGCAGAAAACTTAAGAAGGACTGTAAAGTTGAAAACTTTTTCTTTATTTTTTCATTTTTCTGCCTTTACATTCTATGTTTTAGTTTATTTTTCCGTGTTGTAAGATGGCGCCAGAGAGTAGTGACAATATACAACACTTTTCACTGTAATTTGTAACACAATACATGTGACAGAAAACAAATCAACCTTCAGGTCTCAATATCAAGTTTGATCATTTAAGGGCCTGAGCACCTTCTTCCATGTCTTTACTCTAACTCCCATACACCAAGCAGTCTTTCTCTGCTACCACTTAATACCCCATGGTCCCACTTAGCAGCCAGGCTGACCTTTAACCGTTCCTTTGTCTGCCCAAACTGTTTTTCTCTCTTTCTCGGCTCTATCTCCACCTATCATTTACTCCTTCCCCCTTCTCTAGCATATATATTAACCTTTACCTGTCCACAATCAGTTCTGAAGAAGGGTTATGGGACTCAAAACATTAACTCTGCTTTCTCTCCACAGATGCTGAGATTTTCCAGCAATTTCTGATTTTGCCTCTTAATTTATTCAGGCACCACATGTGTATGTTAGGCCAGCATCCCCTCAACACCTTGATTCATACACACATATACCAGAGTTAAAAATACACAGGGTAGTGGAGATACTTACCTTTAGAAACCTGCAATTTGTCTGGGAACAATTAATCTAGGGACTAATGGGAGAAGAGTGGGAGAGCTGTAGTCTATGAGAAACTGATCCCCCAGTCATGGGCTGTTTCACTCCAGCATTTACTGATCGGTTCACCTGCATCTCACTAGTGAACTGATTGGCAGTGAACCATAGAAAAGCAGGCTGTGATCAGAGAAGCAGCAGGAAAAGTGAGCAGCAGCACGTAATACTGAAAAACCGAATAGCTGTGACTCAGAGCTTGACCACAGGGTTCCTGGCCAGGGAAACAATAATCAGGAACTCAGCCACCTTCACTATAGGAAAAACCCACGCTCTACCCAAAGCAACTGCTACCAGACATAACCAAGGGAGGAAATAGCCTGAGACCTCCCCACCCCTGCATACTACCACTTCAGAAGCAGTTTGAATTTTAGACAAGGTATTTGCAACAAATGACATCATTGATGTGATCATCTAGTGCAACAAACCACTCTTCACAATGGAGTGCTCCAGGCAATTCTGGATTTGAGCATGTCACAAGCTCTCCTTGGTGCCCACAGTCCAACAGGTCAGAATGTTTGGGTGACTCTTGAAGAATTCTGTTTTCTAACACAGCACTGTTAAAATCTATACCTACACCACTCCAATGAGAGTTACTGATGGGCAGAAAGCTAAGGACACCCTATCCCACCTAAGAAATGGACTCCACACTTATGCCATCATGATTGCCAAGCTGCTCATCATAAAGAGGTATCCTACTGCACTCTAAAGGCCACACATTACAATAAATGTTATCATGCAAGGAATTTGCCAGAGCTAGAAACAGGTTGATGGATATGGATCAGGAATTTTACCAGAAAAGGTATGATCATCCAGACATGCAAAACAAAAGAGATTGAATATAGTTCGTACTGCCAAAGGTACCATATGATAGATCCATGGGATCCTCAACCAGAAAGTAAGGAGGCTTGGGATTCAGGGAAATTTGGCTGTCTGGATACAAAACTGGCTGTCCAATAGAACATTGGTGGTAGTAGATAGAAAGTATTCAGCCTGGAGCTCGGTGACCAGTGGTGTTCCACAGGGATCTGTTCTGGGACCTCTGCTCTTTGTGATCTTTATAAATGACTTGGATGAGGAGGTGGAAGGGTGGGTTAGTAAGTCTACCAATGACACAAAGGTTGGTGGAGTTGTGGACAGTGTGGAGGGCTGTTGTAGGTTGCAACAGGACATTTACAGGATGCAGAGCTGGGCAAAGAAGTGGCAGATGGAATTCAACCCAGAAAAGTGTGAAGTGGTTCATTTTGGAAGGTTGAATTTGAATGCAGAATACAGGGTTAATGGTAGGATTCTTGGCAGTGTGGAGGAACAGAGGGATCTTGGGGTCCACGCTCCTAGATCCCTCAAAGTTGCTACCCAAGTTGATAGGGTTGTAAAGAAGGCTTATGGTGTGTTGGCTTTCATTGGCAGGGGGATTGAGTTTAAGAGCCACAAGGTTATGCTGCAGCTCTATAAAACTCTGGTTAGACCATACTTGGAATATTGTGTTCAGTTCTGGTCACCTCATTACAGGAAGGATGTAGAATGTTTAGAGAGGGTGCAGAAGAGATTTACCAGGATGCTGCCTGAACTGGAGGGCAGGTCTTATAAGGAAAGGCTGAGGGAGCTAGGGCTTTTTTCATTGGAGCGAAGAAGGATGAGCTGTGACTTGATAAAGGTTTACAAGATGATGAGAAGCATAGATAGAGTGGATAGATAAAGTCAGAGACTTTTTCCCAGGGCCGAAATGACTATTACAAGGGGGCATAATTTTAAGGTGATTGGAGGAAGGTGTAGAGGAGATGTCAGAGGTAGGTTCTTTACACAGAGTGTGATGGGCGTGTGGAATGTGCTGCCAGCAGTTGTGGTGGGGTCAGATACTTTAGAGACTTTCAAGCGACTCTTGGATGGGCACATGGAGGATAGTAAAATGTAAGGTATACAAAGTAGATTGATCTTAGCAGGATAATAGGTCGGCACAACATTGTGGGCTGAAGAGCCTGTACTGTGCTGTACTGTTCTATGTTCAATGTTCTATATTCTAATTATTGAGCTGTCCTCAAATTATTGATTATGACGAATAAAATGGTGAACCTAACAACAGAAGAGCACCTCAGATCATCAAGACAACTACCTTCTATCAAACAAACTATTAATCTTCCAAGTCCAAAGAGAACACATTCAGGAAAATAATGAAACCTCCTGATGGTCTAAATTTACAAAATAAAAGATTTGTGAGGAGATGGGGTGTAGTAAATCTAAGGAGTCCTGGGTTTAAGCCCCACCTGCTCCAACATCTCTGAACAAGTTAATGAAAAAATATCTATAAATAAATATACAACAATAATAGTGAGCATATAGAAAAGCTTTGGAGGAGATATCGTGTCTGGGTCTGGAAGGATCTGAAAGGGTTAATGCTTGATTGAGTTCAATAAGCACTGCCTGCTGTTATGGTGGCTTCACATATTGGTGAGTGAGCAAAATAGAATTTCATAGGAGCCACAGTCAAGAGTGGCATGTTAGCACTCTGGGTAGCACTGCTGCCTCACAGTCCCAGGGACCCAGGTTCAATCCCATCTTTGGGTGACTGTCTGTGTGAGCTTCTGCTGGGTGTTCTGGTTTTTTCCCACAGTCCAAAGATGTGCAGGCTAGGTGGATTGGCCATGCTAAATTTCCTATAGTGTTCAGGGATATGTAGATTAGGTGGGTCACAGGGAATGGATCTGGGTGGGGCGCTCTGAAGGTTGGTGTAGACTTTTTAGGCCAAGGGGCCTGTTTCCATACTGTAGGGATTCTACGATCAGATTCATCCAACAGTTTTTTCTAATTTTGTATAGCCTATTCTTACAAGTTGTAAACAATTAGGGAGATAGAATAATCTAAATCTTGTTTACTCTACAAGACTCTTCTCATTAGACCAGAAAGTAGTTACCATGGCACACATTAGACCACACAAGTGCCTCAAGAGCCTATGCACTTAGAAGATGACAGCACACACAACAATAAATGACCAAAAACACTTTGTTTATAGATTACTGGTTAAAATAGTTTATGGATTCACCACACATACCTGATGGAACCTTCCCATTCTAAAAATGGAGGAAGATGGCAGAAGTGGAAGATAATTGGATGTGTTGGCACCAGAGAGATGCCTACTGCCTTCGTGTCACCAGTACCTGACTGACAAATCAGTGTGGGTGGGCTGAAGCAGAAATTTCTGGAGAAACTCAGCAGATCTGACAGCATCTATGGAGAGAAAGCACAGTTAACTTTTTGTGTCCGGTGATCCATCTTCAGAAGTGTTAGTTTACTTTTGTTGAGGGAAGGGAGTGTCCCATGATCAGTACTAATTTGTGCAAAATCAAGAGACTGGACTCGCAAGGGATTGGGCTCTGAGAACCAACCCCTGCCCCTAGTTCAATTCTCTTGCCTCCCTCTGACTGTAACCCCCAACCCCAAAATTCCAACCCAAATCACACCTCTGTTGTGACACTGCCAAGTTCTGGAGCTTAAGGTCTCGGATTGGCTGGCGGTTCATGGTGAGCAGGGCTTCTTGCTCCAGGGTTGCAATTCAGTAGAATGCCCATCAATAGTCAATTGGCTATTGGATCGCTGGGAGATCTGACAGGCTTTCATATCTCAGTAAGTCATGAGATTCCCTCCTGGAAATTCTCCTCATTTCAGACTTCAATTCAAAAACAGGAAAGTCTTAGATGTGGTCTTTGATAGACGTGTTCTGTTATCCATCTATAGAGGGGAACCACAAAAAAAAAATCACAAATACAAAAGGTAATATCACTATGTGAATGCATTACTTAATTAATGAGAATGTTAAGATAGTCCCTGAAAATCAAAAAGTGACCCTCAATAAAATTTCAAGAAGAGCCTTCAGGAAGGGCGGAAGTGGGTATTTTGACCCCTGATGTGCCTTATTGCATTTTGACCCCTTGTATGCAAGATTGTACTTTTCCAGCACCGCATTATTGCTTCTGCCATATTGTTGTTATCAACCATTGCTTTAGTGAGTAGAACTTGACACCCAAGATCCTCATGGATTTTTGCTGCATGCCAGTAATAGAATCATGTAAGTTTGAGTGCCAAAGCAGAAAGGCATTATGACCAGTTTCCTAGTGAATAAATTGACATGCAGTGGGCATTGCAGAGGATCATTACATCCAACAAACAGCATTGTATACTGTTTATGTATGTGACGAGTATGTAATTAGTTGCTTTCAACGGCACGTGGGTTTTTCCTTCAACTGTGTCCCTGAGGAAGCTGGTAACCCTGATGAATCTCTCCTTAGTTACACTTGGGAAAGGCCATGGGTGATGAAATCAGGAGGATTTTGGCATCTGTGACCTGCTGCACAAGTCACCAGTCTTCGACTGAAATGATCCACACATTTATAATTTGAAGGCTGTACTTATCTTTGTAGTCAATAGCGAGTTCCAGTGTGAGTTAGACCAGGGCTGTTTATTAATTTAATACAATTGAAAGAAAAATAGGAAATAGGAGTAGGAGTGAGGCATTCAGCCCATCAAGCCTGCTTTGCTATCCAACTACATCATGGCTGATCCACCTCAACACCAGTTTCGTCCATTATCTGCATATCCCTTGATTTCTTTAATATCTAGAAATGTATTGATCTCTATCTTGAATATACTCACTTATTGAACTTCCACAGCCTCTTGGAGCGCGAAATTCCGAAGATTCACTATCCTTTGTTAATCCTTGTTTCAGCCTTCCACGTTGCACAGTAAATACATAAAGAGTTGGGATGCTTATGGTGGAAAAGTCATTTGCTCTGCTTAGTTTCATGTCCACCAGCAGGGCATTTAATGTCACACAAATGCAAAATGACCTCACACACTCAGTTTCACAGATATTTCTACAAAGAAATTCCAGAGGCATGGCAATGAATATCAGAGATGCTATATAAGACAAAATCAAAATATTGCAGATGCTAGAAATCTGAAATGAATACACTATGGAAACATTCAGCAGGTTGGGCAATGTCTGTGGAGAGACTTGAAGTTTCATACTTGTGACTTTATCAGAATTGTTGGAAAGTTGTATGAAATTATGAGTAGATACGTTTGAAGTACTCTGAAGAGTTCTGGTTTACCTGTCATGACAAAAGTACAGAGATACATCAGAAAATGCCAAAACAGACTTACTGGGATGATACCAAAACTGAGAGATTATACCCATCAGGAAAGATTTTACAGGCTAGAATTCTCTTCTTGAGAAAAGCAAAACCTAAGGTGTGATCTGATAGATCCTTACGACAATGAAAAGGATTGAAGAGGGTGGTACAGAAAAGGTTATTCCACTTCCATGGGAGACCAGAACTTGACCATAAATGTCAGATAATTGTTAATAAATCCAGTAGGGAATTCAGTGATTGGTTACAATATGGAATGTAAAGAGAGATGAGACCAACACGTGAAGGAGTAAGAATAAAAGGATATATTGATGTGATTATAAGAAGAACATGAGAAGCATAAGTACTGCTATGAACTATTGGACTGAATAATCGGTTTCTGTGCATAGAAATTGTGCATTTCTGGCAGTTAAAAATTGTCCTTTATTTGCATCTAGTCTTAATTAAACAAATGTGACCTAGGACTTGGGGACACTGTAGCATAATGATTTGTAACAGGATTAATAATACAGAGGCCTGGACTAATGCTCTCGGGGCATGGGTTCAAATTCAATCACAGCAATTGGGAATTTAAATACAATCAATTAAATAAGCCCAGAATAAAAAGCTTTAAACTGCAGCTGTGGAATTAGAGATAGTAGGAACTGCCAATGCTGCAGACTGAGATAACAAATTTTGGAGCTGGAGGAACACGGCAGACCAGGCAGAGGAGCAGGAAAATTGATGTTTCGGGTTGGGACCCTACTTCAGAAATGGGGGAGTGGAAGGGCGCTCCGAAATAAAAAGAGAGGGGGGGAGGCGGTGATATAAGGTGGATAGTGGAGCAGATAGGTGGAGAGAAGACGGACAGATCAAGGAGGCAAGGATGAAACTAGTAAATGTGAATGTCGGTAGGAAGTGGGGGTGGGAGTTGGTCAGTGAGGTGGGAGGAGCGGATAAGTGGGACAGAAGACAGACAGTCAAGGAGGCGGAGATGAGGGGGTGCTGGTCTTGGGATGAGGTCGGGCATGGGGAGATTATTAAGCCAGTAAAGTCCACATTGAGACCATTGGGTTGTAGGGTTCCAAGGCGGATTATGAGGTGCTGTTCCTTCAGCCTTCGGGTGGCATCTGGAGGAGGCCCAGGATGGACATGTCATCCAGGGAGTGGGAGGGGGAGTTGAAGTGGTTTGCAACTGGGTGATGTCGTCGTTTGTCGCGAACTAAGTGTAGGTGCTCCACAAAACTGTCTCCGAGCCTCCGCTTGGTTTCCCCGATGTAGAGGAGGCCACATCGGCAACAGTGGATACAGTATACCACATCAGCGGATGTGCAGGTGAACATCTATTTAATGTGGAAGCTGCTTCCGCAGCTACACTGGCACTATCCCCCACCTCTTCCTCCGCTACATCGATGACTGTATCGGCTACATCGATGACTGTATCGGCACCGCCTTGTGCTCCCATGAGGAGCTCAAACAGTTCATCAACTTTACTGACACCTTCCACCCCAACATTAAGTTCACCTGGACCATCTCTGAAACCTCTTTTTCCTTCCTGGACCTCTCTGTCTCCATCTCTGGTATCCACCTTGAAACTGATATCTATTTCAAGCCCACTGACTCCCACAGCTACCTCAAATCTCCCCACCCCTGACCTCATCCCAAGACCAGTGCCCCCCCAACCCCACCTCCTTGATCTGTCCGTCTTCTGTCCCACCTACTCGCCCCTCCCACCTCACTGACCAACCCCCTTCCCAACTTCCTACCTACACTCACCTTTACTAGCTTCATCCCCACCTCCTTGACCTGTCCGTCTTCTCTCCCACCTATCTGCTCCACTATCCATCTTCTATCACCGCCACCCCCTATCTCTATTTATTTCAGAGCCCCCTTCCCCTCCCCCATTTCTGAATAAGGGTCCAGACCCGAAATGTCAGCTTTCCTGCTCCTCTGATGCTGCCTGGCCTGCTGTGTTCCTCCAGCTCCACACCTTGTTAGCTGGAGGAATTATCTTGTCATTAAAATCTTATCACGATCCCTAATGCCATTGGAAAGGAAATCTGGTGTCCTGAATTGGTCTGGCCTGTGCATGACTTGAGACCCATGGCAGTGAGGTTGAATGGCCCAGAAAGACACTAAGTTGCATAGGACTGAGCCATGAATACTGGCTTTGCCTGTCATGTTCACTTCCCGTGAATGAATACATAAAAATGAATGGTAGCCCTTTACAACTTAGTGTCTTTCTGGTCCGTTCAACTTCACTGCAATGGGTCTCAAGTCATGCACAGGCCAGACCAATTCAGGACACCAGATTTCCTTTACTAACAGTATTAGGGACCCTGATATGTTTCTATGACATGTGGCAGAGAGGAAACAAAGAGTAGGAATTAACTGACAATTTATAATTGTTTTCACTGGAGTTCAGATGAATGAAGAGGGATCTCAGAAAGACTTATAAAATTCTAACAGGACTAGACAGAGTAGATGCAGGGAGGATGTTCCCGATGGTGGATGTGTCAAGAACCAGGGGTCACAGTATGAGGATTCAGGGTAGACCATTTAGGACGGAGATGAGGAGACATTTCTACACCCAAAGAGGGGTGAGCCTGTGGAATTCATTACCACAGGAAGTAGTTGATGCTGAAACATTGAACGTATTCAAGAGGCGACTAGATATAGCACTTGGGGCAAATGGGATCAAAGGTTATGGGCAGAAAGCAGGGTTAGGCTACTGAGCTGGACAATCAGCCATGATTGTGATGAATGGCGGAGCAGGCTTGAAGGGCTGAATGGCCTCCACCTATCTTCTATGTTTCTATATAATTCCACATTAAAAATTAATAGCATCTAAAGTCTAGCCCTTACTTCGCCTGATGTTTTTAATTCATATGTATCACACAACTTCATTCCATTCCGTGTTTCTTACATGATGAGAAAAACAGCAAGATACAATTTTTGTGAAGTTAATTCTGAGCAATCTTGGATAGAATGCTTTGTTTTCCATGTTTAACAATATATTTATCCTTTCCTCAAAGCTGCTTTACTATTTGTGTATAAATAATGATGAGAGCCAATTTGAAAGTAAAATCTAACTGATATGTTCATCCCGACTAAGTTATTTTCAACAATTTTTGTTTTTATTAGAGGATTTTGCAGTTTCTCTTTATCATTCATTGAATCATCAGAACAAATTATAAATTTATTCTTCAATGTTACCAGAGACATATCAATTCCGTCCACTCTTATAAGACTAAAATATATGCAAAAAGAGAAAAGCATTGCGTATGTATTCAGACCCAGGCACTGAGTTACACTTTTTCGTTAAGTTCAGTAAAATTTGCAACATATTTCAGCTGACGATATGGCTAAGATCTACCAACTAGAGGTAACAATCTATAGTCTGTTTAACCAATAATTACCATTACCTCGGCAGACTGAATTATTTTGTCTTGCTTGGCTGAGTGAAATATTTTGAGTTGTTAAAGATTGCTTTATCTTCCCAAAGTAATTTGGGCTGTAGATACTTTATTAGCTTCTGAAGGAGAAAAACACATAATGCTGATTCCGCAACCCCAGTGTATGAACAATGAAAATAACAGGCAGTTATCAGTAGTATCACAGAATGTAAATTCCCCATAAGTTCTAATTCCTAATGGGATTGCAGGATCATTAAATGATTTTCAGCTTTGTGAATAATCTACTAATCAGTAGGGGTATACAACGAGGAAACTTACATAACTCAGAAGCAACAGAAAGTGGCAGCTAGTCTCAAAGATAGAGCAATAGGAAATGAATGGAGTTTAGATACAGATTTATCAAGTGAATACACTATTGGCTGAATGACCGACTCCTACTCCTATGTTCTTTCCTATCTTCCTTTACTTAGCAGTCTGATATCCGTGTTTCTTCTCTAGAGAAGGCTGTGGGGTGGCTTGTTAGAGCTTTTTATTATTGTGAAAGAGCTTAATATTTGATTTGATTTATTATTGTCACATGCACTGAGATATAGTGAAAGGTATTGTTTTTCTTGTTATCCAGATAAATCGTACCTTAAATAAGTACATCAGAGTAATAGGTAAACGTAGGGAAGATACTTTCACTTGTGTGCATAGGGGAGGGGGAGACAACAAATCTTGGGGCCATAAATACAATAGTTATTAATAAATCAATAAATGATAGAGCATTCAGGAGAAATTGTTTTACTCAGAGAGTGGTAGGAATGGAGTTTTGGCTACCACAAGGAATAGTTTAGGTAATTAGTGTGGGTATGATTAAGGGGAAGATAAATAACTGCAAGAGAATAAAGAAATTGAAGATACCGCACTTAGATTTAGATGAAGAGAGGTCAGAGGGAGACACTTATGGACGAAATGCATCCACGTTATGCAGTGGGCAAAATGGCCACTTTCTGTGCTTTAGGTTCAATAAAGAATTCAGGAGGGCATGCCTGGAACAGCACCAGACCTACGAAAATATGAAGCCTGGTGAAACTACACCACAGGTTACTTGCATGCCAAACAGCAAAAGCAACATGTGAAGGACAGGGGTTAAGCAATTCTGCAACCAGTAAATCAGATATAAGCTCTGCAGTCCAGTCATGCCCAGTCATGAATGGCTCTATGCTGTTTGGCATGCAAACAGCCCTGCATTGTAACCTTGCCAGGTTGACGCTTCATTTTTAGGTACACCTGGTGTTGCTTCTGGCATGCCCTCTTTCATCCTTCATTTGAACTGGGGTTGAGGATAACAACTGAGTGGTGCTTATGCCAGGCCATGAGTTTGCAGATTGTGTTGGAGTACAATTCTGTTGCCGTTGATGTCCAACAGAACCTCGTGGATGCTCAGAGTGTTGCTACATCTGTTTGAAGTCTATCCCATTTAGCATGGTGATAGCATTTAGCAGAGTGCCACACAACAAGATGAAGGGTATCCTCAATGTGAAGATCGGACTTTCTCTCCACAAGGACTGTGTAATGATCATTCTTAGCCATTGCCATGAATGGACCTTGGAGATCTACACAATGGAAAGCAAAATGAGGGGGAATGTGGATTGCCCCCATCAATACTTCCTCCAAGTGATGTTCAACATGGAAGAGCACAGATTCATCAGTCAAGGGCGTGCAGTACATGGTAATCAGCAGGAGATTTCCTTGCTCATATGTAAAATGATAGCATGAGACTGATTGGCGTCCCATTTATGGTCTCCTATATTGGCTCCCTTCGCCAGCAGCAGCAGCAGTGTGTACCATCTACAAGATGCACAGCAGTAATTCACCAAGGCTCCGTCAACAGCACTTTCCAGGCCAGTGAACTCTACAACTTAGAAGGACAAATGTAGCATATATAGGAACATCGCCTACAGGTTTCCCTTCAAATCACATGCAATCTTGGACTGACAACTACATTGCCATTTCTTTACTGTTGCTTGGCCAAAATCATGGAACTCTCTTCTCCAGACCATTCAGGGATTGGCCCTGTTAGTGAAGCCCATATCCCATGAATGAATGAAGAAAAGACACCAAATATAACTATGGAAATCTCAAACATCAGATTCTTGAAGCACACTATAAAGGAGCGGCTGAGGAATTTTATCATTGTTTTCTTCATACCTTGTGTCTTTCTGATCAAAAGTTATTATTTGAGCCACAACTGAGTCAAGCAAGCTTCACCCATATTTTATAATGGTGTTGGGATGAGGGAAGCTGCATGTTCATTAGGCAAATGTACCTCCACTGAACAGTCACCCAATATTCAATTAAATATTCAATATAAAGTACAGTCCAAACCTAGACTTCTGAACTGAGAAGAAGGAATACTATCTCAGTGACTGGCCACTCCATCTTGGTATAAGATGGTTGGTAATCCAATGTTTTGAGATGTGGTCTGGATTTAGTGTATTCTACTGGAGTGGGCAAGATAGCAGGAAGACAGGGAGAATTGTGTACATGGCTGTATGTACAGTGGCGAGAATTCCTGGATTGTGTTTTATAGATGAAGGATAGGTTTTGGGGAGTTAGGGATGGGTTGGTCACTGCAGAATTCCCAGTCTCTGAACTGCTTTTGTATCCATAGTATTTATATTGCTCGTCCAGTTCAGTTTCTGGTCAATCGTAACCTCCAGAATGTAGTTAATGGCTATTCAGCAATGATAATGCCATTGATTGCGACTGGGAGATGGTTAGATTCTTTCTTCTAAGAGATGGCCATCATTTGTAAATTGTGTAGTACAAATGTTGCATGCCGTTTATCAGCAGAGGCTTTGATGTTATAGAAGGCTTGCTGCATTTTGGCAAAGACTGTTTCAATATCCGAGACATCATCAACTGAGCTGAACAATTTTGCAATCATCAGCAAACATCCCAACTCTGACTTTACAATGAAAGGAAAATTATTGATGAATCAGTTGATGATGGCTCAGCCGAGGACACTGCCCTGAGGAATTCCTGTAGCAACAGCATGAGACTGAGCTAATTGACATTCAACAGCCATAACCAGCTTCCTTTGTGCCAGGTTTAATTCCAACCAGTGGAGAGTTTTTCCCTTGATTCCCACTGATTCGAGTCTTTTTAGGACTTATGGATGTTACGAGCAGTCATTCTCACCTCCACTCTGGAGTTCAGCATTTTTTTGTTTATTTTTGAACCAAAGCTTTACTAACATCAGGGCTCTGTGGCCCTTGCTCTCTGGTCAGCACAGAAGAGTGTGCCTGATGGCGAGGCAGATATGGGGATCCAAGCAGCTGCATTGAGGAGCTTTGGTCCTGCAATGTCTAATAGTCACAAAAGTTCTTGCAAACTGTGCAGACATGAATGACGCCTATAGAGAGAATGAGCAAACTGACTATGACACCATGGTTCAGGGAGCCATTCAACTGGAGAGAGAAGATAGGAATGTAGTCATGATGGGGGTCAGTGTAATTACAGGGATAGATATGAAATCTATAGCTGTGAGCAGGAATCCCAGAAGCTGTGTTGCCTGCCCAGTGCCAGGACTAAGGACATCTCCTCAGGGTTGGAGAAGAAATTAGAATGAGAGGGGTGGGATCCAGTTGTCATTGTCCAAGTTGGTACCAACAACATTTATAGGACTAGAAAAGAGGTTCTGCTGAAAGAATCTGAACAGTTAGGAGCTAAATTAAGAAACAGAACATCCAAAGTAATAATCTCTGGATTACTACCAAAGCCCTGAGAAAATTGATATAGGACTAATGAAATCAAGGAGTTAAATCTGTGACTTAAAGATTGGTATGGCTGGACAAGTTTCAGGTTATGGGGCACAAGGGAGCTGTCCTGCTGGGACATGCTTCTCTTGCGCAGTGCTGGGACCAGCGTCTTGTCAAATTGAATAACAATGTCTACATAGAGGACTTTAAACCAACTGGGGAGTGGGGGAGGCTTGAGAAAGTGAAATGGTCACTTACAAACCAGAACGATGTGGCAATATTACATGGCAGCTGTTTAAACAATGATACACCCAGAGTCAGACAGGAAGAGACAGAGTGTACAAGCATGAAAAGTCAGCAGTAAATAGGTCATACTGGTAAAAGGTAAAATTAATAGCTCTTTATTAGAGGTAGCCATGAGAAAGAATTCATAGGATGTATTTGGGACAACATCCTAGCTCAATATCGACAACAAGAACAGAAGTTACTGGAAAAGCTCAGCAGGTCTGGCAGCATCTGTGGAGAAAAAAATCAGAGTTAATGTGCAAAAAAGGTTGAGAAACTATAGCAGATTTTTAAGAAAATAGTTCTTGTCCCACAACAGGAAAAGGTGCCAAAAGGGGAGAGGAAATAAATACAGTAACTATCACTGCAGAATAGTACTAGAGAAACTAATGGTGCTAAAGAACATTATGTCCCCTGGATCTGATGGAATGCATCATATGATATTTAAAAAATCAGTGACAAAGATAGTTGATGCACTTCCAAGAATCCTTAGATTCTGGAAAACTGACAGTGTAACACCTTTGTTCAAAGAAAAGGAGACAAAAAAAAGGTAACGATAGGCCCGTTAGCTTATCATCTGTCATTGAGAAAATGTTAGAGGCTATTATAAAGAATGTAAAGCAGAGCATTTCGAGATACATGAAGATTCATGAAGGGATAGTCATACCTGAGAAATTTATTATAATTTTTTCAGGAGGTAAAATGTAAGATAGATAGAGGGGAAATGGTTGAAGTAACATATTTGGATTTTCAGAAGATGTTGAAAGTTACCAGCCATTAGGCTTTTTAATAATATAAGAACGCATGTTGGAGGTAAAATGTTAGCATGGATAGAGGATTGGCTAAATAATAAAAGTCAGAGAATTGGGATAAGGGGGCATTTTGAGGATAGTCACCTGTAACTAGTAGCGTGCCACAGGGATCAGTGCTGGGGCCATAATTATTTAAAATATATATTAACAACTTGAATTAAGGACTAGCTCACTATTATGTGAATGGAGAAAGACTGCAAAAAGAATGGAGTCATTTGGGAGTCCTTGTGCATAAATCACAAAAACATAACATCCAACTTCAGCAGATAACAGTAAAGGCAAAAAATATGTTGACCTTTATTTTGAGAGGATAGAACATAAAAGTGGGAAAGAGATAACAAGGTGTAGAGCTGGACAAACACAGCAGGCCAAGCAGCATCAGAGGAGCAGGAAGGCTGACGTTTCGGGTCTGGACTCTTCTTCAGAAATCGGGGAGGGTAAGGGGATTCTGAAATAAATAGAGAAAGAGGGGAAGGCAGTCTGGCTACAACTATACATGGCACTAGTTAGACCACAAGGGGGATACTGTGAACAGTTTTGGTCTCTTTTTCTAAGGAAAGATACAGTCAAGGCTGAGATAAACAGATTTTTAATCTATAAGAGAATAAAGGATGATGAGGAAAAACAGGAAAGTGGATTTAAGGATTATCAGGTCCGCTATGATCTTACTGAATGATGGAACAGGCTCAATGTGCTGAATGGCCTGCACCTGCTCCTGTAAGTTATAGTCTTATGGTTCACAAAACATTTGGAAGGACAGACAGCATAATAGGGGAAGTCAGAATGAGGGAAAATGTAATGAAGTCTAAGTCTGGATGACTTTAGATGTCTCTGACTGCATAGAGAACAATAAATAAGGCTGGGGAGCTCGAGGTATAGATTGCAATGTAGAAATGTGATGTTGTGGTGATAACAAGGAAGGGCAAGACTGGGTGATAAATATTCCTGGGTATAAGGTGTTCAGAAAAGGAAGAAAGGAGGAATTATGGCAGTATTAGTTAAGGAGAGCATTTCAGTGCTGTAAAAGAGAATTTCCCGCAGGGTTCAATGGCAGAATCAATTAGCCAGTGCTAAGCATTGGAAAGCTCACGGTTACATTGGTGAGTCTGTGGACCATCAACAGGTGGGAAGAATGTAGAGAAACAAATCTGCAGGGAAATTGCAGGCCTGCAGAAATTACAGGGAGATGTCAACATTATGCAGCAGTAAAAATGGGGGACTTTAATTACACATAGACTGGGGCAGGATCTTAGAGGTACCTCAACGACATCGGCAATGGCTCGACTTGTAGCAGATTTGTGTGAGAATTCCAGCAATGCCTATTTCAACGTTAGGTACAACTCACTGCATCTTTTATGCATCTACTGGGCAATGTGTCAAGTGGCAAGTGGGCTACGAAGGGGTTCTTTGCTTAACCACCTTTTGATGGCACATCTTGTGTCATTAATATACATTAATATCCATTGGGCCACACAATCTAGTCATTGAGAATTCTCAACATGAAGTCAGAGCGGGTAGCTTCAGCTCATTGCTGGCTGTGAAGAGCCTCCATGTTGCCCAGCACGAATACCATGAGCAGCAAGCAAGCTGCCACGTCTCAAAGGCTTGAGGAAGTAGTCCTCCCCAAAGTCCACCCATCAGTAACAGCATCTTGCACAGCAAGTTAAATAAGAAGCCATTGATACAGGTCCAATGTATTGAGCACATCAGGCATCATTTGGGGTGTTTTCAGCCTGCAGTCTGGGTAATGAGTCACAGTCAGTCCTGTGGCTCCATTGCGGCAGTCCAGCAGGTAGAGTTAACATGGTCAGGGGGATGTACAGTTAGGGGTCTAGTTGGTTCTTGTCTAGGGTTGTCTGACTTAGGTCATTCTAAGGTGTGAGACATGGTCAGCCTGTCCTGTTTATTCACACAAACTAAGGAGAAATGGTTTGGACAGGACAAGGGGCGTTGCTGCCTTCGGACTCAAGAACCTATCCATGGAGATTGGGGGCTGCAGGCTGGAGGAAAGGGCAATGGTAATTGTAATGGAAGGCAACTGTTTTGTAAGATGAGGTTATGGTAAAGCATGGATGGATACAAGTCATATTGTGGCAGAGGGGAATGTCATCTGAGGTCAGGAGCACTCTGGTTTCAAGGGGATGGGGAGGTTGGGCGCAAACAAGATACAACCACTCCTAGCATGGTCACCTTATACGCCAGCGTCTGGGGGAGGTATATGGACAGGTACAGACTGCATGGGTGGGTGGGTCCGATGGGGATTTGGTGAAATGCACCCTTGGGGTGAATGGGATCAAAAGTTATGGGGAGAAAGCAGGATTAGGCTATTGAGTTGGATGATTAGCCATGATCACGATGAATGGAGGAGGAGGGTCAAAGGGCTGAATGTCCTCCTCCTGCTCCTATCTTCTATGTTTCTATGCCTTCAGTCCTGAGGGCCAATGGCTGGCACGATGGAGTGTAGGTATATGTTCCTTTCCATTAGATCCTGAAAGTGCTGGACTTGGCTTTCCATGGAAGCCACCAATCTGTCCTTGAAGGAAATTGGACGGTCGCAGGCTTGGGGCAACTGGGTCCCTATTGTATATCTACGACACATAAACTCCTTCAGCTTCTGGGTTTTGAGGACCATTTTCCCCCCACTATCTGTCTGCTGCTCCTATTCCTCCATGCGGACAAAATCCCTGCCTGAGGATGTGCAGGTGCCTGGTCTGTGTTCCTTCCTCAGCCAGCTCCAGAGCTGTCACTGTGAGGTGGTCACAGATTGTGTCCCCAAACTTTCTGAGCCTGAGTTTCCACTGAGGTGTCACTGTCTGAGCAGGATGAGGTGCAGGAGGCAGACTTGCTGATGCTTCTTCTGAAGCCTCAATACTGTGTTTCTCAAAAATTGAAGAGGTGGCTTCTGACAGTGCAGGTAATTTCTCTACAACAGTGAGAGTATAGGCCTTGGTGGGTGGTACGTACAGTAGCAGAAATAGAGTGAGTGTGAGGTGGCAGAGAGAAGAATGTGGCACTTATCCTGATGCAAGTGAAGAACTGAAAAAGGGTCATATCAGACTTGAAACAAGTACTCTGTTTCTGACTCCACAGATATTGCCAGATCTACTGAGTTTCTCCAGCATTTTCTGTGTTTGTTTCAATTTGACATCAATGGTGGGGAAGCTCTAGAAACTTTGAACAATGCACAGTTCTGGGTGTCACTTTATAGAAAGGATGCAAATGTACTGGAGACAGTGTAGAAGATATTTTCAAGAATGGCTCCAGGGATAAGAAACTTCAGTTATGAAGATAGATTGGAGAGATTGGCACTGTTCTCCTTAAACAGAAACAGGTTAAGAGGAAATCTTATAGAAGTTTTCAAAATCATAAGACGGCTGGATAGAATAAATAAGGAAAAACGGTTCCTGCTCATAAAATGATTGAGAATGAGAGGCTACAGATTTAAAGTGATTTACAAATAAGGCAAATGTGATGTGAAAAAAGATTTTAACACACAATGCACGGTTTGGGTCTGTAATGCACAACCTAGATGTGGGGTAGAGGCAGGTACAATTGAGGCATTCCAGATAGTATTAAATGATAGAAACAATGTGCAAGGGTGGGGGAAATGGAAGGAAAATGGCATTATGTCATGATGCACATTTCGACAGTCTGTGCAGAGACAATGAGTTGAATGCACAGTAACACTTGTATGATTTTTGAAAACTATACTTTACAGTTTAACTAGTTAGTCCTTCTATATGTTCATATCTTTGTGTTTAGGTATTGAAGCAGTCTATTTTAAAATAGAAAGGTTATCGGATTTTGAAGCACAGTTAATCACTACCTTTAAAGATTGTGGAGCAGGCATGTGTTTTAATTGAATTTGTTTCTCAGTTAAAACAAAATCAAGCAATTTGAATAACATCTGCAATAAAATATATACTTGTTGTTTGTCAGCATACTATATTCAGATCTGTAGCAGTGATTTGAGGCAGCAGCTGCTGTTGATTCCAAACTTTAAATTCCAGAAGAACAGGAAGTGTGTTCAAGCCAGGAGAGTTCTGTAATAACTGAGGTTGACTGTCCTGTTTAATTTTGATGTGCTGTGCTGTCATGGAAAATCTGATGAAACGGTAGATTTGTATTCGTCATTAGATGATCAACCATTAAGCTCATTATCCAAATATATATATATATAAATTGTGCAAAATCCCTATTTCATAGGATTGCTTAGAAGGCAGCATTTGATGGAATGGAATAGAATGCAAAAGCATGCATGCCTTGTGGTGCAGTTGGCATTGGCCTGGATTCCTCTGCCATGACAAGAGCAGAAACATACACTACGAATTTCACTATCACGACAAGCATTTTGCTAACAACTTATTCCTTATTTCCTGCATTTCTAATGAAAATACCCAACAATGAGGAACTTGGAAATTTAGAACAATTTCAGCAACTTGTTCTTTATTGTTCAACCAATACATTCAATGTAAAGTATTTCACTCTGATGAAGGAAAAGGGATTAATTGTACCATGAATCTTGAAGAGTTTATTCAGCTTCACAATTAATGATTAAGGAAAAGTTTGGACTGAAGTAGCTCGGGGCACCAACTAAATACAGGTCTTTTCTAATATTGAACAAAAGTGGAGAAAATTTTAACAGCTTAGTTTATCTTTAAAACATGCCACAGGAGGAGTCAACATCAAAGGATTAAAAGAGCAATGCTGCTATAAATGTTTGGCTGTCAGTTATCTGGGTGATACAGACATCCCCCTGGCTTCAAGCCCAAAGAACAAAAACAAAGTTGCTGGAAAAACTCAGATAACAAGATGTAGATCTGGATGAACACAGCAGGCCAAGCAGCATCATAGGAGCAGGAAACCTTGATGTTTCGGGCCTAGACCCTTCATCAGACCCTGATGAAGGGTCTAGGCCCAAAACGTCAAGCATCTGTGAAGGATAAAACAGAGTTAACGTTTTGGGTCCAGTGACCCTTCCTCAGGACAAGGCTGGTGAGGTCCTCCCTTATTCACGGTCTGTCTTCATACTGAAAATTAAGGTTAAACGAGAATTTGCTCTTCACTCCGTGGGAGTTTCTGTTCTCCCTGAGATTAATTTAAATATGAAGGCAGAGATGCAAGCCAATATCTATCCTATGGCTTGTGCAGTTTGCCTGTCTTCAAAATAATTATGCTCTGCATCACAAAAAGTTAGCATGCAGGTGCAACAAATGATTGGGACGAAAAATTAAATGTTGTCATTTATTGCAAAGGGAATGGCACATATAAATAGAGATGTTTTGTACAGTTGTCCTGTACATTGGTAGATATTAAGATAACTGTGTAGTTTAGGTCTCCTTATTTAAGAAACAGCATAATTACATTAGATACAGTTCATAGAAGATTCATTTGGCTGAGTACTGGGATGAGGGTATAAATCAAGAGGAAAGATTGGAAAGGTTGGATCTGTATCTGGAGTTTGGTAAGAGATGATCTTATTGGAATGGAATTGCTGAAATAATGCATCCTCTTATGAGAGATAGACAAGCACTAGGGGACACAGTTTAAATATAAGGGATCTCCCATTTAAACAGAGATGATGAGAATTTTTTTTTCACTTTCAGAGGGTCACAGGACTATGAAATTATCTTCCCCAGAGAGTAGTCAAGACAGGTCACTGAATATTTTTAAGACACATGTAGATCTTGACCAAAGAGGAAGTCGAAATGTACCAGGGATAGGCGGGAAAGTGTAGTTAAGGCCACAATCAGACCAATCGGCATGAAATTACCGAATGATGAAGAGGCTGCAGTGGCCCATGCTTGCTCCAAATTCATATATTCCTGTACTCAAACAACCATGAATGTTTACAGAGAAACATAATTGGAAAATGGCTATTTAAACTACAAATGGACCAAATTTTCCTGAAAATAACCAATCTGTTTAAAGAGAGGACCCAGGATCCTCTTTTTCTGCCTTTACCAGTATAGTAATATGCTTTGCCAGTTTGACACTATGTTGTTGATGCATAACGAGCCCACATGCCCTGATTGGATTCTAATGTCTCCATTTGTACCAGAAAAACGAGCACATGCCATTGAATTGAAGGACTTTATTTCTTGAGAAACGTATTGAAAATAGTTTGGACCTCCCAATTACGTCTTTGGATGGGCAGCATGTCTCCTCAGTTGACTTTGCAGTTTTTTGTTAGAAGTATATGGTCAGCCCAAATAAGTCTTAATATAATCAATCCATGGTAGCAAGATGCTTTGTATTGTCTTTTTTTCACCAGAAATGCCCCTGAGAAGTAGCAGAAGGTTTAAGGTTTAAAAACTGTGCTGCATGTTTCATAGGGAACAAACTACTAACAGCTAAAAAGGACCCCAAGCTAGGGCTAAAAACAAATTATATTCATCAGAAAAGAAAATTTAAAAACAGATACCAGCCATTGTTTATTGCCTGTCTGTTTCTTCATTCCTTGTTAGGTTATCTGGTTTTCTTTGTTAATTTTAAACAGATTCACTACTGTTGTAATTATTAAATAGTTTCTTGTGGATTCTGAATCTCTAGCTTCTTTCATTTCATTCCTTGTATGTTTCAGAACACCCAACTATCATGTTACGGCAGCCTATGTATTGTGGACTTGCCAATAACTGGAAACACAAGCTGGCACTTGTTTGCACACGAACATTTCCCTGTGCTAGTATTAGTGAATAAAAACCTTCCTTTCAGCCCTCTAAAATGTCTTTAAGCACACGCTTCTTTAATTTCACCCTTCATACTAAAGGATTAAATCACTTTGCACCTGTGGGTTTTCTTTTTAATTGCATTTGAATGAAGGAAAACTATTTACACTTTCAACACAGTTGCGATCATTTTAATTTATGAGATTTCAGACTTCTTCAGGAGGCCCTAATTGGAGCACTGTGTGTAGTTCTGGTCATCCTGTTATAGGAAGGATATTTTAACCTGGACAGGGTTCAGAAAGGATTTACCAGGAAGTTGCCAGCAATGGAGGGTTTAAGTTGTTAAAATAGTCTGGATAGATTGGGACTTTTTTCACTTGAGCAGTGACCTAATAGAATTTTATAAAATCATGAGGGGCATAGAGAAGGTGAATAGCAAATGTGTTTTTGCTAAGATGGTGGTGTTCAAAACTAGGGAGCATATTTTTAAGGTGAGAGGAGAAAGATTTAAAAAGGACACGAGGGGCAACTTTTTTTACACAGAGATGGTTAGTGTTTGGAATGAACTGCCAGAAGAAGCGATGGATACAGGTACATTTACAATGTTTGAAAGACATTTGAGTAAGTACATGAGTAGGAAAGGTTTGGATGGACATGGGCCAAATGCAGGCAGGTGGGACTGGTTTAGTTTGGGAACATGGTTGGCATGGACAAGTTGGACCGAAGGGTCTGTTTTTGTGCTGTGTGACCGTATGACTCTTTGACTCCATAACTGGTAAATATCAAATTGAAAGCGGTCAATAAACTAGGCTGAAATAAGCACTCACAGTGGTGCAGCTTCATTATCTTGTTTATTTTTAGTTACATTCTCAGCAGCTGACCCATGATGTCAACTTAAAAAATGCTTTCGCATTTCACAATCATCTCACGTACAAATTGTGCTGATCCAAGAGCCGTGTTTACTGCAAAAAATATGCCAGTCATGGTAGCATGAGAGTTTAAAGTGTTCATAGGGTGTATTTAACTTAATTTCTGACAATTTTGCCAGTCTTTGTTCTCTGACTTGGGATGGTTTTGAAAGTTTTGCTCCCTATACCTTTTGTAGACAAGTATGTTTGCATACCGAAACTAACATGTCAGGGGCTTTATAATGACTACTGAGACTTTTCTCACATATTCATCAACGACACTAATCTCAAGGACCTGAGTGCCGACAGTGGCATTACTTCAAAAGTTTGCACTAAAAAATAATATGGTGGACAGTCTAAAATAAATGTTCTTGATTTAGTTCTTGATTTCAGTGGATCCAAAACAAGCTCAAATTAAATCACTGAACCACTTCATTATGGGCAGGTCTGAAATCTTCATGACTTTGGTTTTATTGTGCATATTTTTGTGAAGGTGGCGAATGAAAGCACCCTCTCTTCCAATTTAACATGCAAACAGGAGACCTTTCAGCACTATTGTTACTATCTCAAAAGCACTACTGCAAAATCTATTTATTCTAAGATAGTCAGTGGAATAGATGGGTTTTACAAAATGATACAAGTGGTCACATCTGTGTGATACGGTTGGCAATAGCATACGGGTCTCCAGATATATAATGCCTAGCCCAAAATAAGAAAAGTGGGGAATCCAGAATGCTTTCTTTGTATGGGACAAAGCAGGTATACAATAGGGAGGTAACACAGTATGGAGCTGGAGGAACACAGCAGGCCAGGCAGCATCAGAGGAGCAGGAAAGTTGACGTTTCGGGTCGGGCCTCTTCTTCAGAAATGGAGAGGGCGAAGGGAGCTGTGAAATAAATAGAGAGGGGTGGGGCTGGGGAAGTTAGGTGGGATGGTGATCGATGAGTGCAGGTAAGGAGTGGTGGGGATTGGTCAGTGGGATTGGTGGGGTGGATAGGCAGGAGAGAAGATGGACAGGTTGTGTCAGGTTAAGGAGGCAGGAATGAGAGGGAGGGATGGACATTGGATGAGGCCGGGGGTGGGGAGATTTGAAAACTGGTGAAATCCGTGTTTAGGCCATTGGGCTGTAGGCTCCTGAGGTGGAATATGAGGTCCTGCTCCTCCAGTTTGCGTGTGGTGTCATTGTGACACTGGAGGAGGCCCAGGATGGTAATGTCACCCTGGGAATGAGAAGGGGAGTTAAAATGGTTCTTGACCAGAAGATGTTGTCGTTTGTCACGTACAGAGCGCAGATGCTCTACAAAATGGTGTCTGAGTCAAGGCTTGGTCTCACCGATGTAGAGGAGGCCACATCGGGAGCACTGGATACAATAGACCAAGTTGACGGATATACAGGTGAACCTGTGTCTGCTACGGAAGGTTTGTTTTGGGTCTTGAATGGAGGTGAGGGAGGGAGATGTAGGTACAGGTGTAGCAGTTGCTGCGTTTGCAGGGAATGGTGCCGGGGGTGGTGGGGTTAGTGGGGAGTGTGGAGCGGACAAGGGAGTCACAGAGGTCCATACGAAAGGCAGATAGGGATGGGCAGGGAAATATCTCTTTGGTTGTGGGGTCAGATTGTAGGTGGCAGAAGTGGCAGAGAATAATATGTTTGGTGGGGTAATATGTGAGGACAAGGGGGATTCTATCTTTATTTTTGTTGGGGGAGGGGTTGTGAGGGCAGAAGTGCGGGAAATGGAAGAAATGTGGTTGAGGGCACTTTGGATCACCGAAGCGGGGGAGGTTACGGGATTCCATTTCTTGCGATTCATTTTTTCTGAAGGATGATCTAATGGGTATATCTATCAGACAATTGTAGGATTTATGCAGCATTATTGGTATCAGTTTGAGAATCCAGCACTTTATATGATAGTAGTAATCTAAGGCAAGTCCCAAGATGTGGTTGTCTGGATTGTTGAAGAGAGGACTGAATAGAAAATATCAGATATATCTCAATACATTCATGAGTAAGGCCCTTACACTGTCTAATCATACAGATATTGTGTAAAACAGTAATTTGACTCTGACTAAAGCCTCCCCTCAAGCATTTACTTTCCACTATTTGCTCACAAAAACTACCATGATGATGGTGCAATCATCACATTTTGGTCTCTTCCTGCACCTGTCTAGCACATTCCACATTCCCTTCCCCTCTCTTGAATACTCACCTTGTTCCAGCACTCTTACATCACATTTTAAGACCCTCACTGTCTATTGTGGCACATTCAAATTGCAACCCAGCTCACAGGTTTCCTTCATTCTTCCCTGCCTCAGCCTCTGTAGTGAGCAACTCCTCATCCTCAATGACTTCAATCGCCATGTTAAGTCACATTGCCTTCTCTCCTCTGCATTCAGTAACCTCCAGTCCTGCCGAAACCTTCCCTCCATCTAAACAGTCCTATCCTTACTCATATCCAATAGTTTGATCTTTCCATTTCATGTGGATTCTCTACTCCTGTAATATGGATCAGACAGGGCCATCTCCATCCACTTACCTGTATCCTACATCACTCCTAATGCCCGACTTACTTCCAAATCCCACTTCCTCCTACATCTAATCCTGAAATAAACTCTCTACCAAGTTAGTCACAATTATCCTTTCAAACTCCTAAATGTCTATTGCTAACATTCTTTTTGCCACAGATCTCTGCCAATATCAATCTGCTTAAATGCCTCCTTACTCTTACCTTTAAGACTCTTGTCTCCAGCAAAATTTTTGCTCTTGCCCATCCCAGTTGTTCCCATTCCAAGACCTATACCTGAACTTTCTTGACGTCAAGAGACTCACATTTGAGCATAAGAGATAACACGGCGTGGGGCTGGATGAACACAGCAGGCCAAGCAGCATCATAGGAGCAGGAAAATTTGACGTTTCGGGCCGAGACCCTTCATCAGAAATGGGGGAGGGGAAGAGGGTTCTGAAATAAATAGGGAGAGTGGGGGAGGCGGATAGAAGATGGATAGAGGAGAAGATAGGTGGAGAGG